>JAVXUO010001799.1:0-332500 GCA_033065855.1 Escallonia rubra | reverse complement strand
TACAAAAGAATGCTTTGTGATGAGCCTTTGAATGTCCAGTTTGGGCAATTTAGAAAAGCTAAGTGTTTATAAAATAGTGTATCGACTCATGCTCCCAAACCCTAAACCCTCACCCTATCGGCCCAAACCCTAAACCCTCACCCTATCGGCCCAAACCCTAAACCCCAATTAAACCCTAAACACAATTCTAACCCTAGTTAAACCTTGAATACAACTATGACCCTTATTAAACAATAAACCCTAAAACCTAAACCCTAAATATAACCCTAACCCTAATTTAACCCTAAAACCTAAGTAAACCCTAAACCCTAACACTTACCCAACCCCAAACCTAATTAAACACTAAATACAACCCTAACCCTGTGTAAATTGTAAACCCTTAAACCTTAACCTTAAATATGACCCAACCCTAAATACAATCCTATCCCTAATTTAACCCTAAACTCGCATCCCTTACCCTCAACCCTAACCCTAAATACACCCTTAACGAAACCAAACTCTAAACTAAACCCTAAACTCTCATCCCTTACCTCAAACCCTAACCTTAAATACACCATTAAATAAACCAAACTCTAAACTAAACCCTTAACCCTAACCCTAACCCTACATACAACCCTAAACCAAACCCTTAACTAAATCCTAAACCATAAAATTTAAACCCTAAGTCTAAACTGTTAACCTTAAACCCTAATTAAAAAATAAATACAACCCTAACCCTATGTAAACTGTAAACCTTTAAACCTTAACCTTAAATACCACCCAACCCTAAATACAACTCTAACACCGTTAACTAAACCAAAATCTAAACTATACCCTAACCCTATGTAAATTGTAAACCCTTAAACCTTAACCTTAAATACCACCCAACACAACCCTAACACCGTTAACTAAACCAAACTCTTAAATAAACCCTAACCCTCAACCCTAATACTAAATACAACCCTAAACCAAATCCTAAACCATAAAATTTACATCTTAACCCATAATACTAAACCCTAATCGATTAACCCTCAGAGTGTCTAGATGACCAATCGTCGCTACTATTGGCTCCGGCTTCTAGATACCCTATGTTCATTTGCCTAAGCGACCAATCATTGCTATTGTAAGCTTCGGAACTTAGACAATGACTTTTTCGGCTTACTTTATGTTCCAAATCCAGATTTTGTATCCTTAGATGACTAACCGTTGTTACTGTTGGCTCTAGCTTCTAGGGATGCACCCATTGTTCGATGACCAATCCTTACTGTTGGTTCCGGTTTAGAACGATGTCTGTATTTTATACCAAATGACATTTGTCTGATTTCTCTCTCGAGGATACATAGATAGCCCTTTAAAGTTCGACCTCATAACCGTATCACGATACTACATGACTACATTGCATCCTACACACGTATACACAACAACATATATTACATAACACACCTATCACACTGCTACACACACAATCACGCATTTAACACCACAAAACAAAGTACACACACACAAACGGTTGTAACCCCCCCCCCTCCCCAACCACACACACACCCAACTTAACACACACATGTCAACACAGTATACACGTCACATAAGGCTGCACACAGTAGCCTTATGTGACGTGCATCATGTATACCGTGCACATACACACACAAACACAACAACGCACACACACAGACACACACCACAACACATTAAACATACACAAATTTTTGGTGAATTAATTGTACACTAGGATGGAGACATAATGGAAAATCAATCCCCAATCGCCAAATAACCAATGACAGTCCCAACGAATCCTAATCTTCTTTATTCCGCCATGGTCGGCCTTGGCTTGGAAGTGGCTGCCTTGGCTTGGCACTGGCTGCCTTGGCATTACTTGGCCTAGCCCGTGGCTAAAACCCCCCCCGCGCGCGCGCCCCATTTTCTCGGCCGAGGCAGCCACGGCCTTGGTGAAAATTCTCGCAGCACTGTGGTTCCCCCGCCCCATTTTCTCGGCCAAGGCAGCCACGGCCTAGTAATGGGCGTGGCTTGGCCTAGCCCGTGGCTAAAATTCTCGCAGCAGCGCGCCCCATTTTCTCGGCCGCGGCAGCCAGGGCCTTGGCGAAAATTCTCGCAGCACTGTGGTTCCCGCGCCCCATTTTCTCGGCCAAGGCCTAGTCATGGGCGTGGCTTGGCCTTGCCGTGGCTAAAATTCTCGCAGACCCCCCCGCGCGCGCGCCCCATTTTCTCGGCCGAGGCAGCCACGGCCTTGGCGAAAATTCTCGCAGCACTGTGATTCCCGCGCCCCATTTTCTCGGCAAAGGCAGCCACGCTTGGAACATATGGGGATGTTTTTCTCTGGCTTCAGCCTCTCACTCCTGAGTTGCCTTCTCATGATATAGAATCTGCACAGGATGTTCTATATATCCAAAGTCCTGCCTGATTCGCAATGGATCTGGTTGCAACACACGTCTAGGACTAGTACATGTTTTCTTAGAATGGACACGTGGGGTACATTACACATACTTGCTAGTAAGTGAAAGAAGCAATATTGTCGAGCACTTCGAAGGGCCCCACATACCAAGGGCTCAAGTTGCCCTTTTTCCCAAACCGTACTACTCCTTTCGTTTGTGATATGTTTAGAAACCGATCGTCACATACTTCAAATTCCAACTCTCGACTGCGTTTATCAACATAACTCTTTTACCTGCTATGAGCACCATTTGATCTCTCTTTGGTTAACTCAACTTTCTGGGATGTCAATTGTACAAGTTCCGGTCCCAGTATTTCTTTCTCCTACTTCATCTCGACAAAGAGAAGACCTGCACTTCCAATTACTCTGACTATCAGGGGACCTAAAGCCAATTACTCTGAGCTCGAGAAGCATTGTCTAGCCTTGGTATACGCCTCGTAGAAATTCAAACACTACTTTTTACGTACTAGATCACACTTGTCACCAAGGCCAATCCACTTCGTTACCATGCTCACCTGCTCCACCATGTCTAGGCGACTCACCTACTGGTTGCTGCTCTTGGCCGTCTTTGGCCTGACCATCAAGAACCCTATTACTCTACGGAGTGGAGTAATTGTCGACCTCTTGGCCTTCTTCCCAGGCCAAAATTTTGAACCGACCTCAGACCAATTGCCTAGGGAGAAGACAGCCTTGATCACCGACAATGATGAGTTATGGACAATTGAGTTTGATGCCTATAGGATAGTCAGGCAGTACAAGTGATTAATGAAGTGCACAATGGTGATTGTGGTGAGCATCAGAACTCTCAGAAGCTGTATGAAAAATTGCTACAGTTGGAGTATTACTACCAACCATGGAGTTCGACTCCATCTCTCATGTCCGGCACTGCGAGCCTTGCCAAAGGCACGCCGATAAGATGCACACGCTAGCGTTTGACCTTCGCATGATCCTGGCCACCTGGCCATTTGACTCTTTGGCTCTTGACGTCATCGGCACTATGTACCCACCGTCTAGAGGTCACATATGGATTATGGTCACAACTGAACGCTTTACAAAGTGGGTCGAAGCCATACCTTTTCGAAGGAAAGCCATACCTCTACGGGATGAGTCATTTCCAACTTCTTGCATGACCACGTCATCTATCATTTTGGCATCCCCTAGTGTATCATTTTAGACAAAGGCAAGCCGTTCATCAACAGGGAAGTCCGAGCTGTCATGGAAGTGTATCACATCAACATGCTACATCAACTCCTTTCTACCCTCAGGGCAGTGGTCAGGCTTAAGCCTCCAACAAAACTCTACTTCGTGTTCTATCACGGATGGTCCATGACGCGAGTGAGTCATGGTTCGAGACGCTAACTATGACACTTTGGGCTTATAAAACTTCCAAGCACACATCAACAATGGCCACACCCTTCTCTCTCGTCTACAGGGATGAGTGAGTGGTACTAGCCGAGATCACAATTGCCTCTTCCAGACTCTCCTTATGTAGTGGTCTCAGGGAGGAAGAAACCAGAATAGCAGCCCTTGAGGGTCTTGATGAAAGAAGATCCAATGCCTTGTGCCGAATGAAGAAGTATCACGAACACCTCACGAAAGCCTATGGGAAGTCAGTCAAGCCACGATCGTTTGTTTAGGGCGGCCTCGTCCTTCAAGCCGCCAAGCATGTACGTGCCAACATGTCAGCACCCAAGTTCACGCCAAATTAGGAAGGTCCCTTCTAGGTGCATGCAGCTAGAGACAACGGCTCATGTCTACTACTCAACCCTAAAGATGGACAGATCATGGCTCCTATCAACGGCCGGTACCTAAAAAAGTTTTATGCGTAGTCAAATGCTCATTGTTCCGCCCAGCCCTGCTAGGCCAAAGCTTAAAACACTTAACCAAAATAGCATTTTTATACATGCATACATGTTTATAGACTTGTAACTTTTGTTAATTATTACAAGTTTTCACTTCACTCATGTAATGGCATTTTGGCCTCAATACTATCAATGCAATATCATTCTTTTACCTCAAAATTTTGTATACACTTGTGCAAATTTGTTTCTACCACTTGTCAATTAAGTATCTTGCTACAGGCGAAGATGGGGGGACAAAAATTAGAAGCCACCTACACAGACAAGTCATCGAAGTACAGTAACAGCTAAACATCATACAACAACAAGTACAGATGCAAAGCAAACACCCGGCTCCAATATCAACATAATCCAAATGAATACAACTCACAGGTTTGCAGGCCACTACCAGACTCAATGTAAAGTACAAGCTATCTAAAGTAGGGGAGCAAACAACGCTCCAGCGGGGTCGAAAGTGTAAGCCTCCAATGTCCGTCGCTATGACTGCAAACGTGACCATCTGGCATCCTAGTTGGCATGTTGCCTCTCCATCTTTTTCGGCTGACCCTCAGCCTCTTATCTGCCTCTGCAAACTGGATTCGTATCTCTGCCACCCTCGTCTCCATCTCCATCCCCTCTACATTAAGCACCCTTCTCTGACTCTGCAACGCTACCTCCTGGGCCCCTACAAGGGTAAACCCTGTCGCTGCCTCGACGTTTTGTTTTGACTCCTCGACCTAATGTAGTCTGCCAACCAATCTAACTGGAAGCCAAGAGCCACATAGGGCATGAAATCGAAAAAAAAAACTGTTATATGATCTCTAAAGTCCAGCCCGCGGTCGGAACTCTGCCCAAGGTCACTAGCCACTATACAAACGCGGCGTATGCTGCCCTTGAAAATAGTGCGCCTCACACAGTCATAGACCCAGCAAAGGTTTGTAGATGTCTCGCCCTGATCATCTCCAACCGACGCACTACCGTAGTAGACAATCCAACACCCTCTCACGTTGTCCTGTCCACCTGCCTGACTGAAGACCCTTCGCTGGCATCACCGACCCCTGTACCCCCACCGCCTGCTGAGAGAGTGCCAGAAAGACCCACCATAGCCCTCGCGCCAACAGCAGTAGAATGCATCACCAAAAGGGTATCACCGGCATTGACCGATGATCCTGACAATGTATCCTATAAAGGCTCCACAATCGATGGAACAGGTGCCTCGTGTCGTGGTGCCGGACATGTGACCACCGCATGTGTAGTCGCCAATCCATCACAACCCATTGTCGGAGCATCTGTCTCTCTACTAGTCTAATGATCCCGGTTCGACTTGTTAACCAAACCCCAACACGTACACCCCAAACCCTAATTCAAAAAAAAACCATAATCTTTATCTTTTCCCTAGCTCCGCACCCCCTATACGCGGCCACCACCTTTGCCTCTCTGTCGGTAGCCCCCCCCCCCCCCCACTGAAGTTGCCCCCTATCACCGGCGACCCTCCCCTCCCCCCTTCCCTCTCCATCTCTTCTCTCTCCCCGCCCCCCGCAAGCCCGCATGGCCCCACACTGCCGCCGCAGTGGCTGCCCCTCTTTCATTCCCCTTTCTCTTATCTTTCCCTTCTTCCCCCACCCTTGGCCCCCTCCCCCTTCTACCCTCGGCCTTGGCCTCCCTATCCCATCCCCTAGGCTGACCACCCCCCTTTGGTCGCCCACCCTTTGACCCATCTCCACCCTTCGGCCTCCTCAGACTTCTTCACCATGGCCGAACTTCGGCTACCACCTCGCCTCCCCCACCCCCCACTTCGGCCTCTGCCCCATCTCCCCTTCCACCCTCGGCCTCGGCCCCCCACCCTGATCCAACCTTTGGCCACCACCCCTTGGCCCTTTCCCATGGCCGAACCACCAATCTTCGGCCTCCACTTCATCCAACTCCTTAAAGCCCAAGGCCGACCCCCTTCGGCCACCCCGCCACCTTCGGCCTCCCCCATATCAAGGCCATCCTCTTCGGCCTCACTTTTACCACTCCCTTACGGTGCGACGTCCAACCACGCTCATGTGCCCGTCATCATACCAACATACCCAGGCTTTAGTGGGTGGTGCACGAGGTGGCTTGAGCCACCTTCTCTTCACCTCAATGTTTAGTGATGATCGACGACCGTCGCCCGCGCCCGTAGCCCGCGCGCCAACTCTGCGACCGTCCACGGGCCCCTGCACCACATCGTCGTGCTCTCGTGTCAATGCTCAAGCATTCTAAGGTTTCGATATGAAGTGCACGACGTGGCTCAAGTCACCTACTCTTCACCTTCGTTGTTCAGAGACGATGCAAGCGACTCTCCGGTCAACAAACATAAAAAATTCTTCTAAGTATAAACTTACGAATATGCGCACGACGCTCGTTTGGGTCACCCCTCTGCGCACAACACACACAGGGGGCTTATGTGCCCAACTTATCTTGGTTGCACCTAAGAGCCCACTGGGGATCTTTTTTTTCCCGACATGTCACTGTAGTCAATGGGCGTGACTCGCACGCCTGGGCGACGTCTCCGTGACCACTGTCGCCCACACGCCGTCTTCGCGACACCCGTCGCTCATGCCCAGGCGCCAACTCTGTGACTCCCGTCGCCCGGCCGCTGACTCCATGACCCCGTTGCTCGTCTCCTGCCCGCCATCTCCTCGACATTCGTTGCCTGCACCCGCACGCCATCTTCACGACCCCTATCGCCCCCACGCAAACACTTCACTGCACTCATGCGCCACTACACTGGTGCCTACCCAAGGGGGTTGGCCTCGACCTTCCCTAGGGGGTTGGCCTCGGCCTCCCCCAAAGGGTTAGCCTTTGGTCTTCCCCTTCAAGGGACCATGCATCCTCTATGGCGCTCGTCCCCTGGACACTGAATCCGTGACCCCCGTCTCATGCGCCAGCGTGCCGTCTCTACGACACCCGACTCTATGACTCCCATCACCCGAGCGCTGACTCCGTGACCCCTGTCGCCCACGCCCACACGATGTGCCCATGCGCCGAGCGGCTAATACAGTCACGGCCCTTGGCTCTTTATCACACTACCACACACCTAGCGTTGGTCCATCGTTTCACCGTGCCATGTGCACCTTGCCTTGATCGTGGAACATGATTCAACCCACTCTCCGGACCTTGAAGCATCCTGAGGGGATAGGCAACTCCTCCGAGACACTATCTTTGGCAGGGAGCTCTAAGTGCTTCGGCGTGAAGACTCTCATTCCGCCAAGTAGACAGCTCCTCCGCGATGTTACCTCGGCCCGTCGGGTAGGTGACTCCTCTGAGACACTACCTTGGCACGCTCCGAGTGCTCCAGCACGAGGACTCACCCACAGAGAATATGAGACTCCTCTGGGACACTATCTCTGCCAGGGAGCTTCAACTCCCCTTCTGTCAGGTCGAAGGCTCCTCTGGGATGTTACCTCGGTCCGTCGGGTAGGTGACTCCTACATGACACTACCTTGGCGCGCTCCGAGTGCTTCGGCACAAGGACTCACCCGCGGGGATAGGTGACTCCTCCGGGACACTATCTCCGTCAGGGAGATCTAAGTGCTCCGGCATGAAGACTCCCCTTCTGCCGAGTAGACAACTCATTCGGGATGCTACCTCGGCCCGCGGGATAGGCGACTCCTCCGGGACACTATCTTTGCCAGGGTGTTTGCGTGACAAGCCTACGTGCTCCAGCACTGGGGGCTTTCATCGGCACCCCTAGGGACTATGACCCCCCGGTCACTCCGAGAAGGGAGCAGATCTCCAGATGGCATCAAACCTAGTTCGCCTAGCAGTTGGGCGTCGGGCCTTCCCCACCACTGCTAGGCCTATGGGTCTCTACAAGGGCTTGGATTAGTGGCTAGATCAAGGGGGTTCT
This sequence comes from Escallonia rubra, assembly GCA_033065855.1. Classification (NCBI taxonomy): domain Eukaryota; kingdom Viridiplantae; phylum Streptophyta; class Magnoliopsida; order Escalloniales; family Escalloniaceae; genus Escallonia; species Escallonia rubra. The sequence goes on along the minus strand of JAVXUO010001799.1, from coordinate 324,357 downwards.
CTGGCCACACCGGTGCTATGGGAGTCAGTCTTTCCAGACAGACGGAGCGACGCTATGCGTGGCAGGCTGGGTGAATATGCGATCCGACAGTCCGCGGAACACCGGCACCTGTGGACCCCTCGGTGACATGTCACTCCCATTGAGCGCCATGTGTCGGTTAATGACATTATCATCTCAACCTCTATAAATAAGGGTCTTGAGAATTTAATTGTAGGACTTCAAATTTTCAGATTCACAGAACTCGTTCTCACATTTTCTCTTTCTCACTCTAGAAACTTAGAGAGAGAAACATACAGGACCTTGACTCTAGACCTAAGCATCGGACTGTGACTACCGTCGTGTATTCACCCCATGCCATCGCCCTCGCAACACTGCCATCCTCAGGCTCTGTCTAGGACGCCCTTGGTCTCTGCACTTGCTCCATCCATGCTATGTCCCACATCACCATACTTGGCATCTGACTCGAACTGCATTCCTTATGGCATCTCCACGTCGACTGCGAACCCACTTCCTTGGCATCAATTATTATACAAGAATCTAAGTCATTGAACAAGTAGTTTGCTTAATTAAACAAATGGGCTTAAATACTGGTGTTTTTTTACTTGATTAGTTGAATAATAAAACTTCTACTGGACTTTCTAGCAGACTATGAAAAAAATCATGACATGCTTGCTTGTTCATAGTAAATTACATCTATAACATAACATAACTCAAACAAAATAGCTATGTGTGTCTTATCTATTTACTCGTTTTACTTGACTTGATTATTTGAAAATTGGGAGATTGAGCTTATCCAGTTGTTTATGACTACTCACTGAGATTTCTTTATATGATTAATAATTAGATCACATCTATCAATGGCGCATGAGATGTCTCACTTCTAACATGGTATTTATTCTTAATTTTACGTAATTGAATATAAAATGGATTGTTGGTTAACCTCATTGCCATATGAGAAAATTTCCATCAATGTTGCGTACTTACAATTCTGCAGCTATCAATGACGCATGAGATGTCTCACGTGTAACATAGTATTTAATTTTAATTGTACGTAATTGGGTATAAAATGGATTGTCGGTAAACCTCATTGCCATATGAGAAATTTTCCATCAATGTAGCGTACTAACAATTTTGTAGCTATCTTGGAAGCTTAGAGTAGAGACGTAACTTTAAACCAAAAAAAAAGACTACTATACATTAAATTTTGGCCTTAGTCCTGCAAGTAATCTACATAAAATAAAATTAACTAGCCCTACTTGTAAATTTTTTTGCATCAACACTAAACTTATCACTCTCCAGTTTAAAAGCTTGAATTATCAATTAAATATTGTGCTTAAGAATATAACTTACAGTTTTGTTGCACTCAACTCATACTTTAAGGAAATTACTTGTAGTTGCACCCAAGTCACTTATTGAGAACCCACTTCTCAGCATTATTGTACCACTCTACAACCTTGGGGGACAAAATACTTCATGTGAGATAACCAATTAAGAATAGAGAAGGAAAAAAAACAAGAAACAAGTACAAGATAGTGCACACTTTAGATTGCATCACTATTCAAGAATATGCTATAATTGACATTGAGCAGTCTGAAAGCAAGAAAATCAAAATTTACACACAACATATAACCCACGTAGCCAAACTTCAACCTTCATTAAAGCTCCATTAGGAAGGGAGGACAGATTTGCAACATCTCTATTGCCTGTTAGATGTCTATAATTCAGAAACTTTGCTAGCACGATTAACTTGTGTTGATAACATGATATATTCACATCATTTTGTGGCACCATACATCTGTAGCTACCCTAAAATAGCATTGCAACAAAGCTAAGTTGTTACCTCATGTAGTAGAGGATTGCATTCATACAAAGCTAGGGTCTTGGTTATTGAATGCACAACATCATAATTACCATAACATGACCATATTGAATAAGTTTGAAAGTAGCAAAACATGTGTCTACCAATGTCGAATCAAGATCCAAATCAACTTTAACCGCTATCCAAAATAGTGTCCCATCTACTGGAACCTCTTGCAGAATCAGCTTGCCATTGTTGCTATGTTTCTAGCTCGGTTGAAGAACTCCTTTGGTTTCATTCAGTGTGCAACTATGTAATGACTCTAATACTATGTCAGTTTCAAAATATGTTCCAGAGTTACAGAGATATTTATAATCGACGCCCGCCATATGTGAAGATAGTAAGCTTGAATAAGGAAGAATGATCAGATGGATAATTCATAATGAGGATACATCTACACATAAAAAAAAAGCATCGAAATAGCTACTCAATAACAAGGTCACATACAACAAAAATTAATATAAAGAAAATAAGGTAAAATTAGAAAAAGACTAATGATAGACTAACGCCCCATATTTACAAACTAAACTCACGCATTAACATGCTTGCACATGCAAAATGCCAAATTCGTATTTTGGGAGCTAGAATATCCATTTGAGTTTCAGGTGCCACCAATAGGGCTGTAAATGAACCGAGTTGTTCACGAACAGCTCGGTGTTCGTTCTCTTTAAAACTCGTTCATGTAATAGATGAACCGAACACGAACACATTTTTAGGGCTCGTTTATTAAATGAGCTGAGTTTGAACTTAATGATGTTTGTTTATTTATGTTCGTGAACAAGAGGGCTCGTTTACTTAACGAGCCGAACACGAGCCGGGTCTTATAAAAGAACATCGGTTCATTTACTCTTTACATTATATTAATACCTACACAAAATATCTATTCATGGGGAAACGTGTTAGGACGTGGAAGCCTATGGTCCAAGTATTTCCCCTCCCTTATCTCATCTCATCAGAGTGACACTCCACAGTTCACACCCGTTCCCCCTCTCTCATCAAACCCGTGGCCACTCTCTCATCAGTCATCAGTCGTCGACCATCAGTCCATCACAGAGCTAGGCACGCCAACGGCCAGACCACACCCCACACCGCCGGCCAGACCACCGCCCACACCGCGGACCAGATCACTGCCCATGCCGCGACCAGACCACCGCCTACAGCGCCTCCTTCTCTCAAATACTCGAACTGTCAAAACACTATCTGCCCCTCCCCTCTCTCTCACTCTCACACGCAGATCGCACAACAACCGCCCCCTCTCTCGATCTCTCACAAACAGAGATCGCACAGCCCCCATTCTCTCTCTTCACAGACGGCCATCACTACCGGATTCAGCCCACGTCGCCGGATTCAAGTTACGAAGCCGCAAAGCCATGTTTCGGAACTGCAAAGATGCAAAGCCAAGGGCGTGAAGAGGGAGCTAATTCATAAAGGGCATGCATCAACCCGTTGTATATGTCTTCATCGCCGTCGATGGAGATTTCTTTTTACAATGTTTTTATTATTGTATCTGCTATCGTGTACTTGCTTTCTCTTATTTGTCTGTTCTTATTTTTTATTGTTTGAACGATTGAGTAAATTTAGGGATTTGATTGAGGTTGAACACGAACGCGAGCTTATTTCTCTATTCTTGTTTTTTATTTGCTTGAACGATTGAGTAAATTTAGGGATTTGATTGAGGTTGAACACGAACGCGAGCCGAGTTTCCAAACTCGAGTTCAGCTCGTATTGTTAAACGTTTAACGAGCCGAGCCTGAGTTTTACCGTCGCGAACTCGAGCCGAGTTCGAACACTAATGATTTGGCTCTTGACGAACTCGAGCCGAGTTCAAACATGCATAAACTTAAACGAACCGAGTTCGAACACACCCATGTTCGGCTCGAACTCGGTTCGTATACGGCCCTAGCCACCAATACCTACTATTTTCTCTCTCTTTTATCCCTTTTCTAGTTTACATTCACCTACACAAGTTTATAGCCCCAAAAGTGGCCGGTAGGGCCACAACCCCCTAATTTTTGAACTCACCATCATACCAACGGCCCCACCTCTACCATACATCAACACACCACCACCCAGACCACCATGCCCCCCATAGCATAATGTCCCGCAATTTTTATTATGGAGGCTAACTTTAGAAGAAACGCCACGCAGGCGCCTAATGGACGCTTACGAGGACGCTTACGAGGCAATGACTGGGCAAAGTCTCCAGAATGTTCTACACTCTTCTTGTACATAAGAGATAGTTCTAGAAAGGATTCTAGAATAGTATAGAACCTTGTACATATCTAGAGAATTCTAGAAGCAGAATAGGATCCGTAGGATCGAATGTATCTCCACCGTTCGTCGAGAAGGTGGACTAGTATAAATAGCCGAGGCCTCACTTGGCCAAAGCACACAAGTATTCTTGTACACAAGCAATACAAGCATACATTCTCCCAAACTCTCTCTCTTGTGTTCTTCTTGGTGTGATCGCTTCTAGCATCGTCCAGTCCGAGTGAAAGGCTGACTTAGCACAAGCAAGGGGCTTGTCCGCTAAGTGCCGCACGGTTTCAACTTAGAGAAGTTCGGTCCGTGACAATAAGCCACGGATGCATACAGCTATGTTTTTGACCCAATGGGAGGGCTGTGACCATGGGTGTACGGATTGTTGAGATAACAGGTATGATACAAATGGGTAGTGGGTTACCATGAAGGGGCTGTTGCGCATAAGAGGGGCGGCGACAGCCATGTCGCCGTGACGTATTCATGAGAAGGCAGCCATGGCTACCGCAGAATGGAAGGGGATGGAGGTGTTGATGAGTTGTGTGAGTGTGTTGTGATGACGTTGTATGGATATATGTGAGGTTTGTGTACAGAAAAATGGAAGAGACGAGTGGGGGTCCATTTGTGTGAAACTGGGTGTGTCCATGAGTGGGTTGGGCAAGAAAATGAAGCTACTGCCGTGAGGCAGTTGCTTTTGCTTTGAAGGGTTTGTGTGAGTCATCTTGTGTGTGTGTCTATATATATATATATATATACATGTCATGTTTGTGAAAAGGTTGTATGCATGTACTTGTGTGTGTTGATCATGGGGTAAACGAGAACAAGGAAGACCCACTACCGTGAGGCAGTGGGTGTGGGACTCAAGTATGTGTGTGAGAGTTGAGAGAATGTATTTATATACATATGGGTAGGTAAGTGATAAGGCGTATGTGTGTTAAATAGGTGGGTGAGTGTGAGGGCAAGGTAATGAGTGTTGTGTGGGAGGTGGTTTCGGGTAAAGAAGACTGCTGGGTTTGTATGAAGAAGAAGATGTTGCAGAGAGAGAGGGAAGAACCTTGGTTTTAAAATTTAACTTAAATGTATCGCTAATGAAAATCCTTTTTAAGCATTTTCTTTCCTAAAATTTTAGATATATCTAGGAACTTAATTAGATGACGTTCAAAAGAGTAACTCATATTATTTTTGCAAGACCTACAACCTGGAAAGGTTTTAGATTTTTCTGAGTTTGGCAAGCATGCTAACTAATTTTATCCGAACAAGGGATTTTGCTGTATTTTAAAATATTAAATTAAGTTATTAAATTCTGAAATTTTTACAATAATCTTATGTAGCTAAAATTGTGAATTTACCTAAGTTTCGAAAGTTTTTAAAGTCGTTTGCTATTTTTTAGCATTGCTAGTGGCGTAGCACTCGATCGAATATCGCGTAGCGCTGTACTATTACAATAGTTTACTAAGCTATTTTTAAAAGAAAATTCTAAATAGATTCAGGCAAAGTAAAAAATTGAAACTCCTTTTATTTTGGCGATACCCTCAACGTGGAATTTTTTGGGATTTTTCTGGGCATGGGAAGGGTCTCAAATAGTTTTATTTTGAAAACAGGTTTTGAATTATTTCATATAGTAAACAAAATTATTTTTAGCCTAGAATTGTACAATGATCTAAAATTACTGATACGCTTGACTGTCTTTAATTTTGTGGCATTCCAGTGATGGTTGATATGTTTTTTAAACAGGAACATTAGCGCTTAGTTTAAGGAGCGGTTTAGGGTTCCGAACTGAGAATTCCCAGAAAGGTCATTCTTGTCCGAAAAACTCACCTAATTGTTTAGAAAGATTCTTTTAGGTTATTTTTGGGCGTGTAATGGTACATTAGGCATCGGGGGTAAATAGGTAATTTCATGCAAGTCTAGGGGTATTTTAGTAATTTCACTCACTTAGGGGAAACTTAATATCTAGGAATACTTAAGCGACAATAAGTAACATCCGTGTGGTTTATTATCTAGGCTTCGATAGACAAGAGCTAGAACCGGCCTTTGAACTAGTACAAAAACCAGTTGTTGAGCGAGGTAAGTACTTCTGCCATGTTCTCTGTATACTCTATTTGCAAAGCATATAAACGTATATATGATTTGATCAAATGAAAGTTTAAAGTCTTTGTTCAGCACATGTTTTATTGCTAAATCATTTGACGAGAAATTTAGTTTAAAGGAATGCCGTGGAATGCTGTGTGAATAGTAGATTTACACTTGGTACATGTTGAATGGGATATGAAACGTGACCTGCTTGTTGTGCCCCATATCCAACGGGGGAATATTGGATCTCGGGCCCTGGTCAACGGGGCTTGTACGTTGATGCACTGTACTGTTACTTGTGGTTCACTCTTGCGTCCACAGAAGGAGAGCTCGTATGCTGACCGCAACACACATAAGTATGAAATATACGTGATATATGCAAATATATTTCTTGATGATTATACTCCGATTGGAAGGCCTTTTCTGTAATTTCATACATACGTACATATATTGAAAAAATGTTTTATTGTGGTGATATTGAATTCCTGATTTTAAAGGAAAGAGAAATCCATGGCATGTTTTTTTTTTAAAATCATCAAACCTATTTTAGGAACATGGTTCATGTACTTGCTGGGCTTTCGCTCATTCTTTATTTTTCAAGTAAGGACCTAAGAGAAGCAGATTCGTATGAGCAACACAAGGGAGAAATACCCGCAGAGAACCTTAAGAATAATGAAGTATGTATCGTAATTGAGAATTTTAGTTCTATAGTTAACATTATGCTCGAACTATTGTAAGGAGCTTAGGTCTCCTCGAGTTCATTCCTAAATTTCAAGGACATGTAATAAGGGTTTTTATTTGGATTATTTGAAATCTGTAAGTTGGATTTAATCTTGAGTTACAGGTTGTAGTAAGGCCTGGCAGAGCCCTGGTGGGTGTTCGAACGGGGATGCGGCCGGTCACGTGCCTAGCCCATGGACTCACCCGTGGGTTCGGGTCGTGACAAAAATGGTATTAGAGCTTAGGTATATAATTCTGTAGACTAATATCTAGGCGACTGAATCGGGTGAGTAGGAAGGAAAAAGGATTCTGTTTAAGTGAATATCGGATTTTTGATATGTTGTCTTGCAAATTTTGGTGATCGACTAAGTCCTTGATTGTAAATTAAGAGATATTGTGTTAATGGAAGTTATCTATGATATTTATGTTGTGATAGGACTATGGCAAACCAGAGCATGGATAGTCTAGGAAGTTATCTACGAATTCACGAGCAGTATAATTTAAAATATCAAACTAGCTCGATTTCACGTTAAATTTTTATGAGAACCCTAGGATGTTGGGAAGTTCCGTGTCGCCGGAATTTGCGCCATTCCGATGTCGTTAGCTATTTTTTGGCCGAACAGGCTTTTAAGCGCTCGATCCGGACACCGGTTCGGAATTTTTGGGCGAAACTTTTGTAAAATACTTTTTAGATCAAGAATGAATTCATGAAGCTTAAAATAGCATTTCAAAGCACTTTTGAGATTTTCCGATGCCAGGGGGCATTTCGGTAATTTGCCACCCCGATAGGGGTGTTTTGGTAATTCTACAATGTTAAGTTTTTGCAACGACTATAATTAACAGAAAGTTAAGTCAAACACCTGAAAGTTGCGCGAAAATATAGCATGACAAAGTTGGGCGACAATATAGCATGATATTGAACCCCCGGGGGCGTTTCAGTAATTTGCCGCCCATCGGGGGCATTTCGGTAATTTTCCTGTCAATATTTTTCGAATGGCCTTTAGTTCGGGAATGGGTGTAAGACACCCGAAAAGTTATTTTAAAGTTGTTCTGAGATGTTTCCATAGGCTGGAAAGGGGTCAACTGATACGGGGAACCTTGTAACTTTGCAATGTAATTTAAAATATCTCGCTAGCGCGATTTCGCGCGAAACTTTTATGAGAACCCTAGGATGTTGGCAAGTTCCGTTTCCCCGAAATTTGCGCCATTCTGATGTCGTTAGCTATTTTTTTGGCCGAACAGGCTTTTAAGCAGTCGATCCGGACACCGGTTCGGAATTTTTGGGCGAAACTTTTGTAAAATACTTTTTAGATCAAGAATGAATTCATGAAGCTTAAAATAGCATTTCAAAGCACTTTTGAGATTTTTCGATGCCAGGGGGCATTTCGGTAATTTGCCATCCCGATAGGGGTGTTTTGGTAATTCTACAATGTTAAGTTTTCCAAACGACTTTTTTGTCCAGAAACCTAAGTAAAACACCTGAAAGGCTGTTTTGAAGCTGATTTGGGGTTCGGAGTGGGTGATAATGAACCCCCGGGGGCATTTCGGTTATTTGCCGCTCATCGGGAGTATTTTGATAATTTTCATGTCAAAAGTTTCCACACAACTGCAGGAAATAATTTTTATACATATTTTATTTAATTCTATGACTTGTTGAGAATGATATAATTTTTATTTTTTAGATTTCAGTATAAATATGGATGCAACTGGAGGAAATATTTTTTGTGAAGATTCTGATCCACCTTACTTGGGTCAAGTTTATCAAACACTGGACGAAGTTGAAGCATACTATAGAGCATATTCGAAAATGATAGGTTTCGGTATTAGAATTAAGACGACTAGAAAACGGGCCAATACAGATCAAATTGGTGCAAGACTATTTGAGTGTCATAGAGGAGCACCGCATGTACCCCCGGTTGTTCGGATCAGTGACGAAGGGCCATCAAGACAAAGAAGACGGGACACATTTCCGGGTACCGGCTGCAAGGCCCATGTGTATGCAGTACACCGGAAAAATGAAAATCATTGGGTTGTGACGGGAGTGGAGTTGAGCCATAACCATCAGTTGATGACCCCTAGTAAGATTGGTCAAATTCATCAGCACCGAGAAATAAGCGCGGCACACAGAGAACTGATATTTACAATGGCCGAGGCTAAAGTTCAACCTTCTAAAATGATGGGGGTTTTCTCAAGCCAGGCTAGGGGGATTGACAAGTTGAGCTTCAACGAAGTTGACCTCCGAAATGAAATTCGTGCTCAGAGGAGAGAGTCTTCCTGTAGGAGTGATTCTCAAGCTACACTTGATATCTTCAGGCGCCTTCAGAGTGAGAATTCTGGCTTTTTCTATTGTCTCCAACTGGATGACGAGAACCGCATTACTAATATATTTTGGTCGGATGCCCGTTCTAGAGCTGCTTACCAAAATTTTGGCGATGTTGTGACGTTTGACACCACATACCGCACAAATAAGTACTCTATGCCTTTTGCGCCGTTCACCGGGGTGAACCACCACTATCAGTCAATCTTGTTTGGCTTTGCCCTGCTTAGGGATGAGACGGAGGATTCATTTACGTGGTTATTTGAAACGTGGCTTGAAGCAATGTATCATATTCCTCCAAAGACCATCATCGCCGACCAAGATCTGGCAATGAAAAATGCAATCGCTAAGGTCCTTCCAGATACTCACCACTGCTTGTGCACATGGCACATAAGCAACAAATATCCCGAACGGCTTCACAATGTATATGCAAACCATCCGACATTTAAGAGTGACTTTAATACATGTGTGAAAAAATCGTTGACGGTAGACGTGTTCGAGGAGAGGTGGGCCAAGTTAATGGATGACTACTATTTGCACAGTCATGAATGGCTGCAAGCGTTGTATGAGATCAGGACACAGTGGATCGGTGCCTACACCAAAAAAAAATTTGCAGCCAGAATGACTACGACCTCGAGAAGCGAATGTATGAATTAATTCTTTAATGGGTACGTACGCTCTTCTTCAAGTTTACGAGATTTTCGTACTAGAGATGCAGAAAGCCCTTGACAGGCAATTTCACCTTGAGGGGGAAGCCGACGCGGCTACAGTTTACAGAGAAAGACAAATATTAGTTTTTTCACCTTTGGAGGCTCATGCGGCTCAAGTCTATACCAAGGAAATGTTTAGACAGTTTCAGGATGAACTACTAAAGTCGAATCAATATGGCATGGCAAAGTTGCACGAGTATTCCACCAGGGAGGTCAAGGTTTATGCTTTGACAAATGTGACGAATTTCGCGAATCCGTGCTCTTCGTCGGCTCCGAGGAACAGAAGACATTTTACCGTAGCAGTTTGTATGGACACCGGGCTTGTTAATTGCAACTGTCAACTGTTTGAGCATAAAGGTATACTCTGTCGACACACTTTGAGGTATTTTAGCGCCAAGAATGCTCGTGAAATCCCTCCAGAGTATATCTTGGATCGGTGGACGAAGGAAGCCAATAGAGTCCACGGTCACATTCCTTACGTGCCCAATGTTTCAGTCGATTTCGAGCAATCTCAGACGCTGCGATATAATCACCTTTGTAACATCATGCACGGTTTATCAATGGATGCAGCGTCAACATTTGATGGGTACATGTATCAAGTTGAAGCAGCCGCACGGGATAAGGCTAAGCATGCACAGTTTAGGATGGCATTACCAGAAAGCCGGGACCCTCGGACGACTCCAGCCGGTAGATTCAATCGAGCTTCACAGCCAGTCATTGACAGCACCAGCCTGCAAGGTGAGGAGGACGACATTTTTGATCCAATTATTTCTCAAACAAAAGGGCGAAAACGAGCAATACGTATGAAGAATCCGATTGAAGAAGCAACGGGTCAAAAAAAATTACGAAAGTGTGCGTTGTGTAATACGATGACTGACCATGACAAGAGAAATCATTATAAAGTGCTAGGTATCGAACCTGGCAGTGTGGTCGAGGAGGACGATGATGAGGAAGAGTGTTAGGATTAATGTTTCAGTTGTATAAATTGAACTTTTATAATGTTTATATTTGTGATTTGGGTTGTGAAATCTTTAATTTGTGATTTGGTTTGTCACTTTTTTTTGTCTTAACTTTAATTTGTGAAATCTTAGCTTGCGCAAAAAGTTGTAATTTTGTTTGTCACTTTTTTTCCGCTCATTGCACCTCAGGCACGCTAGTTAGCCCATTTCTATGAATTTCGGCGAAAAACGAGACAAATTATTTTTTGGGTTTTCCTACGACGCCCCTATTCGCGCACACTTTAGGGCCCAGTTCTTAGCTTGCGAAAAAAATTGTAATTTTTTTTGTCACTTTTTTCTCGCTCATTGCACCTCAGGCACGCTAGTTAGCCCATTTCTATGAATTTCGGCGAAAAACAAGACAAATTATTTTTTGGATTTTCCTACGACGCCCCTATTCGCGCACACTTTAGGGCCCAGTTCTTAGCTTGCGAAAAAAGTTGTAATTTTTTTTGTCACTTTTTTCTCGCTCATTGCACATCAGGCACGCTAGTTAGCCCATTTCTATGAATTCCGGTGAAAAACAAGACAAATTATTTTTTGGGTTTTCCTACGACGCCCCTATTCGCGCACACTTTAGGGCCCAGTTCTTAGCTTGCGAAAAAAGTTGTAATTTTTTTTTGTCACTTTTTTCTCGCTCATTGCACATCAGGCACGCTAGTTAGCCCATTTCTATGAATTTCGGCGAAAAACAAGACAAATTATTTTTTGGATTTTCCTACGACGCCCCTATTCGCGCACACTTTAGGGCCCAGTTCTTAGCTTGCGAAAAAAGTTGTAATTTTTTTTGTCACTTTTTTCTCGCTCATTGCACATCAGGCACGCTAGTTAGCCCATTTCTATGAATTTCGGCAAAAAAGGAGACAAATTATTTTTTGGATTTTCCTACGACGCCTTTATTCGCGCACACTTTAGGCCACAGTTCTTAACTTGCGAAAAATGTTGTAATTTTTTTTGTCAGTTTTTTCCTGCTCAAAGCACCTCATGCACGCTACGTAGCCCATTTCTATGAATTTCGGCGAAAATACCAGACACGTAAGTTTTTCTAATGCATTGTATGAAAGGTATATTCGCGCACATTTTAGCGCCAAATTCATAGCATACGAAAAATTATGTACATTTCTTTTTTGTGCAGTTTTTTGTAACATCATTGCACCTTAGCCACGCTAGTCAGGATAATGGTAATGAAGGCGTCTAGCTTCATTCTTTTTCAGCTCCCAGGCTATCCTATACCTAAACGTCAAGGCATCCTTCCTAGTCCACGAGGAGTGTTTGAGCACTTCCGAGCGAGCAATGTAGTCCATGTACTTGAGGACGTAAATCCCACATTCGTGACCGTTATATTGCTTTGGTCGGTCCTTTATCATCACGACCGTCCAAGGGTCATCCGGTGGCCGTGAGCACGCTAGCGAGAGGACAATAGTCTGCATCCAACAATAAAAACGAGAATCAAGCCTATGTATCAAGAAGAATATACTATGAGCCAAGGTCAAAACATAAAAACTAACCACTAAAGTGATGTACTCGCTGTACATCTGTGCCAGCAGCTGTCCAGGATTGTCCTCCCTTAGGCTATCGTATATCTGAACCGTTCTGAACGCTGGATGGAGAACTAATAGGAACCAGTGGTTTGCATGATAACAAGGTATCATGATAAGGTTCGCATCAGCAGCGCGACATTGATAGTTTGCGTTCATCATGCCTAACACGTTTCTACCTGGTTTCCACTTACCCCTGCTGCCCCCTCGATTCCTCGATTCTGTGAATTCCCTCACCGTTAATTCTACAAAATGAGTGGGATACATGTTAAGCTTCACATATTCAGAACGGTTAAAATGTTGCTCTCTAATCCGGAGCAGATCTATGTAAGCGTTCATGACAAAATTTGAAATATCTGTCTCCGGCGCCAACGTTCTGATATCCTCATGACCTAGGAATGTCGCCAGACGAAAGTCTGTTGAATCGACAGACTCATGCCCGAAGTAGTGCCGGTCGATCCAACCCATCTTGTCCGGCCTCAATGGCTTCGTTGCTTGTCCTTTGTCCGACCGGATGCTTGGGCGCGAGGCCTGGATTCCTACTTGGGGAACCTGACTCTGGCGCTGAGCGTCGTACGCGTAAGGAGGCAAGCCACTATACGGCTCCCAGAATTCATAGCTCTGCGGCGAAGACGCGTAAGAAGGCAAGCGACTAGACGGCTCCCCCAGGCCCTGACTCTGGGGCTGAGAGTTGTACGCGTCAGGAGGCAAGCCACTATACGGCTCCTCGAATTCATAGGTCTGCGGCGAAGACGCGTAAGAAGGCAAGCGACTAGACGGGCTGCCCTAGGCCCTGACTCTGGGGCTGAGAGTTGTACGCGTCAGGCGTTGAGCGACTGACCGGCTCCCCTGGGTAACCCCGGTACGCAACACTGAAGTTCTGAAGATCAGTCTTGTACCTCTCAATGGACCTCTTGAGACTGACGGGAGCCTGCGCGACAAACCAGTCAAACGACTCCAGCTGCTTGAACACCTCAGCGCCCTGGTCAACCTAAAAAACATGCATAAACAAAATCACCGTCATCATTTCAGGCATTGTCGATAAGGTGCGCAAATAAATATTGAAACAACACTAGGGTGACTTACAAGGTTCAATGCCCAGAACTGGTCAAAGAAATCACGTGGCGCATACGATGTCTTCGTAGGCTGGGAAGGGCGATTCACCCTCGTGCGCGTCACCATGAGAAACCATTGCAGGTACTCCTCAAGACTGGTGCCGTCGTGCTTGAGCGATACAAGGCTACCATACGTTTCTTGCCAAGTACTCCACTGTTCCACCTCGTCGCTCAATAAATTCAAGGCATCAGGCACCTCGAATTTCGGCCATCGAACATTCCTGTATGGCCGCATGTCTACAGGGGGTTTTGGTATCCCTTGTAGACAGCCGACTTGCTTCATGGCTCGATCGGGCATCTGAAACTCACATACTTCGAAGTGAATAAGAGGCACCCGAACCAAACCTGTCAGCACGTACGATACCGGAAGTTGCCAACAATACTCATCCAACCGATGCATCACCTTGCCGTATGGCTGCCACGTCACCTGGGGTGCATCCAGCATATCTAGTTCCCCCCGATAGAACTGTAGATGGTGGTGAGGGTTTACCCGTCTCTTCCGGTTGGCCTCCGGCCCCCAGGCCCACACCCTAGGCCACTCCGCATCGGAATATTCCCGCAGTTGTGGACGTCCCGTGGGTAGCCTCTCGTAAGACCAAACCTGTGAATGCAAACATTATATGGAATTAGTAAATATTCACGAATACTTTGACACGTCAAAACAAGAATATAAATGCTCATACCTGTAATAGAGTCAGGCAGGCGGCAATAGACTTGGCATCCAATCTCCTATAGGGATGGCAATGGGGCGGGTCGGATGCGGATCTTATAAGATCCGTACCCGCCCCGGTACTACTTATACCCTGCCCCGGCCCGCCCCGCCCCGCCATCGGGTCAGGGGATGGGAATACCATCCCCGATCCGGCGGACATTTTAAAAACCCGCCCCCGCCCCGCCCCGCTCCGTCCCTTAGCAGCAACACAAAAAATCTGTCAACGGCATTGACTGATTCTGTCAACGATGGACAGAGGTCGACGGCATTGATCTCCAAAATAATCAACGATTGCCATGTTACATAGCAGCAACACAAAAAATCTAATAGTTAAATCTAACAAATTTTACAAATTGACTGATTCTGTCAACGGCATCCAAAAACATAAATTGCAAATTTCTAAATCCCCAAATGACAAAACCTAAATCCTTGAATTTCCTGAATCTGTCAATGGCATCCAAAAATAAACTATCTATGTAAGAGATGGACAGAGGTCGAGAGCACAAATCAAATATGAAGACATTCTCTTCGGTTGGAAATGATCGCAAGCTACGATTCCTGTTGGAAATGATTGCATGCGATTGTGAATCCAAGCTGGAGACCACCTTTCTAGTGGGAAATGATCTTACCTTTTCTCCGGTGGATATGGTTGTGATGGTGTTAGGTGGAGATGGCGGACTGTTAGGTGGTGGTTAAAGTTTTGGGTGGACGGTAAGGTGGTAGTGAGGTGGAGGTGGTCCGTCGCCGTGGTGGTGGGTGGTCGTGATGTTTTCGGGGGAGAGAGAAAGAAGATCAGAAGAAGGGAGGCAGTCACTGGTAGGTCGACAAGACAGAGAGAAGACAGAACAATTTAGGGTTTTGGTTGAAAGATATATATATGCATGGATGAACGGTTGAGATTTATTGATGCTTAGGGTTAGCATACCGGGGCGGGTGCGGGTCAGATACCGGGGCGGGTTGGGCAGAATACCATACCCGATCCTAACCCGCTACGGATTTTAAAAAAAATTACCATACCCGCCCCGCAACCCGGTCAAAGTCAAAATAACCCGCTCCTAACGGGGCGGGGCGGGGCGGATATCCGCCGGGTCGGATTTAAATTGCCATCCCTAATCTCGTAGCCTTATGCAGTGCTCAATATAGGTGCGCAAGAACAGCTGAACCCCACGAATACGAGTATACCTCCTCAAGATCCTCCAAGAACACCATATACTTCGGATGCACGGTATTTTTCGAATGCGTCGGAAGTAATATGGCTCCAATAATATACAGAAGAAATGCCTTCGTATACGTCACGAAATCATGAGGAGTGTATTCATCCGGTAGCACGCCGTACTGCTCTCTCAGCCATTTAAGTTTTATGCCATTAGACGTAAGAGCTTCCCTCGGGATTCCCGGGAAATACTGCGTAGCCATCTTCGCTACGGATGCAGACGTTTTGCTCCAAGTAATGGGTTTGCCGTGACATGGGATTCCAAGTATAAATCCGACGTCCTCTAATGTAATAGTCATTTCACTAACCGGAAGTGAAATGAGTTCGTCTCGCCCCTCCATCATTCAACTAGAGCGGATATAAGGCAATCGTCATGCCGAGACAAAATCCGGGGATCGGTGAACATGGCCAAATTTTGACGGTGTAATAGTTGTATTTGTTCCTCATTCAGTACCCACTCTTCGAGGTGAGTTGTGCTTTGAATTGTTTCCAAAACACCCCTATCGACACCGTCAAATACGTACCTCGCGACGTGGTCATCATCATCGTATAGGATTGATGTATCATGAGGTCCGGGGTTGAAATCCATATCTCTAAGAACAAAATATAATCGTAAACAAACTTAACGTCCATAATATTTACATTCCAAAAATATAACCGGATCTTAAACCTAGCTTACCAACGGGTTAGCAATAGTCATTATCTCATTATTTAAATGTATTAAAACAATTCCTCACTTCCCACCACTCCGAACGCTTAATTACTCTTTTTCTAAAAAATTTAGAGCCAACGTGATGGCATTACCAATATACCCCCCGATGGCCGCTACACCGCCAACACCACAAAATCGCTTTAAAACCACTTTTTAAATGTATTTCTATCAATTATATACCAAATATTTTCTCAGGGTATTTTAAGGGGGAAAGTTACCAAAACACCCCCAACTTATGCAAAATACCCCCTGACAGCCATCGCCCCAACAAACATCTCAGAACGGCTGGAAAAAATAACACCACAGGGTGTCTTACACCCCTTCCGAAACTAAAAGTAAGTCGGCAAATTTCACAATGTTAAATTACCAAAATACCCCCGCTGAGCGACAAATTACCGAAATGCCCCCGGGGTACTATTAGCACCCTAACGCCCCGCAATCAGCTTCAAAATAACATTTTAGGTGTTTTACTTACATTTTTGGACTAAGAAGTCCTTTGAAAAACTTTACTGGGAAAATTACCAAAATGCCACTCTAGGGGTGACAAATTACCAAAATGCCCACTGGGTTTGAAAAATCTCAAAAAGTGCTTTAAAATGCTATGTTAAGTTTCCTCAATTCATCCGTGATCTAAAAAGTATTTTTCTGGATTTTTCGCCCAAAAATTCCGAACCGGTGTCCGGATCGAGCGATTAAAAGCCCGTTCGGCCAAAAAAATAGCCAACGGCTTTGGAAGGGCCCGAATTCCTCTGAAATGGAACTTCCCAACATCCTAGGGTTCTCGTAAAAGTTTCGCATGAAATTGCGCTAGCTTGATATTTTAAATTACACTGCAAAGTTATAAGGTTCCGCGTATCAGTTAACCCCTTTCCAGTCTTTGGAAAAATCTGAAATTTTTCCCTGATACAGATATTTTAAAAATAACTAGGGTCTCTTTTTTGCACTTTGGCAAAATATAACTCTAGCTATGTTTTATAAATTCGTGAAAAATTGTCTAATTAGGTTTTCACTTTTAGCGACAATAACGCCCCGCAATCAGCTTCAAAACAACATTTCAGGTGTTTTACTTACATTTCTGGATTAAAAATTCCTTTGAAAAACTGTACCGGAAAAATTACCAAAACACCCCTTTCGGGGTGGCAAATTACCAAAATGCCCCCTGGCTTTAGAAAATCTCAAAAGTGCTTTAAAATGCTATTTTAAGCTTCTTGAAATCATTCTTCATCTCAAAAGTATTTTACAAAAGTTTCGCCTAAAAATTCCGAACCGGTGTCCAGATCGAGTGTTTAAAAGTCAGTTCGGCAAAAAAATAGCTAACGGCTTCGAAAGGCAAGTGTAGGGGCCACGAAGAAAAAAGTGGAAGGCCGCATAGAACCTCAACTCCTTGTCGTTCGGGGGTGGGGGGCATGCACGAGAAATAAGTATATGCAAAAGAAAACAAGAAAACAAAAAAGGATACGGAAAAAAAAAACAAGAAAAGCAAAAGAAAACAAAAAGGGAACAGCGGTGGGGGGCCACGAAGAAAAAAGCAAGGACAGAGAACCGCCCCCTTGTTGGGGGTGGGGGCCCACGGGGGTGAGGGCCATGGTACAGTGAACCGCGGGAGAGGAAATGGGAGTGGGGGCCACGGTACAGTGAACCGGGGGGTGGGGAATGCGGTTCGGGGGAGAGGAAGGGGGTGGGGGCCCACGGGGGTGGGGGAGGAAGGGGGTGGGGGTGGGGGCCACGGTACAGTGAACCGCGGGAGAGGAAGGGGAGTGGGGGCCACGGTACAGTGAACCGGGGGTGGGGAATGCGGTTCGGGGGAGAGGGGGGTGGGGGCCCACGGGGGTAGGGGAGGAAGGGGGTGGGGGCCACGGTACAGTGAACTGGGGGTGGGGAATGCGGTTCGGGGGAGAGGAAGGGGGTGGGGACCCGTGGGGGAGGAAGGGGGTGGGGGCCACGGTACAGTGAACCGGGGGTGGGGAATGCGGTTCGGAGGAGAGGAAGGGGGGTGGGGGAGGAAGGGGTGGGGGGTGGGGGCCACGGTACAGTGAACCGGGGGTGGGGAATGCGGTTCGGGGGAGAGGAAGGGGGTGGGGGCCCACGGGGGTGGGGGAAAAAGGTGGGGGGTTGGGCCCACGGGAACCGGGGGTGGGGGATGGGGGCCACGAAGAAAAGGCCACTGCTTGTTGCGGTTCGGGCTGGGGGTGGGGGCCACGTACGAAAGAGAAAAGAAAAAAGGGCAGGGGGTGGGGGGCCACGAAAAAAAAGAAAAGAAAGCGCAACACAATTTTAGACTTAATTATAGTCGTTGCCAAAATTGAACAGTGTAGAATTAGCAAAATACCCCTATCGGGGTGGCAAATTATCGAAATGCCTCCTGGCATCGGAAATCTCAAAAGTGCTTTGAAATGCTATTTTAAGCTTTATGAATTCATTCTTGATCTAAAAAGTATTTTACAAAAGTTTCGCCCAAAAATCCCGAACCGGTGTCCGGATCGAGCGCTTAAAAGCCCGTTCGGCCAAAAAATAGCTAACGACATCGGAATGGCGCAAATTCCGGGGAAACGGAACTTCCCAACATCCTAGGGTTCTCATAAAAGTTTAGCGCGAAATCGAGCTAGTTTGAAATTTTAAATTATACTGCGAAGTTACAAGGTTCCCCGTATCAGTTCACCCCTTTCCAATCCAGGGAAAAATCTGAAAAAACTAGGGTCTCTTTTTTACACTTTTGCAAAATCTAGCTCTAGCTATTTTTTATAAATTCGTGAAAAGTTCAAATTTTGACGCCATAAAAAAATGACTATTTTTTGGACTTCGAATGAATATTCGCTAATAAACGCTAGTTCAATCCCTAATTTCAAACTCTCAAAAAACAAGAATTTTAGACTATGGTAAGAACAATTTAAGCTAAACACAATTTAAACAAATCATTGGTAAGAACAATTTGAAATTAACATTAAATTATAAGAAAATTTAAAATACTTACTTGTTTTAACTTGATATATTTGTATCAAGAAAAATCCACCGATCTTCTAGCGTAAATTTTTTCCGTTTGTATTGTTGTGGAGATTTTGTAAGTGAGATATGGAGTATGAAGTGTGTGTTGGTAAAGATGATGGGGAGTGGAAGAAATGGTTCGGGGAGAAGGGTTTATAAAGAGGAAAAAATGAGGGAGAGAGATGAAAGAAAGCAGAGAAACGTTAGAAAAAGGACGGGGGAACCGGGCACGTGGCAGGGGGGCCGCAAAATGGGGGGGGGGGGCTGCAAAATGGTGACCTGGATTTGGGGGGGGGGACCGAAGGGGGGTGCCATGTGGCAGGCAGGGAAGGGGGACCCCTGCCACGTGGCAGGAGGGAAGAGGGGACTGGGGACCCCTGCCACGTGGCAGGCAGGGAAGGGGGACCGCTGGCTGCCACGTGGCAGGCAGGGAAGGGGGACCGCTGGCTGCCACGTGGCAGCCAGGAAGGGGACCGCATGCCGGTGGGTGGGTGGGGTGGGTGTAAAAAAAAATTTATTGTGCAAACCGCACATGGGGGGTGCGGTTCGATGGGTAATATCCACCGATCGATATATAACAGCTCCCTATATATATATATATATATATATATATATATATATATGGTCGTGATCCATTGCTAGCGCTAGCAAGTTACTAGCGCGATTTGGCCGTCCGCAACATAATGTAGCGGATGATAATCTACCGTCCGCTACATTATGTTGTGGATGGTGAAAAAATTGTTGTTGTGGCGCGCAATCTGGCCGTCCATTCTCGCGCGTGGACGGCCAGATCGTGCTAGCAACTTAGGTTAAGTTGCTAGCGCTAGCAATGGATGAACTCCCATATATATATATATATATATATATATGTGTGTGTGTGTGTGTGTGTGTGTGTGTGTGTGTGTGGGATGGTGGACAACCGTGGGAGGGCTGTGCCATGGGTGTACGGTTGTTGAGGTAACATGTATGTGAGCATGGGTAGTGGGTTACCATGAAGGGGCTGTTGCGCATAAGAGGGGCGGCGACATGGCAGCCATGGCTGCCGCAGAATGGAAGGGGATGGAGGTGTTGATGAGTTGTGTGAGTGTGTTGTGATGACGTTGTATGGATATATGTGAGGTTTGTGTACAGAAAATTGGAAGAGACAAGTGGGGGTGCATTTGTGTGAAACTGGGTGTGCCCATGAGTGGGTTGGGCAAGAAAATGAAGCTACTGCCGTGAGGCAGTAGCTTACAAGGAAGACCCACTGCCGTGAGGCAGTGAGTGTAGGACTCATGTATGTGTGTGAGAGTTGAGAGAATGTATTTATATACATATGGGTAGGTAAGTGATAAGGTGTATGTGTGTTATATAGGTGGGTGATTGTGAGGGCAAGGTAATGGGTGCTGTGTGTGAGGTGGTTTCGGGTAAAAAAGACTGCTGGATTTGTATGCAGAAGAAGATGTTGCACAGAGAGAGGGAAGAACCTATTTTAAAATTTAACTTAAAAGTATCGCTAATGGAAATCTTTTTTAAGTAGTTCCTTTCCTAAATTTTTAGATATATCTAGGAACTTATTTGGATGAAGTTCAAAAGAGTAACTCATATAAGTTTTGCAAGACCTACAACCTGGAAATTGTTTAGATTTTTCTGAGTTTGGCAAGCATGCTAACTAATTTCATTCGAACAAGGAATTTTGGTGTATTTTAAAATAGTAAATTAAGTTATTAAATTCCGAAACTTTTACAATAATATTATGTAGCTAAGGTAGTGTATTTTCCAAAGTTTTAAAAAAAGTTAAAGTCGTTTGCTATTTTTAGCGTTGTTAGTGGCGTAGCGCTGTACTATTGCAACAGTTTACTAAGTAAGTTTTAAAGGCCAATTCTAAATAGATTTAGGCAAAGTGAAAAACTAAAACTTCCCTTATTTTGGCGAGACCCTTGACGTGGAAATTTCTGGGATTTTTCCCGGCATGGGAAGGGTCTCAAATAAATTTATTTTGAAAATAGGTTTTTGAATTATTTGGTATAGTAAAAAAAAGATTAGACTTTTACGGTGATCTAAAATTACTGAGACTCTTAAATGTCTGAAATTTCGTGGAATCCCGGTACCGTTTGATATATTTTTGAAACAGGAACATTAGCGCTCAATTTAAGGAACGGTTTAGGATTCCGAACGCAGAATTTCCAGAAAGGCCATTCTTGTTCGAAAAACTCCCCTAGTTGTTTAAAAATATTCTTTTAGGTTATTTCTGGGTGTGTAATTGTACGTTAGGCGTCAGGGGTAAATAGGTAAGTTTACGCAAGTCTATGTGTATTTTGGTAATTTCACTCACTTAGGGGAAACTTAATATCTAGGCATACTTAAGCTACAATAAGTAACATCTTTGTGGTTTATTATCTAGGCTTCGATAGAGATGAGCTAGAACTGGCCTCCGAACAAGTACAAAAACCAATTGTTGAGCGAGGTAAGTACTTCTGCCATGTTCTTCTCTATACTCTATTTGCAAAGCATATAAACGTATATATGATTTGATCAAATGAAAGTTTAAAGTCTTTGTTCTGCACATGTTTTATTGCTAAATCATTTGACGAGAAATTTAGTTTAAAGGAATGCAATGCAATGCTATGTGAATAGTAGTTTTACACTTGGTACATGTTGAATGAGATATGAAACTTGACCTGGTTGCTGTGCTCCATATCCAACGGGAGAATGTTAGATTTCGGGCCCTGGTCTTGTACGTTGATGCACAGTACCGTTGCTTGTGGTTCGCCCTTGCGTCCACAAAATTATTATCCCGAGTGTAGGAGGGATTTCGGGCCCTAGTCAAGGGTGCTCGTACGCTGATCGCATCACACCTAAGTATGAAATATCTGTGATAGAGGTAAATGTGTTTCTTGATGATTATACTCCGATTTGAAGGCCTTTTCTGCAATTGCATACATATGTACATATATTGAAAAAATGTTTTACTGTGGATATATTGAATTCCTGATTTCAAAGGAAAGATTAATCCATGGCATGTTTTTTTTTTTTTAAATCCTAAAACCTATTTTAGGAACATGGTTTGTGTGCTTGCTGGGCTTTCGCTCATTTCTTATTTTTCAGGTGAGAAGCAGATCCGTATGAGCAACACGAGGGAGAAATACCCGAAGAGAACCATTTGATTAATGAAGTGTTTATCGTAATTGAGAATTTTAGTTCTATAGTTAACATTATGCTCGAACTATTGTAAGGAGTTGAGGTCTCCTCGAGTTCCTTCGTAAATTTCAAGGACATGTAATAAGGGTCTTTATTTGGATTATTGGAAGTCTGTCAGTTAGATTTAATCTTGAGTTACAGGTTATAGTAAGGCCTGGCAGAGCCCTAGTGGGTGTTCGAACGGGCCTGCGGCCGGTCACGTGCCTAGCTCATGGGCTCACCCGTGGGTTTAGGTCGTGACACTTTCCTAGGCATAAGTCTGCATATTTACTTAATCACACAAACGAACACTGATATGAACGAGTTAATATAAGAAGCAAGCAAAGATCAAAATTCAAGACCTTAAAGAAATGAGAATCAATGGGCGGACTAGTGAAGAAAGAAAGATAATAAAATGACTGGGACGATTAAAACTATTCTTCCAAAAAAAGGTGCATGCTTGAGCTAATGTATCACTTCAATCGCATCACCATGTAAGTTTAGTGCATAAAACTATAGTTAGTCTAGCATTTTCCTTAGAAAATAAAGGTACACACCAGTTATAAGCTTTTGATAGCTTGTGATATAGGTGGTTGCCACTTCATCATTTATTGCACTCTTGCAACTGGAACTATTGTGACCAGATTGATTGTAATGCAAGCAATGGGAAATCCTCTTGCCTTGAAATTGTGACTCTATTTGAGCAGTCCGTGGGCGACCAGCAGGCCGTTTGGTTTTGGGTGGCTGCACGAGGAAGTGGCCACCTAGGATTATCTTTTTTAGAATCTTCCTCAACATGTAACTAGATTTGGTCAAATGTCGGCTCATCAAATGTTGGTACTGTAACGCCCCGAAAATCCGGAGCTCCATCGCCTGAACTCCCAGAACGTTAACCTACCAGTTCAGTCAAACCTGCCAATTCCTATTCATTAACGCATACTTCAAAACATTTAATCCGATATCAACTCAAATTTCTCAAATACAAGTTTACAAAGCTGCTTAAACTTAAACTATTAAAACCTAGGTTCTTTACAAACTCGAGTTCTTATAGAACAAGTTGACAGTATCGAGCCACGCAGGGGTCTCACTACACAGGAGTGGTGGGCTCACCGGAATCTCACACAACTTTTACCCATTCCCGAACATGCTACCGCTTATCATCACTTGTAGAAAGGAATTAAATGAAGGGTGACCTTTTGAGAGCTCAGTAAGGTCGTACAAGGACTAATAAAATAATTACAAAACGATTCCAAAGAATCCAACCGACGATGATTTTCAAAATACTTCAAACGATAAACAAGCTCAATGATTTTTAAAATGATCAAAATTCATCATAAATAGATACTCAAATAAACAATATCAATCACGAAAATTCCCAAAATGATCCATAAAAGATCATTTCCAAAGCCATCATTCCAAAACACAATGATGGTTTTTCGAAGGATTTTAAAACAAGCGCAAACCATTTGAGACAGTCCATTCTCAGTCATTTTTGTAACAGTTAAAGTAAGATACAGTGCAGATAAAATCAAAAAACATGTTGATCCTGGGCGGTTGCAATGCCATTCCGGCAAAGCCAGTATGGTGTACACATGCATGATGTACCAGTATATAATTACTAGTCCCACTAGGTACTAGCCTGTGTTCCATGCAGGATTCAAACCAGCCTCATAACGCCTCCCCACAGTATAGATTTCCCAGGTCAACGCAAAATCAATAATATCAATGAGCATTAACATTAGCTCAAATCACCAAAATCAATTCGGGTTTCAATAACAATAAACATACTGAAATAAGTCATCACTCGAAATTCTAAAAAAATCACAAACAAATAGCAAACGATTGAGAAGGGTTATCGAATTTAGGCACAACAATTCAGAAGGACGGACACAAAAAATTATCAAATCTGCTTAGCATGCAATAACATGCGAGCATTAATAAGATTTCTAAGTAATCGATTCAAGCTTAATATTGGGATTTTCTAGGCAATAACATGCTCATATCAATACATAATTCATTATTCGACATTAGTCATAAGTAAGTCAAGGGAGTACTTACAAATACGAGTTATCAAAATAAGGGTTCCGATGGAAGTCCTTACCCGGGGTTCAAATAGAAACCTTTACTTGGATCCGAGACTAAGCTATTTAACTAGAAAGTCTTTAGCTTTATCCTAAACGGAATAATTGAATCATTAGAATACAGCCAACAGTGCGATATTATAACATAATACAGACTCACACATACTCCCAAAATGAACATCCATCACCGGGATGTAAAATTACCAAAATGCCCTTAGATGTAAAATTACCAAAATGCGCCGCTCGGACTCAAATCACCAAAACGGCCTTCCCGTAAGTAAAACCTCTAAAATAACCTTACAGTATGTGAATTTATCCAAAAATACCTTTCTTAGGTCAAATTATCAAAATACCCCCTTCAGGGTGGCAAATTACCAAAATACCCCATAGGGGTTTCCAGCACTGAAAATAAAAAAAAAACATCTTAAAACACTCTTTAAACATCCTGAAGTCATTTTTAGGTTAAAAGGTATTTTAGAGAATTTTTGCCCAAAAATTTTGAATTGGTGTCCAGATCGAGGGCTTAGGGTCAGTTTTGCGAAAAATATCTATCGGCCTCATAATGGCCCGAACTTTTAGGACATAAAACATATAAGTAAAATAAGATTTATCTAGAATTTTTATATTGAAATAACTTGGTTTGGTATGCTAAATAATTCGATAATTTTTCCTAATCGGTATCCTAATTTAGGTCTTTTGCGTACCACAAAAATTCCCAAAACTTTTCAGGGCGTATGTCTCGTAAAAATAATGGGGGTTACTGTTTTGGACTTTGTTTAATTTTGATCCTAGCTATTTATAGAAAATCGGATTAAAACTGCCTAACTTACCCCCACTTTAGCGACAAAAACAAACACTATTCAAATTGAAACACACACTAAAACACATTATTTACACACAGTCTCTCCTCCCCTTCAACCGCGACACTCACTGGCACACCCCTCACGAGCATCTGCTGCTGCACCATCCATTCACCCTAGCCTTAAAACATTCCCTGCTATCTCCACAATACACACACTAACATATATAAAAACTCCCCATTACACCTATATATACACATCCGAGCACACACAGTACACACTCAGTCACACACACACACACTGCACAGTCAAGAACACGCACACCATACACCGAAACACCCCGCTCCCCCCACAGACTCACAAATTATACCCTAACACACACAATACACACATTAATGCACATCATTCCCCCTTCCAACTTGAATTCAAGCTGCAACCACACCTAACTCACCAAAAGAAACACACAGTGGCACACACAGTTCAAACACACACACACAGTCTCTTCTACTATGCGCATAATTGGAGGGTAAAAATTACCAATTGGAAATTCTTCAGTTTCTTCTTTCTCTCCCTCCTCTCTCTTTCCTTTTCTTTCCCCTTCTTCTCCTTCCCGAGCTCTTTCTTCTTCCCCTCTGTTTTCTTTCTCTTCTTTGTTTCTTCCCTGTTCAGTCACTGTTCATCTTTTGTTTTCTCTTTCCTTTCTTGCTTCCTGTTGTGGAGAGAATTCAGGACGCGTTTCGTGAATAGACCTGCACAGCAAAACCAACACCGGTGACTCGCCGGAAGGATTTCCGGCGGGAAATCTCCGATGATTAAGTCAGAATATGTCTGAGACTTGATATAGTATAAGTTTAACTCTCTTACCTTGCTCACATATTCTTCCCCACTCCTTTTATAGTGTTCCCAGCTTGGTGGGGATTTAGTCTGTTTATTTATGGGGTCATCAGATTAATGGGGGGGGTTACCCATCATTAGTGTCTGGTTAATACCCCGGAGTTACTCCCCGAGTAACTCATCTTTACTCACTTCCATATTAATGGTGTGGCGGTTTCGATGCGTCTGGAGGAGGACACGTGTCTTCATCTTACAGGTGGTGTTTTTCCTCTACATCATTTGCCCCCTATTTCATGTTCTTCGAAGGAGAATGTGGAATTGTAGATGGTAGATTATCAGATGTTCGTCTACTCGGCTTGGCCGAGTAGAGGCATGTAAGGTGCTCGTCTACTCGGCTTGGCCGAGTAGAGGCATGGTACGTGTAGACCTGGCAAACGGGTATACCCGTCGGGGTACGGGTAAAACCCGGTCGGGTCCGAGTAAAAACGGTTTGGGTAATTTTTACCCGGGTTTTTACGGGTAGGATTTTTCAGGATCCATACCCTACCCTTGCGGGTAGAGTATTACCCGCGGGTAAACAATTTAAATATTAATTTTTTTATAAACAGAATTTAATTACTATAAAATAATAAAATACCAACTATCTAGGGCTATTTTTTTTCTCTTTTATTTCTTTTGTTTTTTCAGCTTTCTTTTGCTTTTTCAGCCAATAACATGTTCGGTGTTTCCTCATTTCACCAAAAAAAAAAAATTATACATATCCCATTCCCCTCCCACAATCCAAAATAAAGCAAATTAAATTTCCAATATATATACAATCCTATTTCCTATTAAGTATTAACAATCTAAAATACAACAACTACAACTAAATTTCAACAGATACATCATATCATAATTCATATGCACTTCTCTTAAAATAAAATAAAAAATCATATGCATAAATAATGAAAAATTAAATCTTCCATTCCTCGCAGAATTGGTGTCGATCGACGGTGAATAGCGGCGTCGCGGTGGTGATGCAACTTCAGATCGGCGGTGGAGGAGCGGTGCAGATCTGTGAGGAGGCGGCGGCGCAGATCGGTGAGGAGGCGGCGACGCAGATCGGTGAGGAGGTGGCGGCGCAGATCTGTGAGGAGGCTATGGCCGACGATAGGTGGCGATCGACGGTGGCTTTGTTAGTTATTAGAGTGAGGTGGAAGACGGCGTGATGGCGGTCGACTGAGGGGCGACAACAATGGTAGAGAGGAAGGGGACGGTGTGATGGCGGTCGACTGAGAGGGGCGGCGGCGATGGTAGAGAGGAAGGGGACGGCGTGATGGCGGTCGACTGAGGGGCGGCGACGATGGTAGAGAAGAATGGGACGGCGTGATGGCGGTCGACTGAGAGGGGCGGCGGCGATGGTATAGAGGAAGGGGACGGCGTGAGAGAGAGAGATGGGAGTCTGAGAGTGAGGTGAGAAGTGAGAAGAAGAGAGAGTGAATGTGATTAGGGCACAAAGCACTCTTCTTATATACGAATGAAAACCGGGTAAACCGGGTAACCTGCAACCCGACCCGGACCGATCCGAAAATTACGGGTCGGTTCGGGTACGGGTCTATTTTCGGCGGGTATTCAAAACATGTACTCGTACCCGGTATTTTGGCCCGGGTACGGTTCGGGTAACGGGTCCGAATAGCTTTTTGCCAGGTCTAGGTACGTGCTCGTCTACTCGGCTTGGCCGACTAGAGGCATGTAAGGTGCTCGTCTACTCGGCCTGGCCGAGTAGAGGCGTGGTACGTGCTCGTCTACTCGGCCTGGCCGAGTAGAGGCATGAAAGGTGCTCGTCTACTCGGCGTGGCCGAGTAAAGGCGTGGTACGTGCTCGTCTACTCGGCTTGGCCGAGTAGAGGCGTGGTACGTGCTCGTCTACTCGGCTTGGCCGAGTAGAGGCGTGGTACGTGCTCGTCTACTCGGCTTGGCCGAGTAGAGGCGTGGAAGGTGCTCGTCTACTCGGCTCCATAAAATTTTCATCTACTCGGACACGTTTTGTTTATCGTCGTGGGGTAAACGGGTAATTTTGCTCCCTGGTAAATTCATCGGATCATGCCACGTGTCCAGGGTGTTTCAACGGTCATGGAATCTTACCCGTTGGATGAGTCTTTCATGTCTATATAAGGGGTAGGAAGTTTCTTTTACTTTCACTTTCATACTTTTCATCTCTTGAGTGGAGTCGAGAGAGGCGATTTCCTTGGGCTTTCGAAGATTTCTGAGTTTTGAAGATCTTCAGTTTCATCAAGTAAGCTTCAAACTTTTTTGAAATCTTTAGCTTTTGATCTGAAATTATGTCTAATGAAGATGAAGAATGTGTTTTTGTACCTAATGTCGACGCTCAAGGCGTCAACGTAGAACCTACTTTTGACCCCCTATTTTTGGAAACTGGTGTTCCTCTGGTTCCTTTCCAAGAGCCGAGGGGAGTCCCTGCGAAAGAGGTTTTGAGGGAGAGCGCTCAATCTCCTAAACCTTTTGACGCGCATACCCTTAGGAGCAAACTCAGCAGCTATGACTTAAAACTTCTTCGGGAGCGTTGCGAAATTCCTTCCATTGTAAAACTTAGGCTTCCCGAATAGGACGAAGCAGCTAACATGGCCACCATTGATGAAATTGGCGTTTATTGGGATATGTTTATCAACGGCTTTAGGGTTCCTCTCCATCCTTTTTTTATTAGAGTCTTGAACCTATATGGTCTTGCACCCGGCCAATTTTCCCCTCATGCATGGCGGTTTATGAG
The DNA here is from genome assembly GCA_033065855.1 of Escallonia rubra. Lineage (NCBI taxonomy): Eukaryota > Viridiplantae > Streptophyta > Magnoliopsida > Escalloniales > Escalloniaceae > Escallonia > Escallonia rubra. Next base: position 295,510 of record JAVXUO010001799.1, on the reverse strand, counting down.
TTTTTTCCATATATCAATGTCATAAACTTGGTTTGAGGCCCAGAGTTTGGGTATTCAGATGGTTTTTCATCATATGCACAATCACCAAACAAGTAGGTTGGTATTTCTTAAGTCGGCGCCCAAAAGCCGAAGCGAACTTATTTCCTCATCCACCGTCATCCAACCATAATTGGAAGGAGAGGTTTCTGTTTGTCAAACTGCCTAAGTCTCAACGGAGGGAAGTTTGTAACGAGTGGCTAGCCGAGTATGATACTAGATCATGTAATAAATTAAATGAAAAAGATTTGTCGGAGACTGACCTCGAGCATATTGAGAAGCTCAAAGGAGCTGCGTCCTTAGAGTCCAGATATCCTCTGAGTAACACTCAACTTCGTGAATGTGGCATCATCTTTCCCCCTGAACCTCAAGATTTCGACAAGGAGGAAGAAGAGGGCGAGAATGACCCTGGTAAATGTTCTTACCAGAGCCTGCGCACTGAATCTTTTAATGGTATCTTACTTTTGCTCTCTGTGCAGGAAATATGTCGTCTCGAGCACAAGGGGATCCTCCGCTGTTTACTTTCCAAGGGGTGATGAGAGACATTATTCCCAATGAATTGGCCTCCATTCATGGTGTTGAAGAGGAGGAAATGCAAGATTTAGACTTTGACACGCTGGTTTCCGGGCCTCAAGCAAAGGAGATTTCATCGCAAGCGGAAGAGTTTGTTCTTGGCTTGTCTACGGTAGACAAGTCTAAAGAAGCTCCGAGGAAAAAGAAAAACATATGGCTGAGGAGGGAGTAGAGCTACGTCGTCTTCTGTTCGGGCTGACGTTCCTCATCGTCCTGCCTGGGGCATATCTATTGAGGAGTCAGTCTTCAAGTCTCCTCGTACAGCATGGGACTGGTCTCGTCACGCGATCATTCCTATGGATCGCAAGACATTATCTGCTTACGGTGTTCCTGATACAGCGAATGGCATGGTTCAACTTATGTCGCAGGTTTGATTTCTTCTCTTTAATTTCTCTATCAAAAGCTACAGTCTTTAACTTCTTTCGTTATGCAGGCTATGGCGCAGGTGCAGATTGGCGCGGAGAAGCTTATTGCCGCAGACAAGGTCTTGGATGAGGAACAAAAGAAGGTAATGGTGGAGAATAACTACCGTATGGAGGCCGAGAAGAAAGTTGATGACCTGAGCAAGAAGGTAGAGCGACTGGAACTGGCTAATGCGGGGTTAACTGCTCGGATCGAACAATCAGAGGCCGAGAAGTCGACAGTGGTACTTCAGGCGGTGCAGATGTTTAAGAAATCCAAGACTTTTACGAATCAGCGCTTCCGTGATTCGAAAATGGCTCTCGTGCATGGCTATAACGACTGCAAGACTGATATTCACAAAGACCATCCTGAGTTTGATTTGAGCCTTTATGAGCATAAGTTTGCCCGTGAGATAGCTGCGGATGACGCTCTTCGGGTAGAAGAGGCTGAACGAAGGAAATGTGCAAATTCACGTGCAATAGCCAGTCCTTCTGTTGGCCGATCACTAGGTGCATCCGAGTCAACTTCCAGGACAGTTTCCAGGCAGCAGTCTTTGGTCGAGGCTCAGATTCAGGAGATGGGGATGCCCGAGGGTGCGGCCGATCAGGATGAATAGTCTAGTTTCCTCTTGTTCTAGACTTAATTTTAGGGGACTCTTCTTTTGTTGCCTTGATGTAGTTGACTCTATTTCTAATATATTCAAGGTCTTATCTACTTTTGCCAAATTCTCTTGTATTCATAGTAGAAGATAAGTACATCAATGGCAATATAAATCTGAAGAGAAAAAAGGAAAAGCTAAGGCTTGTGCAAAGTCGTAAAACTTCGTAACATAGTGGGCTATCTAAGCATGAGCAGGATCGAAAAATCAAGTATAGATGAGATATGTATCTCTTTGATCTTGCTCATGCGTAGTATCACCGTAAATTGGTAGTATTCCACGTTCGTGGGATACTTTTTCCATCCAAATGCTCCAAGTGATATGAGCCAGGACCACCATACTTGGTCACACGATAAGGGCCTTCCCAGTTTGGTGAGAGCTTGCCGATGGCATCGCGAGGGGATGAGGCTTCTACTCGGCGTAAGACGAGGTCTCCAATGTGGAAAGCACGAGGGCGAATGCGTCGATCGTGATATCTGGCCACACGTTGCTGATATGCGGCGAGTCATAGCTGTGCTCGATCCCTTTGTTCGTCTAAGAGGTTGAGATTGCAACGCAACGCTTCGTCGTTCACATTAGGTTCGTAAGTGAGTAGACAAAGAGAGGGTAGACCAATCTCTACCGGGATTAGTGCTTCCGTGCCAAAGGCCAAGTTGAAAGGAGTTTCGCCTGTTGGGTTTCTTGTCGTTGTTCGGTAAGCCCAAAGGATTTTATGGAGTTTGTTAGCCCAAAGTCCTTTCGCACCATCAAACTTCTTTTTTAGACCTTGGAGGAGGGTACGATTCGTTACCTCCGTCTGGCCGTTTGTCTGTGGGTGAGCCACGAAAGTGAAACGTTGCTCGATTGATAAATTAGCGCAAAACGCACGAAAGGCGCGGTTGTCGAATTGTTTTCCATTGTCGGTGACGAGCACACGAGGGCAGTGTTATTAAAGGCGCAGGCGCACCTAAGGCGCAAAAGGTCCCTGGAGCCTAGGCGCAAGGCGCAGGCGCGCGCCTTTTCGAAGCGAGGCGCAAAATTAAAATAAATATAAATAAATAAATAATAGTGCATTAAAACAATAAAATTACATTTAAAAAAACATTTCTTTTTCAGTATACTTCCTATGAGAACCACAAAGAACTAGATATTGTACCTTATTTTTGTACATATGTTTTAACTTTTAAGTCGTTCACATCCCCATTTTATCGATAATGAGCGTATTAAATAATATCCTCATTTTATGATTATAAATCTATTAGCGACAAACGAGAATATAAAAAATACACATGACGTGAAAAATAGACAATTCTTATTTTTGAAAGAGCTAATAAAAATGTCACTAAAAGCATATTTACAAGCTTTTTTTTTGTTGAGATTCGTGAGAACTACAACCACAAAGGTGTAAATACGTGGTCAATGAAGGGCATATCTGAAGTTGAAGCAGTTCACTCTCGTCACAGAGCTTGCTGTGCTCAAAGAACGAGGCTCCACTGCTCCAGAGAGAAATGGGATGTTTCCATGGGTGTGCCCCTCTCTGTCAAAGATGACCTTCATCTGAATTCTGAGCCCATGATTTCATCATCGTCCCTGAAAACCAACAGCCCATTTCTCTCTCTCTCTCTCTCTCTCTGTGTGTGTAATTCTACAGAGATACAGAGAGAGAGAGAGAGTGATATCTATCTATATATAAATACATACATAAAAAAACAGGCGCAAGGACGAACAGGGACTGAGTGAAGGAGGGAGGGGGAGAGGGGGAGAGAGAGAGAGAGACCAGCGGGGTTGAGCCGTTGAGGCATGGTCGCATGGAGCAGCAGAGTAGCAGCGGCAAGAGCAGCGCCACGGCGTCGACAGAGGCAGCGGAGCAACTAGCAGTCAGCGGCGGCGGCGAGGGGACAAGCAATGGCAGCGACGACGGCCACCGGTCACCGGAGAAAGGATGAGGAGTGACGAGGTCACCGGAGCAAGGACGAACAGTCGACGCAGAGTGAAATTGATTTGGATTTGGGGATTTTAGACTTTGGGAGAAAGGACGAACAGGCGCAAGGACGAACAGGCGCCTAGCTTCGCGCCTCCCGCCCCGCCATGCGCCTAGCGCCTGGGCGCCTAAGCTCACAAGGCGCGCGCCTAGTTGAACGCGCTGCGCCTAGCCTAGGCGAGGCGCGGGTTGTGCGCCCGAGCGCGCCTTGCGCCTAGGCGCGCTTTTAATAACACTGCACGAGGGATTCCAAAACGGAAGACAACCGAGCGCCAGAAGAAGTCTTCACACTTATGCTCCGTGATGGAGGATAGAGCTTCGGCTTCGACCCATTTAGTGAAATAATCAATAGTAACAATTACAAATTTCCGTTGGGCTGAAGCCGGGGGAAAAGGTCCCAATATATCCATGCCCCACATGGCAAAGGGAATAGGACTACTCAAAGTAGTCAATGCGGTAGGAGCAAGCTTTGGCACAGGCGAGAACCGTTGACAAGCATCACATTTTTTGTGTGTTCCAGCGCGTCTTGCTACATTATCGGCCAGTAATAGCCTTGACAAAGGATTTTGTGTGCTAGGGCTTTCCCTCATAAGTGTTGACCACATATTCCCTCATGCACCTCGCGCAGAGCGTAAGTGGCTTCAGTAGGGGTAAGGCAGCGCAGATAGGGGAGCGTAAAAGATCTTTTGTACAGCACGTCATCAACAATCGTGTAGCGGGCTGTGCACGAAATGATTCCTCGAGCTTGCTTTCGATCGGTTGGCAGGATGCCATTCGCAAGATATGACTTAATTGGGTCCATCCATGATGGTTCATGCTCGGCCTGCATGACCTCACGATCATTAATACTTGGTGCGTGGACGAGTTCCAAGTGAACGGTTCGGCTAAGCCCAGACTGGTCGAGGGACGCTAAACGTGAAAGTGCGTCAGCTGATGCATTGTCTTCTCGGCTGACTTGAGTGATGTTGAAATACGCAAAAGTCTCTGCAAGCCTTTTGACTTTCTGGAGGTATTTAGCCATCTTTGTGCCTCGTGCTTCATACTCTCCAGAAAGCTGCTTGACGACCAGCTGCGAATCGCTATGGGCATGAAGTGCTTTTGCTCGCATAGCCCTTGCAAGGTGCATCCCCGCAATAAGTGCCTCGTATTCGGCTTCATTGTTTGAAGCGGGAAAGTCGAATCGTAAGGCATATTCAACGACGAGGTTTTCAAGACCACGAAGGATTAAACCAGCTCCACTTCCGCTTGCATTAAAAGAACCATCCACATGGAGGATCCAGGTGAAAGGCCTCTCCTGCTGGGGTAGCTGCTCCTCGTCTTCGATGGGCAGAGTACACTCAACAATGAAGTCGGCGAGGGCTTGACCTTTGATAGAAGGTCGTGGCTTATAGTGGATGTCAAACTCCCCGAGTTCAATGGACCATGGGACCAGTCGTCCTGAGACATCAGGCTTGTGGAGTATTCGTCGTAAGGGCTTGTCCGTGAGCACTGTTATGGAGTGAGACTGAAAGTATGGTCGAAGCTTTCGAGCTGCGATCAAGAGAGCAAAAGCCAATTTTTCTGCATCTGGATAGCGCAACTCAGCACCTTGTAGTACTTTGCTCACATAGTATATAGGGAGCTGCTTACTGTTCTGGTTACGGACAAGCACCGCACTTACAGCCGACTCTGCTATGGCCAAATACAAGAAGAGCTCTTCTCCTACAAGTGGTTTGGATAGGAGCGGGGACGCCGTCAGATACTCTTTCAAGGATTCGAAGGAATTTTTGCACTCGGCCGTCCACTCGAAGTCTTTAATGTTCTTCAAAGCTTTGAAGAAAGGTAAACATCTCTCAGCAGACTTAGAGAGGAATCTGCCGAGTGCCGCTATACGTCCAGTTAGTATCTGCACCTCTTTCACTCTCTTCGGAGCCGTCATGTCTTATATAGCCTTGATCTTTTCAGGATTGGCCTATATCCCTCTGTATGAGACCATGAAGCCTAAGAACTTGCCTGAAGAGACCCCGAATGCACACTTGGCTGGATTGAGCCGCATCTTGTACTTACGCAAGAGTTTAAAACATTCCTCAAGGTTGGCAATGTGATCAGCTGCACGAAGGCTTTTGACGAGCATGTCGTCGACATAAACTTCCATGGTTTTACCTAGCAAAGGCTTAAAGATCTTGTCAACAAGCCGTTGGTAGGTGGCACCTGCGTTCTTCAAGCCGAAAGGCATGACTTTGTAACAAAAGAGACCTTCGTTGGTAATGAAGGCCGTCTTTTCCACATCATCGTTGTGCATGCGAATCTGATTATAATCGGAGAAGGCATCCATGAAGCTTAGTAACTCATGCCCCGAAGTTGCATCTATCAGAGTGTCGATGCGAGGCAGAGGGTAGCTGTCTTTGGGGCAAGCCTTGTTCAAATCAGTGTAGTCAATGCATATTCTCCACTTGTTCGTCCCAGCCTTTGGAACCATGACTACATTAGCCACCCATGCCGGATAGTTGATTTCAGTAATGAACTTTCCTTCTAGGAGCTTGTCGACCTCTTGCTTGATGATCGCTTGCCTTTCCGGTGCGAAAGATCGCTTTTTCTGTTTCACCGGTTTACAGCGTGGATCAACTGTGAGGTGATGGGTCATTACGGATGGATCTATTCCTGGCATATCTGCGGCGCTCCATGCGAAGACATCTGCATTTGAGTGAAGGAACGATACCAGTTGATCACGAAGAGCTGGCTCCAGCGTGGAGCCTATCTTTAACTGGTGACTCTCGTCTGCTCCTAGTGTTATGGAGACAAGTTCTTCCACCGGCTCAGCTCGCCTGAAAGTATGTTCGTCGCGCTGGTCTTCAATGGCGAGCGCCTCCTCTGTCTTGCACGAAGCCATGTAACACTTGCGTGCTATAGCTTGATCTCCCTTTGCTACCCCTGTTCCGTTAAAAGTTGGGAATTTCATACACAAGTGGAACGTTGAGGCTATAGCCTGCAATTTGTTGAGGCCCGCTCGCCCTAGTATTCCATTATAGGCTGACTTGATCTTGACGACCAGGAAGTCGATTGACTGCATAGCTTGAAGCGGGTATGATCCGGCGAGTACAGTGAGGGGGATTACTCCTTCCACTGGTGCGGATGCTCCCGTAAAGCCATACAGTGGCGAAGAGACCGGACGGATTCGTTCTCTTGATATCTTCATTTGGGAGAATGCATCCTCAAAGAGAATGTCCGCCGAGCTTCCTGTGTCCACTAAAATGCGTTTGATGACATATGCATCTATTTGGAGGGAGATAACTAGAGCGTCATCATGCGGTGTAATGACTTCTTCGAGATCCGTATCATCGAAACTTATTGTGGCGAGGGCCTTTGGGCGCTTGGCTGGTCCCTGCGTCAAATTGACTTGTCGCGCGTAAGCCTTTCGAGCTGATCTTGAGGTTCCCCCAGCGCTTAGGACTCCAGATATTGTGTTTATCACCGGGGGTTCCTTAGGGGCCGAATCGTCATGCCTTCTTTGACCCCATCCCCGCTTACCTCCCTGGCGCTCATTTGTCTTGACAAATTGTTTGAGGTGCCCTCTTACAATAAGATTCTCGATTTCTCGCCAAAGAACTTTACATTCTTCAGTCGTGTGACCATGATCTTTATGGAAATGGCAATAGAGCTGGGCGTCTCTTCTATCGGCGGGCAGTCTCATTGGCTTGGGCCATTTTAGGATATCTTAGTCTTTGATCTGATTGAGGATATATTCCCGAGATGTCGTAAGAGGGGTGAAGTGCTTAGAGAGGGTCGTCCGTGAACGTTTGGGTTCTTCGGGTATCTTCCCCTCTGGGCGATCTCGCCTCTTCTGACCAGAAACTCCTTCATCTTGGGTAGTGGTCATGGAATCCTCTTCAGCCCGGAGATATTTCTCTACTCGATCGAGTAGGTCAGTCATATGCTCTGGGGGCCTTTTATTCAGTGAGAAACGCAATGGTGTCCCCGGACGCACACCTCTTGTCATTGCCGCAAAAGTCACTCCTGAATCCAAATTGTCAATGAGTAGCTTCTCTGTGTTGAAGCGGGCGTAGTAGGATTTCAAGGATTCCTTAGGTCCTTGTACGATACGGAAAAGGGCCGAAGAGTTTTTCCTTTGTATCCGACTTGTTAAGAAATTGTTACAGAAGGATTCCGCCAACTGGGCCCAGCAGGAGATAGAGCGGGGTGCGAGGTGTTGAAACCATACGTGTGCAGCTCCTTTCAGGGTCACTGGGAACGCTCGGCACATGATTTGGTTAGGGACTAAGTGCAGATTCATACCAGAAGTGAAACGGGCTAAGTGCTCCATTGGGTCTCCGGTGCCATCGTATGATTCACAGGGAGGCATTTTGAAGTTCTGTGGCGTAGGAAAGTGATCAACCTCTTCTGTGAATGGTCGCCCAACGATGACTGGGGCACTGGTGTATCGTTCGGCACGATGTTCGCCAGGGTTATGATAAGAGTTCTTCCTAGTAGAATGAGCTTCATAGGAACTTTCTTCTTGTCTCCTGGACCTCGGGTTGCGCCGCTCATCGTCGGATTGCCCATCTTCCACTTGTATTCGTTCCGGAGTCTGCCGTATACCAGTCACATGTTGCTCGCTTGGAGGTTGGAGAGGCTCTGGTTGCGGAGGCGAGTTGTCCACAGCTGCTTGTAATCGTTCGATGGACTGTTGCATAGTCCGAAGAACGGCCATTAAGTCAGCTTGAGTGCTCAGGACTGGTAACGTTGTGGTAGGTGCGGACGCGTTGATCGTTTGGAGCGGGGGAATGACAATGTTTATGGAGGGAGGAGCGATTGTCACAGCGGGTGGAACTACTGTTGCGATGGCTTCTGACATTACGGCAGGAATTACAGGTACTGCAACAGTGGTGTAACCTTTTTGCCGCGACTGGAGGACGGAGATGCAGCTCCCCCACGAAGTGGATAACGGATTGGTGGTAAGGGCGAAATTGGTGGAGTTGCCCCAACTTGCTGAACCGGAGGTGTGGGGTTTTGAGACATAATCTATTCACGAATGTCGGTCCCACGGATGACGCCAAAATGTTGTGGAGAGAATTCAGGACGCGCTTCGTGAATAGACCTGCACAGCAAAACCAACACCGGTGACTCGCCGGAAGGATTTCCGGCGGGAAATCTCCGATGATTAAGTCAGAATATGTCTGAGACTTGATATAGTATAAGTTTAACTCTCTTACCTTGCTCACATATTCTTCCCCACTCCTTTTATAGTGTTCCCAGCTTGGTGGGGATTTATGTCTGTTTATTTATGGGGTCATCAGATTAATGGGGGGGTTACCCATCATTAGTGTCTGGTTAATACCCCGGAGTTACTCCCCGAGTAACTCATCTTTACTCACTTCCATATTAATGGTGTGGCGGTTTCGATGCGTCTGGATGAGGACACGTGTCTTCATCTTACAGGTGGTGTTTTTCCTCTACATCACTTCCCATGTAGCCACTTCTCAGTGGCAATAGCAATATAACCCCTTCATGCTTCCCATGTAGCCACTGTATATATCAATTTATCAAGGAACATGTTTTACATAGGACAATGACATGTCAATTTCATGCATATCCACATTGCAAAATGAAATTTCTAAAATGCTTTCATACACATGGTACATATAAAAGAAAAAAATGAAGCCAAGGAGACCCAATGATCATAGAATGTAAACTAATATCTATAGGTCCAATACGGAATGCGAAATGGTTACTTAAACTTCATGCAACAATCAAGTATAGTAGGGGCATTCCTGTTGCATCTAACCCGTGCCTAATGCTGGTAACCATTGGCCTATTATTGTGTGCCAATAGATGTGTGTGGTTGCACAAAGACTTTGACGTACGTTCGGGTTACGAACTTGAAGATCAACTCTACTTCTGTTGGTATTTGTTGGTAGTCATGCATGTTTATATTTCACTATACTTTAATCGATATTGATAGGGCGAACGGCAGAATAAAGGGCTTTCCTTTATAGAAACCCGAACAAAGTACCCATCTTTGAAAGGTTTGGTTTCATGAATCAGGAGTATACGTGTGACTATCACCCTCCATCCTATGAGTTGTACTACTCAGTATGTTGAGCTTATTGTAGTGGAAGTGTATGCCGAGATACTCCACTAGCCTAAGAACGCGTAAATTAACGCAAGCGAAAGAGATTAATTTGAAAGTACTTCTTTGAATAGCTTAAAGTCTTAGAACTCTCGTTAAAAGGCTTTGCTTTATAAAAGACATTACAATACAAGTCTTTTATAAGCAATAACTTCAATGTAACATTCCAGAAATCCAGAGCTGCATTGTCCTGAACTCCCGGAGCGTTAACCTATCACTTCACATCAAACCTGTCAAATCATGTTTAATGACACATATATCAAATCATGTAACTAGACATCAACTCAAATTCTTCAAAATAACAGATTTCAAAACTTCGTAAACTTAAAGTATTAAAAAATAGGTTCTTTACAACTCAAGTTCTTATAGAATGAGTTAACAGTACCGACCCACACAGGGGTCTCACTATACAGTAGTGGTGGGCTCACCAGAATCTCACACAGACTCTAAACCCATTCCCGAGCATTCTAGAACTGATCACTTGTAGAAGGAAATCAAATGAAGGGTGAGCTTTTGAGAGCCCAATAAGGTCGTTCAAGGAACAACCAAAAGAATTACAAAACGGTTCAAAAGTCCATTACATGATAATGTTTCAAAACATTTCAACAATCATGAACAATTTGATAATTTTCAAAACGAACATAATCCGTCATAAGCATGTACCAAAAACAATTATTTGAAAATCAATTTCAGAGCCATCATTTTAAAATGCAATGATGATTTTTCAAAGGGTTTTAAAATGAACGCAGATACTTCAAAGGGCAATAGAGGGAAGGGTTTAAGATAATCACAAACAGTTTGATCACAATATAGGGGAGAGTTTCAACTCAATCCCCTTCATTCAAATATCAAGACATTCATTTGAACATCATTTTCAAAACAATCATTGTAAGTTACAATGCACAGTTACAATGCACACAAATTCAGAGATATTGATCCTGGGCAGAGGCAATGCCATTCAGGTAATGCATAGAAAGTGTACACATGCATGATGTACGATAACTAGACATTCTCATTAAAGTACTAGCCCTGCAAAATTAAGCAGGTTCAGACCCCTTATAACGCCTCCCCATAGAATAGATTCCCAAGTCAACATAAAAAACAACAATCATATAATCAAAAAGACATTCAATGCTTGACATGTAATAAAATGAGCATCAACATGAATTCAAATAATCAAAATCAATTAAGGTTTCAATGACAATTAAGCATGTTGATAAATTCATCACTCAGAATTCCATATTAACCACAAACAAATAGCAAGAACGAATACGAGCAGTTGTCGTATTAAGCATAACATTTCAAAAGAGCGAATGCAAATAGTTATTGACTTTGCTCAGCATGCAATAACAGCTGAGCATCGATAAGATTTTCAAATGATTGATTCAGGTGCAATGTTGGGGTTTTCTTCGCAATAACATGTTGATATCAGAGCATATCTCAATGTTCGATAATAGCCATAAGTAAATCGAAAGAATACTTACGAACACAAGTTATTGAAATTAGGGTTCGGATATAAATCTTTACCCGAGGTTCAGATATAAACCGTTACCTGGATCTGAAGCTAAGCTAGTCTAAAACTAGGCCCACAATCCCTCCTCTGCCGAGATATAAATTATTATGGACGCATGGGCAAACCACGAGCAACAGTATTGTGCGTTAATGTATCGTCCCGTCGACCAAGACCCACAATCCAACTTTCTCCCATGGATATGGGGCACAACAACCAAGCCACAAACACCGTCTCAGTCAACATAAGCCAACTTTAAAACACTATTCGTAGAAACATTCCATGGCATTTTTAATTCATTTTTCTCATCAAACCAATATCAGAACAACAGAAGCATAACAAATACTTAAAACTTTCACTTAATAAAATCACGTATACATATACATATATTGAAAAATAGGTTGTATGAGGGAACATGGCAGGAGTATTTACTTGGATTACTAAGCGGTTCTGGTTCTTGTTCACAAGTCTGCCCTAGCTCTCATATATCGAAACCTAAACAATAAAACATACGAATGTTATCTATTTTCGTTCAATCATGCCTAACTGCTAATTTTCCCCCAAGTGCGTGAAATTATCATAATGCCCCCGGGCTTGTGCCAAATTACCAAATACCCCTGAGACCTATCGCACCAATATACACCCAAAATTACTCAAAACACCATTTCAAATGACTAGGTGGGTTTTTCGGACAAAAAGTGACCTTTTTGGGAATTTTTCATTCGAAACCCTAAGCCACTCCTTAAATTGAGTGTTAAGACTCATACTTAAAAAACACATCAAACGGTGCCAGAATGCCGCAAAACTTCAAACGCTCAAGCGTCTCAGTAAGATTAGATAACTATAAAAATTTCGGCTAATTTTTTTTTTTTACTATGCCAAATAATTCAAAAGACCCGTTTTCAAATTAAAATCATTTCAGGCCCTTCGTATGCCCAGAAAATTCCACGTCAAAGGTTTCGCAAAAATAAGGGGAGTTTTAGGTTTTCACTTTGCTAAATCAGTCTCTAAGTAGCCCTAAAAATTCAAAACAGAGACTATTCACTGATACTACAATATCCATCATCTTCTTCACCAAAATTATGCCTTAACCCTAATTTTATCTTTCTCTCTCTCTCTCTCTCTCTCTCTCTCTACACACCACCAATCATGCACCACCACACACAAAACTAGCCCCACTATATCACCCATACAAGCCCTACATCCCTCTACACCATCCGAACACACACACCTTCCTAAGGCAGCTTCTTCTTCAGCCCATTTCCACGCGGGCCGCACCATTCCACTCCTCACAACCTCACACCGCAACCCACACACACTACCCCCCCCCCCCCACCCCTACTGCCTCATTGTAGCTCTTTGCACCACCTACACCCTGCCCTTTGTGACTGTCCTCCTTCATCCCCACACACACACATTACTTGACACACTTAACCCACAATTACCACACACACATTCACCCTCACTGAACCACCATGCTGCCACCATGGAAACCCCCATTTCTCCCTCTTTTTCACTTGCCCCACAAACACACAACATAACAGCCTACAAAATTTACAGATCATGGCCGCCCTATGGCTGCCCTTCGTTACCCGCGCATATGAGTCACGCTACCGCTGCCCCGAGGCAGCCCTTCCCTTCCTTTTTTTCCCCCACTTCGGCAGCCTCTAAAGTACCACCACACAGCCTTCCTCATACAGCAACAGCCCCTACACGGCTGCCCTTTTACAGCAGCCTATATCTCTTTTCTTCCCCTTTCTTTCTTCCACACAAGACCTATGTACAACAACCCATCACGGCTGCCCCTACACAGCCATAAAACATCCACAAAAGCCCGTCCAACACACACAAATCACACTAAAATAAAAATGCCATGGACTCCCCTTCGAGCTAGTAAAAAAACACATTAAAAGTTACTCATCTTGATGGCTAATTCTAGTGAGAAGCGCTAGGGATCATACCTTAATATTTTCAGGCCTAGAAGCTCTTCTTCTCTCTCCCTTTTCTCTCTGGTTTTCACGTGAAAGGTGTCTAGAAGATGGCTTAGATGGCTGCCCTCTAAGACTACCTTTAAAATAGTTGCCCTAGCTTGGAAGATTTCCTAAAAGCCACCTTCACACTTATCTATTTTCTCATTTCACCCAGATTCTTTTAGAAGACCATAACTCTAATTATATATATGAAAGCCGAAGCTGAAAGAATGTTATCACGACACCGTCTACGTGGACGTTCTCTCCTTCTGCCACGTATACGTCAAAAATCATTTTCTTATATAACCAAAATTCGTCATTATAATACTTGGTAACTTACTTCTTTTATTTGAAATTTGAAAATATTTAGCACCTCATTCCCATAATTATTGTTTCTCATAAGGTCATAATTATCTCTTTTTGTCATTTGGGGGGATAATTACTAAATTATCTCCATCATCACGTGTGTTATCATTATTTTCTCTTATAATCTGTCACTATGTACTGGCATAATTTGGAAACCTTTAAGGGTGGCAATTGTCACCCAAACTCATTTACCCGCCCATTTAAAAATGACCCAAAACCACCCATTTAAATAATTGGGTCAAATGGGTCAAAGATCTTGTAACCCATTAATTTATATGGGTTACAAATGGGTGCCCATCCCCAAATTAATCTCTCATTCTTCTCTCTTCATTCGTCCACACGGTCACACGCCCTTCGTCCACACGCATTCACCGTCGACACTGCAACAACAACTCTTGCCTTTGACGCACGACGACATTTCACCGTCGTCACCGCCGTCGCTGACCATCACCGACAGGTAAGCTTCTTCTCCCGTAGTTCTCTCCATCATTTTCTCTTTTGATCAATCTTCTATCTTCTCCTTCGATCTCTGTCTCTCCGTCTCTTTCTCTTCTAATTTGCCTTCTAATGCCGAGATCTGTTGATTTTCTGAGTGATTTCTCTTTATCGGCATTGCCATCCTTAAAAGAATTAGGTCTGATGTGTGTAAATTAAAAGACCCTCCAGTTGTTCGATAAAATGTCTGTAAGAAATTAAAAGACCCCCCATTTGTAAGAAATGTCTGTAAGAAAATTACACAGACTATCAAAGTAGTTGCCTTTCATTTTGTGCTTGCTGTTTTCCAAATTCTAAGCAGAGGCTATTGATTATTGTGTCGTCACATTGCGGAAACTTGGTGATGGGAGGTCAGAACATTGCAACTTAGTATTATCTTCTGCTTTTTTTTCTTTCCTGTTGCCAATTTCTAGAAGTATAGGGGCCTCCAACACAACAATGATTTTATTGGTTGTCACCGTGCCATTAATCTGGTGCCAACAACCAATCAAAATGCCTTCATACGCGAATATTGGGTCATAAGTCTTTAGGTGGAACTTGGGTTGTGACACCAAGCTGCCATTTCTTCCTTTTATGTGTAAATAAGCTGGTTAAGTTCTAATTACTAGTAGAGGTTTCTGAACTTGTTTCCTCAATTTTTAGACATCCCTTAAGTAAGCCAGTAACAGTAAGTGTTTGAAATAAGGTCTTGATACGCGATTTAGGTTTTTTTTTCTCGTTTGTTTTGCTTTCTAATTAACTGTCTATTTATTTTTAAAGGTTTACATGATGCAGACGAGGATGGGGTTCTCACCGAAGACTTCTTACAGTTGTTGGTTTCAGAAAGTGAAGGCGCTTCAAATGTGATTGCCTGAGTATAATAGGCCGCATTTATAGGACAAAGTTTGAACTCCTTTTGTTTCACACGCCTTCTTCTTCATTTTTATTTGTTCATATTATGTTTATGTCTTTTTTTTTTTTTTGAAGATCTAATCATTCGAGATGAGTGCGTAACACTTTCGATTTGGTTGTAACCACAATATTATATTTTGTCTTTTCATGAAATGTAGCTTGTCTACTCGTGTACTCATGTAAAGAAAGCGTTTCCTCACCTCTAACATTCTCAAGTTTAAACTAAAAGGAAAAGATGAGTGCGTAACTTATTATTAGAAGTGTAGATGTACAATTTATTATGACAATATTACCATCATTTTTAAGGGAAAAATTGAAATACTAAAGTCAAAAAGTCAACGGCCAAAAAGTCAAAGTCAACTGGTCAAAAGTCAACGGGTCGGGTTTAAATTGGGTCAGTCCATGTGCTGTGTCGGGTCAGAAACTGGGTCAAGTGAGAAATTTTTGAATTGGTTTGGGTATTGGGATAATGGGTTAAACCAACCCATTTAATGATTGACCCAGTTAACCCATAAATAAATAGGTCTAATTGGGTCACTCACCCATTTTACCCAAACCCATTTGATTCAAATCCAAACCCAACCCACCCACCCATTTTGCCAAGCCTAGAAACCTTCCTTCTTTAAATTCTTCGTTCTTATCACATTTTCTCTTTCATCTCATTTCAAATTCAAAGAATTCGGTAATATCCTACCCTCTTTGGATTAATAGCAGTTATTTCCCTTCACCTCTTATAAGAGTAAATTTCCCGTAAGACCTCCCTTTCCCTTATCCGAGATTCACATGCCTTTGAAGTAACATGTCTCCCACAACTCTTAACATGATTTAGAATTCCTTTTCAAATTTTTTCTATCTTATCACTTTCCACATTCTTAATATTTCAAGCCAAAAACACAAATCTATAGATTACCTACACGAAATTATCTCCTACTTTGACTTTAATCTTTTCTATGACTTTAATTTTTTTCATAATCTCTCCATTTCTTAATTTTGAACCAGAACTCTCTTTCTATCATCAATCTGCTTTATTTGATTTCTCTATTTTAAGGCAATTGTACATCTTTTTACGCAAATTTGGGGATTAGCTTTCTCAAAACATATCTTTACCAAAAATATCTCTCTTTTTTAAATTTTTTTTAAAAATCAAATCACCTCTCTGTTTATTCTTTCTGATAAATCGATTGGTACCATGTTGTCTTTTGGAGCACTTCTCTCCTACCATCTCTAAAGATTGTTACATCATACTCTTTTGTTCTTAGTTGTTTTAGTACGTTATCATAGGTGAAGATTATGGCTAGTTGATTATATGATCGCTTTAATTTCATATACTTTTCTTTACATCAATCATTTTTTTTGTTTTTTGTAATACGTAATTTTTTTTCTTTCTTGATTTGTATATTCGTGTAATACCATTTTGATACTGTTAATTATCAACCTTATATCTCACGATTGTTGAATTTTTTATGCTTTTTAATTTGAGCTTGTATCTTTTTCTTTGCCTATCTCACGGTTTCTTTTGCAGATTTTTTAAGTTTATGTCTCAAGTCCGTGATGTTTCATTTTTAGTTCTCAATGCAGGTCTGAACTTTTGTTTCCTCAATTAGTTTGTATATTTCAATATTGCATTTCTTAAAGTGTCACAAAAACAATTTTTGGCTGAGCATTTTGTTAAACCGATGATACAATTTTAACAATATTTTCATATTGTTGAACAACTAAGCTTTGAGGTAAGGTTTAGTAAGTTCCTTTATTCTTTCAAAGTAGAAAATTGGTAGCAAAAAATTTTGACTTTGAATACCAATATTTCCATCTTAGCATACATGCCATTGAATATAACTTCTAAAGCTATACATGCCATTGGATACTACATTTTCACCACTGCTCATGTCAAGTTATGCAGTTTAATCTAAGCACATAAAAATCGGGTTAGGCCTTCATGGCTCAAATTAATAATTTTGTGATAACCTAAGTTCTTCTATGTTCTTTCCATTATTGCAGGTGGCGTTTTAAAAACTCTAACTTTGATGGAAAAAAGACAAACTCGATCGATGGAAATTGTATAATATAGAGGATCCAAATTCTTATAAGTTCGCCTTTCATGCTTTTGATTTAGTTCTTAATTTAAGTACCCAATATCGCATGATTAGCTTACGAAAGCTACTTGATGCATTGACTACCATTACATATTCATGAATTTTGGTTTCTTACATGGTTGGGCACTTAAAAATAAAAGGAAACTTTTTCATTTCCTAAGTCACATTTGCTATTATTTTAAATTTCTAACAAAATTTCACTCTGATTCTTTGATACTTGCTGTTGGAAATCATTTCTAAAAATTAATATAATATATATGCAAGCTCGATTAAGTAAATAAAATCATAAGAAGATTTGTATCTCTTAGTTGTGAGTACGAGAAACATGTTTACCTCAATCCTCTTAGAAACGCGGCATTGTTCTTACCATGCGAGGTACCATCAAGGGTTCGAAGGATCAACCTTGAACACATTCGAAACAAGTATACTAATACTGGGTTGAGGCGAGGACTAGGTCGCTCTCTTTAAGACGGTTCGCGCCCCTACAAAGTATACCGGTGCAATAGGTTCCAACGCGCCGCCTCCAGGATACAACAGCCCAGCTCTTATTTGCTGTAACTTCTCTAAGTTTGCACCACTTGAGAGAAGTTGAAGCTTCACCCAATACCCTTATTTGCCCAACAAAAATATGACAATTGTTCTCGCACTCTTAAAGAACATGATCACAAAATCATAAACTTTTGTACACTTGTCTTTGCAATAAGACTTGTATTTAAGAAAAACATCGATATGTGAGTAGGAAAATGTAAAGGATCAAGTCTCTTAAGACACAAGCTCTACCATATTTTGACTAGAAAATGAAAGAGCTTGTAACAAAAACACAAAAATCTCTCCTTTTGCAAGAACTAGAAGAATGACCTTTATATATATGTCTAATTAAGTGACACAATAAATATTTATAATAAGTTATTATTATGCAAATAACTATTGTCATAAACTTTGTAATGACACTTATGAGGACCAATAAAAGAGACATAAAGCAAAATATTACTTAATACTTGTAACGGTCCAATAATAACAAAGTAATTATTGCTTGAAAAGAATTTTTTTTTTTTTTTTTGCATAATAGATCAAATGTATTTTTATTAAAATACTCCAACAATCCCCCACTTATTTTAATAAAAATAATAAAACACATAGTTGGGCAAAGATAGAATATCATGCATCGTGAAAGTGGATCTGCCTTGAAACCTTCACTTAGCGTTCAACAATTCCCGTACTAGAGTCAAAGTGGCTCAGCCTTGAAACGATGACTACTTAAGGGCACGTGGAATCGTATCACACACATGATATTCAAGGTATTCTCAACCAAGCTTCTCAAGCCAGCACATTATGACCTTGTGCTTTATCCCAGCTTTCATGAGTGCTCTAGAGATTAGCCCAAATCTCATAGGAAGCGGCCCCACTTCCACACTCATATAGGTGAGTCTATCAAGGATGCTCTCGTCACTAATACATCTCACATGTATGGGCTATAGAACTCATTAAGAGATTATAACGAATCTCAACCTCCAACATCGTTACGAGAAACATGTGCTTACACCATAGGGAGGGACTTCGCGTCATGAGACAAGAATAGCACATGTATTGATATGGGTAAAAATATACACCCGTGGGAGAGCGACACATATCGCACCAGAGAGTTTCGAAACCGCCCCATGACTCTTGGAGATGTGGGAAGTGGCATTTACCCACTCTCCCACTCTCCCCTTATGGGCAATAATCACCCATGAATTTTGTTAACTCCCCATAAAAGCTAGAAACTCCCCATTAAGTGAGGGGCCCTTTTAAGACATTCCTATAAAATGGAAGTGAAGAAAAGGGAGAAAAGGGTAAGTTCTGATTATCCAATATATTCATATATCCTCTCTAAATTGCTGACTGACTTAAGCATCGGAGACTCCCCGCCGGAGCCCCCTCCGGGGGTCCCGGCACGTCACCGTTTGCTCATGTTGTGCTTTGTAGGTCTGCTCTCGTGCTCGTTTGGTCCGAACCGACGAACACCGACGCTCGTTCGGTACCGGTCAATTTTTGGCCACAACATTTTGGCGCCATCCGTGGGACCGACTAGCCAAGCAGACCTAGCAAACACGTAAAGCATGAGAGTTCAGAATGCTGAAAAAATGATCAACAGCGCCGGCAGTGCTCCGGACGGTCAAGATACCATCGGTGGGCCTCAACAACATGACCACCCAACGACGCCCCTACGAGGCTACCATGACGCCATTAAGCAGCCTCAACTGCCATTGTCCAGTGCCGGTGGACGATCATTAACAACAACAACATCAACAGTTCGCCGGAAACATCAATAGTTTTTTACCCATCACCGTGGGTTGACAGACGACAATCAAGATGCCACCGCTAAATAAAATCACCAGTCTAGGACAACATCGTCACAACCGTTGTCGAAAACCCGCCGCCGCCGTCAATGAACCGCTACAATCGCAAAAAAGAAGCCTTACTCCATGACAGAGTCGCAACAACCACCTAGATTGGCGTCGTAGCAACCACCACGATCGGCGCCCCCAGATCTGCTGCCACAAAAGGCCGCCGCAATGGCCTTCTCCGGTCACCCCCGTGTAATTAACACCTCCACTGTCCACCCCATCGGAGGACAGCCACCGCAGAATCAATAAGAAAAAAAAAGAGGAAGGGAGGTGAGAACAACCCTGCCGCCACACCAATTGCAAGTCAGCCATTGTGCCGCCACCGCACCACTAAACCAAGACCCGCGGCCTCCGAGGATTCGCTTGGCAGTGTCCACGACGACCGCACTCTCGTCACCCGTGCGTTATCGCGTCCAAATGGCAAACTGCCGCCACCACTTTGGCGAGCTCCCCGCCAGCAACGGCGCCGCCGTCGCCGTTTTTCCATCCAAGACTCTGCTGTCAGTGTCACCAAATGCAATTTCTCGTCTACAAGCAACATGCCCATGGAGATCCAGCCGGATCTGCCTCCCACCATGCTGATTCGCCGGCAGATGGCGCTTCCAGGGGCAACGGAACTGTGACGGCTCTATGGCCCTTTTCGTCAAAGAAAAGATGGAATCTATAGGTTACACATGTGATTTTGTTAATTTATATCACAAAATCCTATTTTACACTTTTGCCCCATAACAATGCATATTTATGGTTATTGCCCACAATCAAGATTTATTTAAATCTTATAACGTGATTTATCTATGCATATTAGCCTGCACATGAATAGCCATATTTGTCACTAAAACTTGTATACACATACTTGTTTGTACATGACATAATAGCACAACAGCTATGATTTTAAGTGTCGGAGTGCTTAACATATACTGCATATTGCTTAAATACTTTAGCCTAGCCCTATTTATTTTTTGGTCTAGCATCGTTCAATCGCTTCAATTGGCGAAAATGCTCACAATTTTCTATTATGCCTTGCTTGCGTCGCGCAATACGACACGTCATAGTTGTTTAATCGACACGTTAGTAATGATGTCACCGAATGTGATTACTATTCTCAGTTAAGTGCTGTAGTGCTAAAATATAGTTGCCTTAATCAGCTCGTACACTATTTTTCTAGTTGCAAGGGTTTATAACGCAACCCACTTCATGCCTCAAGAAAATTCACAGCCCCTATTACTTTAGTTACGCTAAGAGCTTAAAAGGCAGCATCGTGTCTGCTAAGCGTCACATGTTGACTTGTGAAATGGAGACGCACACGCTACCACCAATCCGTTAACCATGAGAACATCACAGACTATGCTTATAACTGGCGAATTTGAGATCCTGTGCCCGTATTCTCACTTGTCACACTGTTGCACATCGCTACACTGCGTATCGGCAAAATACTGCAGCGTCTTTGTTTGTCATATAGTGGCATCTTGCTCTGACAGACTCTACGTCTGCTACTTGGACAGACCATGATCCTCCAACTTTATCTGCTCATCTAGCTGACCAGATAGACCGCACTCCGCACTCCCTTGCTTTATCTACTTCTCTTAACAAGTCGGCAACCAACGGTTCTTTTTACGAACATGCCCAACACAATGACTAAGAAGCCATCATTGCATCTATGCCTTCTTAGTCAGGTGGCTACATGTATATAATACTACGACCATTCTCGCATGAAGCCTGCACTCCCTCTCATACGATGGCTGAGCTTCACGACATGCTCGTCACCACTCATGCCGTGCGAAAATCCGTAGAGTAGTTACAAACCTTAATCAATTGTCCTTCTTAGAAATATCAAACACTACAAACCACCACTTATTAACGGCAACCTATTCAGTGACGCCTCACCTATCCCCCTCATCATCACGCTGAAAGCTTTTGCACCCAATGTCCAAGGTCACCCGAACGGCAAATCCGAAAACAATCTCGCCTTGTGCATCACAAGAATGACCAAAACCGTTGCAATAGCCACATCACTTTTTCTAAACGATGAGGAGCATCGTCATTCCAGGATTATTACGGCCTAAGAAGAGATATTACGAGGCTCACTCGTTAGTACCTCAACCATGCTTTAGCCACTTTTAGGACCAACACTTTGAGAAGCTCAACACATCATAGCGCCAGTTATCATTCGGCACACCTTCACTAAGGACATTTGCATTGGTCTAGCCTAGCACTCATGCTCATCTTTATAAAAAGTCGCCTAAACCTTGGCCCAGCTGAGCACTCATACTCCTTTCTCGAGGAGTCACGTAAGCCTCACAGAGCATTGATCCTTCGAATTTCTAGCTCACTACTCGTCGGACTGAGCATAAGAACTCTGATTGACTCCTACTTCGCTGGACCGAGCAGACAAGCTCATTTAGGCCTCTCGAAGTCTCTCCTGCTAAAAAATAAAGTGAAGAGAAATAAAACGAGTTCTCCTTATATAGAGATATTATTGTAATCCAATAGCCAAGATCTCACGACCGTTGGGACAACCAACACGTGGCAACAATCAATCAACACAACATGGGGTAAGTTTACCCTTGTACCCCTTGATAGAAACTTTGACAAAACTGAGTGGACACGCTACTTCACTCGAATCCTCTATAAAGCCTCTGCCTCTACTCGTCCGGCCGAGTAGATGAGCTGCACTCGAGGTCTAAGCCTCCGCTCGCAAAGCCGAGCACATTAGACCCCTCTGCCTTTACTCACCTAGCTGAGTAGACGAATGCCTTTGGTCTTAGCCTCTGCCGAGCAGACGAGCACACAGACCCCTGCTTCTACTCTAACTGAGTAGACGATCGCATTTGGTCTTAGCCTCTGCCGAGCAGACAAGCGCACAGACCCATACCTCTACTCTAGTCGAGTAGACGAGCTCTTTTGCTCTTAGCCTCAGCCAAGCAGACGAGCGCATAGACCCACACCTCTGCTCTAGCTGAGTAGACGAGTGCATTTGGTCTTAGCCTCTGTCGAGCAGACGAGCGCACAGACCCATGCCTCTACTCTAGCCGAGTAGATGAGCACTTTTGGTCTTAGCCTCTGCCGAGCAGACGAGCGCACAGACCCATGCCTCTGCTCTAGCCGAGTAGACGAGCGTATTTGGTCTTAGCCTCTGCCGAGCAGACGAGCGCACAGACCCATGCCTCTACTCTAGCTGAGTAGACGAGTGCCTTTGGTCTTAGCCTCTGCCGAGCAGACGAGCGCACAGACCCATGCCTCTGCTCTAGCCGAGGAGACGAGCATCTTTGGTCTTAACCTCTGCGGAGCAGACGAGCGCTCTAGCCGAGTAGACGAGCGTATTTGGTCTTAGCCCTGCCGAGCAGACGAGCGCACAGACCCATGCTCTAGCCGAGTAGACGAGCGTATTTGGTCTTAGCCTCTGCCGAGCAGACGAGCGCACAGACCCATGCCTCAGCCCTAGCCGAGTAGACGAGCGTATTTGGTCTTAGACTCTGCCGAGCAGACGAGCGCACAGACCCATGCCTCTGCTCTAGCCGAGTAGACGAGCGTATTTGGTCTTAGCCTTTGCCGAGCAGACGAGCGCACAGACCCATGCCTCTACTCTAGCTGAGTAGATGAGCGCCTTTGGTTTTAGCCTCTGCCGAGCAAACGAGCGCACAGAGACATGCCTCTGCTCTAGCCGAGGAGACGAGCATCTTTGGTCTTAGCCTCTGCCGAGCAGACGAGCGCACAGACCCATGCCTCTGCTCTAGCCCGAGTAGACAAGCGTATTTGGTGTTAGCCTCTGCCGAGCAGACGAGCGCACAGACCCATGCCTCTATTCTAGCCGAGTAGACGAGCGTATTTGGTCTTAGCCTCTGTCGAGCAGACGAGCGCAGTGACCCATGCCTCTACTCTAGCTGAGTAGACGAGCACCTTCGGTCTTAGCCTCTACCGAGCAGACGAGCACACAGACCCATGCTTCTACTCTAACTGAGTAAACAATCGCATTTGGTCTTAGCCTCTGCCGAGCAGACGAGCGCACAGACCCATACCTCTACTCTAGTCGAGTAGTTGAGCTCTTTTGGTCTAAAGCCTCTGCCGAGCAGACGAGCGCATTAGACCCATGCATCTGCTCTAGCCAACCAGACGAACACATTAGAGTCATCTCGCCAAACCGAGCAAATGAGCGCCTTCAGAGTCTCCTAAGCCTCTGCTCGCTAGGCCGAGGTGACCAGCACATTAGACCCTTTTTTGCCTCTACTCGCCCAACCGAGTAGGCGAACTCCATTCGAGGTCTAAGCCTCTGCTCGCAAAGCTGAGCAGACAAGCTCATTAGACCCATCTGCCTATACTCGCCCAGTCGAGTATACAAGCTCCCTCAGAGGTCAGTCTCTGTGCTCGCGAATCTGAACAGACGAGCGCCTTTAGAATCTCTAAGCCTCTGCTCACTAGGCTGAACAGACGAACACATTAGAGTCATCTCGCCAAGCTGAGCAGACGAGCGCCTTCAGAGTCTCCTAAGCCTCTGCTCGCTAGGCCGAGGCAACCAGCACATTAGTCTGTCTCTCTACTCGCGCAGCCTAGCAGATAAAGCTCCTTTAAGACTGTACTCGACCAGCTAAGCAAGAAGACTACATCCATGCTCTCTACTCAGCTAGCCGAGTAGGCAAGCCCTTCTAAGCCTGTTTTTGGCAGGCCGGGAAGACAAGCGTGCCTTTGCCAAACCAAAAGTTTTTGCACTCTACCAATGAGAGAGATATATCACTTTTGGTTTAAATTCCTAACGCGGAGCATCCCTTAATAAAGTCTGAAATTTGATGTTAATTCAATTATCCTGCTTCCACATTCTTTCTCAAAAAGAACATGGAATGGGGGGCAAATGATATGGGTAAAAATATACACCCGTGGGAGAGCGACACGTATCGCACCAGAGAGTTTCGAAACCGCCCCATGACTCTTGGAGATGTGGGAAGTGGCATTTACCCACTCTCCCACTCTCCCCTTATGGGCAATAATCACCCATGAATTTTGTTAACTCCCCATAAAAGCTAGAAACTCCCCATAAAAGCTAGAAACTCCCCATTAAGTGAGGGGCCCTTTTAAGACATTCCTATAAAATGGAAGTGAAGAAAAGGGAGAAAAGGGTAAGTTCTGATTATCCAATATATTCAGATATCCTCTCTAAATTACTCACTGACTTAAGCATCGGAGACTCCCCGCTGGAGCCCCCTCCGGGGGTCCCGGCGCGTCACCGTTTGTTCATGTTGTGCTTTGCAGGTCTGCTCGCGTGCTCGTTTGGTCCCAACCGACGAACACCGACGCTCGTTCGGTACCGGTCAATTTTTGGCCACAACATGTATAAAACCAAGTCACTCTATAATTCGTTGGTCTCCTGCCTAGTTCTTGGGATCTCCAGTCCCTAAGTGGTTGAATCCTTATAGGTAACTCATACAAACTTGGGCATAAGTCCCCTCCCCCTCGATGTACATCAGACCTTTGCCTCTAGCTAGAGTTTCATAATTTATCACATAAATTTCAACAAAGGTCTGATTAACAGGTGGTATAAATGTACTTTCACAAATAGTGCAATAACCAACCTGTTTTTCATTTTAAGGCAACATTTGCCTCACCTCGATTAGGCGAACACAATTTATCGAGGCTAAAATTTGTAATATTGTCCCATGTAAGACTATCACATTTTAATTTGGGACACATGTCGAGGTAGTAAAAACCTCACCATGAAAAGACAAGGGTCCATCAGTTCCCTTCCTTTTACCCGAAAATAATTGTCTTTCCCAACTGCCATGCTAGTAG
Source organism: Escallonia rubra (assembly GCA_033065855.1). Taxonomy (NCBI): domain Eukaryota; kingdom Viridiplantae; phylum Streptophyta; class Magnoliopsida; order Escalloniales; family Escalloniaceae; genus Escallonia; species Escallonia rubra. The sequence goes on along the minus strand of JAVXUO010001799.1, from coordinate 270,285 downwards.
TCAGTAGTCTTACTACTAGGAATCACAAACTTGTGACCAGTAGCCTACTACTAGGAGCTACTCAACCTTTTTGCATCCAATAGTCTGTTATATATTAGAGATGCCTCTCTCTCTTGATTTCACAAAATCTAAAAACTTTGTGTAGCATGGACAAGAAAAAACTCTTTGTTCTCTCTTTTTAAGAGTAAAACCACATTTTTTATACTGCACTTCCAAATTTAGCATTTTCCTTCAAAATATCTCAACTTACATTAGATTATGTGTGAGTCTTGAAAATCAACTCTAAAGAATGGTCGTATCCCAAAATACTTTTCGGAAACTCAAAACTTTTAGCTTTATATTAACCAAAAAACTTTAAGCCTTTTCAAAGCCTATACCAAATTTTCATATCCCCACAAAAGTAGTTTAACAAGAAATATGTGGCAATATTGATGATACATATGTATCTCCCTTAAGAGCTCCTACAAACAAAGCACAGCGATGTGGATATGTTTAACCCATCGATAATAACTATAACCAAGTATATAAACCAGAGGTATCTCTATAATTTTCATGCACAGTGACATTAACAGTTACAAGAAATATAATGCACGTCAAGATGCATGGTTTCATGTGCTTATTTTCTTAATACACGTATATCAGCCATATAGCACGTGCAATATCAATATTGTTTTCGGTTAACAACAAAATTCAAGTTCAAGATCTATACTTTCATGTCCTTAATTTTTCGGTGTATGCATATTAATCATATAATACATGCAATATCACAACAAATTATCTGGCAACAAAAAAGATTTATGGTATTAGCAAATTCATATAAGTTCTTATGTGGACATGTTTCGGGAGTCTCTTTGGACCTTCCTTTAGTAACATTGAATTTTATGTCAAAAACAATATAGAATAGGCAAGTAACCATTGCATTTCATAGTTGAGATATGCCCAAAAAACATATAAGCATCTGCTCAGTTTTATTTATTTATTTTTCTTTCTTACCTTGCTCTTGCATATTATACCGCAAGATATATGGGATGCGAAATGCTACACCCACATGAAAATTTCGATGTAAGGCATGTTAGATACAAAACTCACACCAAATAAAACAGGCCACATGAATAAAAAATTTACAAGAGCTCAAACATTACTTCAAGTAATTGATTAGACTTGATTAGCGACACTTCTTTTTAGATAAACTTGTAAGTGGACTAAACTGCTAAAAGTACCATCACCTATATAACATTCCAACGCAAGGTCAATGACCCTAATTTTCTTATGAGCACGTTGAGATTAACAGAACACACACACACACACACACACACACACATATATATATATATATATATATATATATATATATATATATATATATTTTGGGCATCTTCCATTTTCCAAAAAATAACCGTTTGTTCTCATCTTTTCTAGAAAAGCATCAATACTAAATCACGATATAGTTTTACGAAATCATTGTTGTGCTCATAGCTTCTTGAAATAGTTTCAAGAGATCTCAAAAACTAACAAAACATTTGAACATAACAAGCTTCAACTTCTAGAGATTAATAAATTAAGCGCATTTCACTAATTCAAATTATCAAATTTGAAAAAGGGATCAATTTTTTTTTATCATGCTAGCTTGCAATAAACATTTCTATTTTGATGCTTTCATGTACGTGAGAAAATAGCTTTAGCCAACATAGCCAACTACATAAGCACATACTTAAACTTTTTCAAATCTGCACATGATCTTGTTCTCTAAATGTCAATATCCAATAACGGAAAAGTAACATCAATTCCTTAAAACATGTTGAGCATCAAATTTTCAAAGCTTTAATTGGTCATCTTTACCAAATTTCACTTTGCTACCCAAAACTTTTCAAATGCAAAATCATCCCTATTTTCAACTTCTAGCAAAATATTTGTGCTTTTCGAAAGTAACTTTACATGTATATAAGTATGCATTTTTTAAGGCTCCCAAATTTTTAAAAGCGTCTCAATTTCAAAACTATTGTCTTTTTGGATTCACATCTAACTTTTGCAAACCCCAAATACTAATGCATTCTTTTTGTAATGCAATTAAAGAAATTTCTATGCATGACTCCTTAGACAAATAGTTTAATAGCTAAAATACAAATAACTCATATCCAATTGAGTGCTAATTTCCTTTTTCCAAGAGAAATTCATTATTCAAAAAAATGCTAATGAGCGGAAATATATATATTTATCTAACTCCCAATGCAAAAGTATCAAAACAAAGCTCAAGCAAGATATTGAACAACTGACATAGATCTTGAAAGTTCAGTTGTTATAATTTCTCCTTAATTTTCCAAGGCAATAGAATCATGAGGTGACCATATAGCACGTTCAATGGATACATTCTCAAATCTTAAAAAAATACTAGTTATCAGGATATAATTTAGTAAAACAAAATTTTGTATTGACATAAGCATGTAACTTATATGCATTATACACGATAACATCACTAGTTTCAATAAACGACCCACACCGTTTCAGGTCAGCCACCATGTAAACTTCACTTTTGCAATTATCAGAATGCAATTTATGCGTTTGTTGAGGCATATCATGTGTTGCTTTGTGTGCTTACCCGTTAATAAGACTAGTTTTGCTAGTCTTAACCGGCAACATTAAGATTCAACCGTTACTCGATAATGCAACATAATCACTCACATAACAATCACATAATCATTGTCATATGATCAACCATATAATTATTTTGTGCACTCAATCACATATGGAGTAACGTAATATCCACATACAAATATACTGTCACTATAAAACTCATCCTTTTTCTTGATAATTAATTCAAGCTCACAAAGAGAATCAAGAATTAGTGTGACAATACTACATCTCAGAATATATAGAAATATATTCACTAAAGTATGCAAACCATTCTACGCGCTTTGTCTTTTGTAAGACTCCATTCATGCATGTGTCTCAAAACACAAGTTTTTATCAACCTTTAAAAACAATTCACTAGATCAAGAATACATGAAAGTTAGAACCAGGGTTTTTGTTTCTCCATAACCCTATTTTTTTTTTTTTTTTCAATTCCAAACACCAAAGCAAATTAACCTCATGCCGCCACTATTTCAAGTTTATTTTTTTATAATTTTTTATATGCATCATAGATAAATTGCAGGCAAGAAACTTACATTGGCGTGATATGAAAATATCACATAACGCATACCATTGTTTAACTTTATAATCATATGAGCTTTTGATGAGTCGCATAAAATGTCTTGTCCACCTTTGCAAGCCGTTGTGCAAAGTTTAACTCCCAAAGTCCTCGCATGTGTGATAACACGCTCACAATAAAGAAAATAAATTACAAATCGGATTAGAGGGCCTAACCGTCTTAAAATTGTTGGAAATCATTTCTAAAAATTAATATAATATATATGCAAGCTCACAATTAAGTAAATAAAATCATAAGAACATTTTTACCTCTTAGTTGTGAGTACGAGAAACATGTTTACCTCAATCCTCTTAGAAACGCGGCGTTGTTCTTACCATGCGAGGTACCATCAAGGGTTCGAAGGATCAACCTTGAACACATTCGAAACAAGTATACTAGTACTGGGTTGAGGCGAAGACTAGGTCGCTCTCTTTAAGACGGTTCGCGCCCCTACGGAGTATATCGGTGCAATAGGTTCCAACGCGCCGCCTCCAGGATACATCAGCCCAGCTCTTATTTGTTGTAACTTCTCTACGTTTGCACCACTTGAGAGAAGTTGAAACTTCACCCAATACCCTTCTTTGCCCAACAAAAATATGACAATTTTTCTCGCACTCTTAAGAGAACATGATCACAAAATCATAAACTTTTGTACACTTGTCTTTGCAATAAGACTTGTATTTAAGAAAAACATCGATAAGTGAGTAGGAAAATGTAAAGGATCAAGTCTCTTAAGACACAAGCTCTACCATATGTTGACTAGAAAATGAAAGAGCTTGTAACAAAAACACAAAAATCTCTTCTTTTGCAAGAACTAGAAGAATGACCTTTATATATATGTCTAATTAAGTGACACAATAAATATTTATAATAAGTTATTATTATGCAAATAACTATTGTCATAAACTTTGTAATGACACTTATGAGGACCAATAAAAGAGACATAAAGCAAAATATTACTTAATACTTGTAACGGTCCAATAATAACAAAGTAATTATTGCTTGAATTTTATTTTTTTTTTTTTTGCATAATAGATAAAATGTATTTTTATTAAAATACTCCAACACTTGCTCCCAAGTCGTGATTGTTTATCGTCAACCGCATACACCACCGAAAGCTTCATGCTACTTCTGTAGTAATATAGTGTTCTATTATAAGACCTACAGTCCAACATCGACAGTTATGCATTTATAATTATGTCGCTTAATATGGCTTTTTGGTCGATCTTACATTAGTTCAAGAGTATATTATAAAAAGCTCTAACTTTTTGTGTGTAGTTATGATTTACAACAAAAAAATGAGGTTGTGGAAATTTTAAAAATTCTATAGATACATGAATTTGCATTGTATTAAGTCTTTTTATTTATGTTTTTGTAACATCAATTTGTTTCTTATTTTATTAATTTTTAATGTGGCCTAACTTATTAAATTATAGAGTGCTATCGTCTACAACGCATGGGATCAAAACTAGTTTTCAAATTAAGGTAAAGAAAATAAAAAATTTTGACACATAAAAGTGTGTCGACGAAATAAAATTCCCGGAGGGTGATACATCTCTAGGTAGGGTGGCCCTTTTCCCTAGTGGTACGTGCAGAACACTTGAACATCATAACCTTCAAGTGTTATGGCCGGTATGGGAGTAGGGAGGTAATTTGGAGATCATAGCCCTCCCAAACAATTGCTCGAACACCTTGGACAATAGAGCATTCAATGGAGTAAACTTTCGCCTTGGTTCAATACTGGCTTATCAGGATAAAACTTACTATGCTCGGACATTGTTGACGTTATTGGTATTGGCAGGCTTAGGTTAGTCATTGGGATTCCTTGTACTAGCTCGATAACCTCCAAGGTTTGTCTCTCGGGATATTGTCCCTTTGTTGATTGCATCCTCAATCTGCACTAGAGATCACGTCAAAGCCTTGAACAGTGTATGGTAGTGCCCAAAGATGAATTCGCGGTATACTGGCAGTAGATTATTTAACTCACTATTTTGACTTGTTATTCTTCCTTGGAGCTGTTTACCATTTTGTAGCCTTGTTTCTCCATCTTATTATGAATGCAGACACTGACTCCCTCGGCTTCTACTTAGTGATCTCCAAATCTCTACGGGTGATATCCAAATCTGCATTGTACATATGCTGGTTCACGAATTCCCATACTACATCCTCCCATGTTTATGCTCGGGCTTCATCTAGGGTGAGGAACCATCAAGAGGTGGCTCCTGTCAAGGTGCGGTGAAAGAGTTAGATCAACTAGTTTTAATTGACTCCATAAAGGGCTAATGCACACATGTACATCTTAATATTGACCTTGGGGTGGTCTGTGGTTCCATCGAATTTGCCATATCGCGCATCTTAAACTTAGATGACAATCGGTCTTCAGGGTTCAGAGTGAGTGCACTGAGGTCTAGTGGGTCATCTGCCCTTCTCATCCGGGCAATCTGGGATTCGGGTGCTGTCAATTTGTCTTTCCATTATGGGGCAACGATTTTCCCTCCTTGTCATCCAACTTATACTGCCTTCCAAACTCAGCTTTCTTCTTATCCTCTCTCTTTTCTGTCATGGACTCATCCTTCTACTCATTTTTACCCTGAGGTTTTCAATATCGTCGAAGGTCCTTGCCTGCTGCTCTACCAGGGCTGCAAAACTGGTCTCAAAGTTAAATATATATTCAACCATTGGGGTAAGTGTGAGTTGTTTTGGATCAGTCGCCATATCAGCCTCTTTTAACCTTAACTGTATAGACAATTCAAAAGGTTAAGCACATATGACACTTATAGGAGTGGCAGGTTTATACCCATATATGGATAGGGACTAGAGTAATTGTAGGGCTCTAACTAACCGTCTGGTAACCTTGTGGATTAACTGATCGGTCGGTCAATGAGGTTATGTTGAGACTTTTTTGGAAAATTCCGGGAGAGATAGGGTGTTGACTAACGGTTAGGTAACGTAATAGGTAAATCGGTCGGTTGGTCACTAGGCTAAATTAGGGTTTTGAAAAACAATGGGAAGGTAGGTTTCGGACTAACAGTCTGTTAACCTTATGGGTTAATTGGTCGGTTTGGTCAGTGGATTGGAATTTTGGAAATCTCTAAAGGCTCTGGGGTGATAACCTGCCAGTTGGTCAGTAAGTTGGAGGGTCTAGGGTATAAACCAACCAGTTCGAATTTGCAAGGATAGCACTTACTGACTAACCGCCCGGTGCTTGATCGAAAATTGACCGTTAGTCAGAGTCTTCCCTTTTTGTGAGAATACCATCTAGCTTACAGAATATCAGCAGTCTCCTTGCCAATATGCCATAGGCCAAACAGTTATTCTCCCAGAAAAGGGTAGAACACTGAAATGATTCGGGTGTGTGGTTTCCCTCAACGCCGGTGTAAGGTCACTCCATCGACTTGACTTGTACCCGTAACTCATTTAGTTACTAATGGGTGCCCACTGATACGTGTACACAAGTCATTCTTTATACCAAGAAACTAGGAGGCCTTTATATACTAGGCCTTGGTGGTGAGAATATAGTCAAATTCGCCCCGATAGCTAGGAAGCCCGAGGTTTCAACCGTTGCCCTCAAGTGGGTGGGTTTGGGACAATCGTGTGATTGTGTGAAGCATAAAATAATTCCATATTGCACAATTACCACGGTTAAAACATATTGTACATGTTATACAAAACAAAGAAATTGAAAAAGGACTAGAAGCAGTAAAAAAATTCAACTCTAGTCCTCTTACTTTTTAGTCCCCAGCAAAGTCGCCACTATAGCGAACCGCCTCAATAATTTCATACAGATGGGAAAGGTCTAAGATTAAGAGTCGCCATCTTATTTTATGAAAATAGACGAAAAATAATAAAGACCTTAAAAGACTCTAAAATGTTCAAAGATTACTAATTTATTGAAAACAAAAATGATGGTGTAGAGTGTAGACACCCCATTTTTTTTAGTCATTTTAGTTAAATACTTGTTGGGCTTCATTATTAATTAGAGTTTATATTAAGGGTTAGGCCTGATAATATATTTTAGTTTGGTCCAGTCCAGTCCGGTTATCCAGTCAATAATTGGGCTCAGTGCAGTCCATCAGTCCGTCCATGTTTAGATAGTAATTTGTCTTAGAAGATTTTAGGAATTATTTGTGATTTATCCTTGAGGCAAGCAATTGAATCATGGATTTATGGGAAATATAAAGATAATTACCGAATCTGGTACATTCCATCTAGAAAATCAGAGATAAACACTAAATTAGGGTCAAATAATGTCTTAAAATTCAAAACAATATATAAAATTATGGGATGAACCGGTCGGCTAGTTGACTTTTGTCAGTCTGCGTTTTTAATCAACTATAATTATTATCATAAGATCACATATGGGCATGGCCATCTTTATCATTCCTAGCGTCCCATATATCTATAAATGGGGCCCTTGGCCTAAATTTTCAAAGGTTTTTCTCTCCTTAGAGCTTTAACACCATTTCTCCTAGAAGTGGTATATCATCTCTTAAGAGAAATTAGCGTTTCATATCTTATTTTAAAATAATCTCAAGTCTCTTGCATCGTGGATTCTTTGGATAGCGTTCCTGAGTCTTTTTGATAAGCAGGCTCACGAGGGACATTTTACAGTTTTTTCTAGTGTAGTTTAGTAGTCTCCCGGGATCGCATTTTATTTCTAGGACTAAGATCACAAAAAAAAAAGTCTTTTCATTTCTAGTTCGAGTCTGAAACCAAAGAGTAGGTCTCCTCTCGTCTCGTAGGGCCAGAGTCGAACTACAATAGTTGTGATTCTGGTTTGTCCGACCGGATACGTAGGTCATTTGACTCCCAATGTCGAATTCAAGCCAATAATATAGAAATAAACTTAGGGTTTAACTTATGTAAATTTATATGTGTTGTGTGTTAAAAAGGCCAAATACCAATAAAAATAAAGTAGAGATCGAACGGGTATGGCGGGTGCCTAACAACTTTCGTCATATAACTTAGAGCCCGTTTGGGATTGATTGAAAAAAGCAGATTCAGCTTAAATCTTAATCAGTTTTCAAAATCTGATTTAATCAGAATCAGTTTGATGTTTGGCAAAAATAGTTGTAAACTAGATTAAATCTATAAAAAGTGTTTGAATAAAAAGTACTTAAATCAGTTTCACTATGACAAAATGACCATAGAGAACACTTTATAAACAATTTTCTAATATCCAAGCAATGTTAACATAACTTTTATTCGTAAATAACTATAATGCCCAAATAAATTATGAAAATAATTATTTTCACGCACCTACAAAAGTTGTTACTTTTTATTTTAAATTAAAGTTTATCTTAAGTAAAAAAAAAATTTATCTAGCAGAAATCGCATCACAGATAGCATCACAAACATTGGTCATGTAAATGTCATCCCCAATCACACCATTTAATTGAGTGCCTACTTCATTGTTATCATATCTGCCATTTGCATCATTTGAAGAGTTAACCTCCAGAAACTATCTAATTAATTAAGGGGTATGAGAAGTCTTTTTGTAAAAAATATGGGGATAGGGTGGTAAATTAGAAGGTCAAACCTGATTATGAAAAAAGTACTTTTGAGGATTATGGATTAAATCAGTTTTTAACTTTTGGAGATGGATTAAATCTCTTAATCTCTTTTGTCAAACACCCACAAACCTGATTTAATCTAGATTAAATCAGGTTTGACCATCTCATAATCAATCCCAAACTCCCTCTTAGTCTCTGAACCCATTTCCTTATTTTCAATAGATTAGTAGTTTTTTGGACACCTTACAGTCATTTTCGGGGTTTTCTTATTTTTCTGCGTTTAATAAATAAGATGGCTACTCCCTAAAATCTTCCTTCCCGAGGGGGGGGGGGGGGGCTAGGAAAAGTCAAGTAATCGGTCAGTTTGTCGAAAATCGTCTGGTTCATCCATAATGTTTTATTATTTTTTCCTGAATTTTGGAACATTATCTACCCCTAATTTGTTAACTATCTCCGATTTAATCATATAGGATGTACCAGATTCAAAAATTATCTCTCTATATTTCATATAAATCAAGGATTAATCATATACATCAAGGATACATTAATAAATAATCTTAAATCTTTTAATTAAATCATAATCTTCTGACATGGATTGGACCCACCTAATTGGATTGGACTAGACTAGACTAGACAACTGGACTAGATATAGATTTGGCCTGGACTAATAAGTGGAGTTACTAAATTAAGTTTAATATATCATTAGGCCTACACCTATAATAATAAACCTTAATTATTAATAAAGCCCAATAATCACAAAGCCAGAGACCTCACCTTTTGCCACATCGCGATTAAACATGATGCCAAAGTTGGTCGAACCTGCTACGTAACAGAAGATCCACTTCACTGCATCCCAATGCTTCTTTCTTGGATTTCTCATAAACCTGCTGACCATACTAACTGCATGTAATATATCAGGTCTGATACACACCATGGCATACATAAGACAACCAACCGCATTTGCGTAAGGTACTTTATACATCTGCAATGTCCCCATGCGTGCCTCCCCGTCACTGCTAGAAGAATCCCCCTTGCTGCCTTTGTGCTTCTTGGGGAACGCAACCATCTTGCCCTTGTGCTGGCAATCCCTTCAGTAATGCAGACATGCACAGTATAAGCATCTTCCTCTAGGCCCCTGTGAGCCCTGTGGTCACGAGAGTCACCTCGCTTGGACTTCCTTCGTGCTTCTTCTCCTCCTTGTGATGGCGGCGACGTCCCTCGTCCCTATTCTGCTCGTCGGTTGCCTTGGGCGAGCCACTCTTCGACCTACCATATCCCCCATCTTTGGCACGCTCGTGCCTTGGAGATCTCAACCTCTCACCTTGCTTGAAGTCTTCCAACCTCTCGACAATCGCCATGGCGAAGCCAAGTCGTGTGGTTCCCTCCGCCACAACTCTATGGCAACCCACAGCTGTAACCCGTTAATGAAGAAGCATAGTCGCTGCGTCTCGGACATATCCGATATTTCGAGCATCAAAGTCGAGTACTCCTTCACATACTCGCGGATGCTTTCCTTCTGCCTTAGCCGTCAAAGGTTGATCATCGCCGTATCTTTGACGCTCTCCGGATATAACTATCTTTTTAGTTCACACTTGAACTTCTCTTACATTTTGACGTCGCACCTATCCGTATAGTGACTCCTCCACCATAAGGCATCTGTATTCGTAAGGTACATGACCGTCGTCTGCACCTTCTCCTCCTCTTCGTCGATGTCGAGGGCTTCAAAGTACCACTCCAAGTGCCAAAAGAAGTTATCCACCTACCTCACCTCCCTCGCTCCATCGTACGATATCGGCTCTGGCATTTTCTTTAGCCTTGGCTGCACCGCGATACACCCCTGCCTCGTAGCTCTTGTAAGCTCCCTCTTACCAGCAGCCTGTTCTTCTTGGAGCTCCACGACTTGCCCCTTGAGGTCCTTGCGCCGTTGCACCTCTTGCTTGGTGAAATGGGCGACCCTCTCCTCGATCAAATCATCTAGCTCCCCCGCGAACACATCGACTTTCCCCTCTAGCAGTCGATTGTCTACCTCCTAGTCATCTAATCTATTGAAGATTAACTCCACCTGACTTGCGACAGTCCGTTGCAAGCGCTTTTCAAATGCCTCAAGCTCGTTCTCATGCGTCCCTTCACCATCCCATATCACACTGCTCTAATCCTTCACCGTGCTCTGCCATATGCCAAAATTCGTCTTCTCATCAAATTGTTCACACGCATACTTCATGGTCGTGTTGTTCGACATATTTATTCTCTGAAATCGATTTCAGTTTTGTCCAAAAATAAACTTGGAATGCTCTGATACCACTTGTTACGAAATCGCTCTAGATAAATATGTATAGAACACGATAACCAAACAAGAGAACACAAGAAATCTGAGAGAACTCAAATCCACTTTACACAAGTCAGATTTACAACGCGCCCTCATGTGTATATCTCAATTATTTGCATACTCAAAGAATGACTATTCTCTCTTGACCTTAAACACACTACAAGACAGCTTACATATACTTAGAGATAAGCAGTGATCTTCTCTATACAACCAATGTGAGGCAAGATGTCTTATATATTAAGGGTCAAGTTGCAACATTCTTTGAGTAACCGATGTTGAACATAAATACAAAACATATAGCAACGGTCTGTATAAATCAAGTCATACATATTTATAGTCTTCTTCTATTTAATTAATGAATTGTCTTTTAACAAATTACATTTAGAAGGAAATTCATGGTTGTACTGTGATTCAATCAAAGAAATTGGCGGGGCATATGACACCACGTTTAAACTGGTTTCCACTTCAATTTAGGCCAACAAAAACAAGAGCAAGTACTTGGTTGTCGTAGCAATCAAAACTTAGAATGAGAAAGCCTTACTCATTTTTCTTCCTCGTATTATTTTCCTTTGTGGCCCGTCTAACTAATAAGCTTGTTCCCAGCCTTATTTTACGCAAAAAGGATGATGCAACAAGAATGAAACCTAAAACAAAACAAAAAAATGAACATCGAGGAGGGAGGCAAGGATTTGATTACGCCATTAAATGAAGAAGATGCTTCTTTCTGATCAGGCTAACCACTCTCCATCTATTCCTTCAATTTCCTCGATGTCCATGATGCTGCAAACCCCACAAGCCAAGTATAAAAAATCATGAGAAAGATTGGAATCAGAAACCCCGTCAAGAACCTAATACCAGCATGATGTTACAAATCAGAAACCCCGTAAGCAGTGGTGAGGTTACAAATTCACTTATGGTGGTGTGCAAATAAAATATCTTGACACAAATTTCTACTCCACTGTCCTTTGAAAAAGTGTTTTAGAAGATGGATATGTTTATTAGCGATTTTTCGGTTTCAAGTAGGACTGGTAACCGGCTCGGGCAAGCCTCAAACCCACTTTTCTGGCCCGATCTTTTTGGGGCCGAAAGTGGGTTGAGCCGAGCCTGGACAAAAAGTTTAGAGATGGCAGAGGCTTTTAAATTAAATTAAATTAAAAGTTATTTTGCATATGCAAGTATAACACTGATCTCATAAAACCAAATGAGCTTAATCAGTGGGAATGAATCTGTTGAAAAAGAATTAGGGATCGGATTGCAATAGCTCTTCTTTTAATTAACGGCAAACAACACTTGAAGTATCGCTGTGCGCCTCAACATCATATACCAACCTAACCTACCTGATGGTGTGTGTTTTTTCCCTGGTCATTCACTTCCTGCTGATGTCATTAATTAATTACTAGAGATCTTTTATCAATCTATTACACTATTTTCTTTCCAATAATCGTACTCCCTCAAATAAGCCTGCTGCACTATGACATGCACTGCGGGGGCCGGGCCCATGTGATGTGAGCACGACCTACCTCGTTCAACAATCGTGCATTTGACAGAGTAAGTTGCTGCCAAGACGTAAGAACCAGCACTGAATAGTTATACTGGTCATATGTGTTAAGGAACAGAGCACTGGCCTTGATTGATTAAGATCAAGAAAAGGAGAGAGATCTTCAAAAAAACAAAGTGAAAGAGAAGAAATTACCATGGCAAGGCAGGATCTTGAAAGTAGTCATCAGGGCAGTGGTCATCCAAAAAATTCTGTAGCAAGCTGCTCTCGTTATCTGCATTGTTGTTATTACTCGTGTTGTTCATCAGCCAGGCTGGGAAGTCCAGGAGTTGGTCCTCAAAAGGACGGTACAACCCGTCGTCGTCGTCCTCGGTGTCCTCAGGTCCAAGTTCCATGGCTTTCAAGAACTTGAACCACCACGCGGACGTGACCGAGTTCAAGGTGTCGTTCCACTCCATCTGGTGCTGCTCTCCTAGCAATCTCATCTCCGCCATCTCCTCGTCGTCCATCGCATGATGCAGTAGGCCTGCCGAGTTTTCTCCAATGTGATCTGCCGTCTCTTCTTGTGATAAATGAGCCTCAGTAGGAGCAAAAGAAAGCGAGGGTGAACAAGAGTTGTAAGAAGATGCTGATGGAGAGTATATTGCGCTGCTGTTACATTTGTTGAGGTAAAGAGAGTCGGCGTCTAAATTGTTGAAGTCATGAAGGTTGAGATTCAAGCCCAAGGGTTGGTTAGGCAGCGCGAAATTAGCGTTGAGATTGTCCTCTGATAAGGGGGGAGGAGGAGCAACCGGCCAAGGATAAGAAGTCGGGCGAGGACACGGAAAGGGGGAGCTGTAGGAGGAGTAATCATTAGAGAAATTAGTGGTGGGTGCATATATTCTGGGATGATTACGCCTGGGTTTCAACTTGCCTTGATCTTGCCTAAAAGATGGTTGTTGAGGACCAGGTGGCCGCACTGCAGGCTGCTGTTCAATATCGTGAGCTTGTTGTTTCATAGCTGCACGATGGAACTTAAGGGCGGTGACAATCTCTCTCCTTGCCTCCGCCATATTGAGAAGCCTTTCTTGATAAGGCCTACTGGTGTGGAGTCTCCTTCTCACCTGTTTCTTGTGTTGCTGCTGTTGAGGTTGTCGGGGTGGTGACTCGATGGCGTTTTGGCACTTATTTTTATCTGCGGTTAAGCAGCATCCATTATCATCTGTGTCTGAACCTTTAGGGACCATCGGGTGATCTTCTTTGGTTCTTGAAGAGGTTAGCTGCTTGACAAGGCTCCGGATGTAAGCACCTGAGAGATGAGCAGGAGGAGGAGGAGGCTCTTCTTTGAGTTTACCAACAAGCCCCAGCTTGTCTATTTCCATTGATCCATCTTTAACTTTGAACCCCCCTTGCTTTGAAGAAGAAGATGCTGAGGATGATGATGATCTTCCCCTCATTCCTCTCTGTCTCTCGAACACACACACACGCACAACACAACGAGACGCACCACAGGTGAGCACGCTCAAAGGCAGAGGCAGTTGTTGAGAAGTTAATAATTAGATGGGAAGGGCAGGAGCGGGGTGGTGGTATGAAAAAAAGGTGGTCGGTGGAAGGCCGAAGTGCAGCACAATAGGCAGACGCAGACGTCTGCGTGCAGGCTCTCATGAATGTTATAAATAAATAGCTGGTGACCGTCTTAGCCTCTTAGGGGTTTTAAATTCTTTTGGATCTTTCCCCATTTTGGCAATACCACTAGCATCGTACCTTACCTTTGCTTTTCTTCATTTACATACTTAAATAAATGAGGGCAGTTAGGATTGAGTGACACATATACACATTTACCCTCTCTCCCTTCCCTTCTCACCAAATTTACAGGTATTGATTCCCCTCTTTTTCAGTTCTCACCATGTACCGCATGCGCTTGTTTTTACCTTAAATCTTGCAACAAATATGTAAGTAATTTTCTTTTTTCAGTACAAATTAATTACGCGACAGATGATCGATTGTGCAGAGAGGCAACGCTGTCTTATGTGCTCGATATTTGTTGTGGTTACGGGATGGATGGATTTTCAGATCGGAAATCTCTCTGGTTACAAGTGACATACAAATGAATGTAAGAGAGGGCAATTTGGGCATGGAACGTATCATTTAATGGGCTCTCTAGAACCTTGTCTGCAAGCTTGTACCAAGGGACCAGCCTCTAAAACGTCATCACAGAAGGCTATAAGAAACTGACAGGACAATCTCCATTCCTGTTGTAACCTTCTCTCTCATATTATATGTATCTTACCTCTGCATATGGTAATAAAATAGTGTATAGAAGGCCATTATTTTCCGTTTAAATTGCTCAGTATGATTAGAGTCTGTTCATGAGACAGAGAACTTGGACCTTTTGTGAATAGCAAGCATTACGCAGCCTGTGAAAGACAAGAATGCTCCATACCATCATCTCTTTCTTGCTGCTTTTCCATCCAAACCAGAGCTTCATTTTTTTAAACGCTAAAGCTTCCTTTCCATCAGCCACATTGCTCACATTAAACTGAATTAGTATGTCTGAACTAAAATTGACTTAATTATTCACGTCGCAACCTGATCTGGTAATCCCCTTTTGCTAACTAGCCTTGTTTAATTTGTGTCACAGCCACAGCCAACCATGTTTCATCCTCTGCATCCTTTGACTTACAAGCACAAAAGGACTGAAAGGAGTACACTCCTCATTCTCTAAGCTTGTAGAATGAATTAATCAACCAACACCAAAATCCATACCTAACATTAACGGTAAGTCACCAATTGGTGCCGGCTCTTATAACACTAGGAGGAAGAGAGATGCAGTATATAGAAGGGACCATGTCGAGGTGAATGCAGATAAACTTCATAACCAAAACGTTTAAATCAAGTTTATTGCTCGATAAAACCAGAAGCATTTGGTTCCTCCCAACTACCGGATTGAGGATAATATCTTGCAATGTTTACTCCAAAATCGTTTGGCCTGGATTTGAAAGACATATACTCTGAACGTGCTGTTAGGCATATACTATTAACCCTGAAAGACTACGTGATTTCCTTGGAAGCTTGTTCAGATTAACTCGACCTAGATTTTAGTTTCAAAACGCATCAGCTTTATCAGCTCGCTCGGACTCGTTTTAATAATCTCGTTTGCATTCCAAAACTAATAAACACGATCGATCAATTGATGCATTAACTCGAGCTAAATTGAGGTAGTAACGGGTTTTACTCAAAGATCGATTCATTGGGTAAAGGAGAAGGGCTAAACAATTTATTCAGAGCTCTAATCGACAAACCCAAACCCGATCAATATTTGACTCGATTATATCTCTCGCCTGCGCCCATACTTCATGGAGATTAAGAAGAAGATCAAAGTAGAAGTCAACTAATTAAACAAATGTAATTCGATTGTCGTTCGTTGTGGGGATTATGTGAATCAAAGTGTTAAACATGCAAAGAAGTTTACATAGGAAAAAAAAAACAAAAAGGGTCTTAATTTTATAAATATTAGACGAGGAGAGAGAGAGAGTAAAATAATGGAAGGAATGCATGAAAGAGAGGAAGGAAAGAGAAAGGAGGCACCCAGGGCCTGACCGTTGAGGTGGGTGGGTGGCTTGTGGATAACATCAAAGATGCAGCAGCAGCAGCAGCAGCAACGCAGGCATGCATTAGCTTCTTTCTCTGATGGGAAACCTGAATCCACCAATCCCCTTCGCGCTCAGATGCCTCAATGTCTTCCTTCGACGAATGGCATTTGCCCACCAAAATCCATCACATTACTCTCTCTCTCTCTGTCTGTCTCTGTGTGCGCTTTGGATTCCATTCACACTATTGCAAACAGATATGTCTCCACCGCTTTTATCTTTCTATCAGATCTAACAATGAAGGAATGGAAAATTGATTCGACTGGTCCTTGCAGTCGCTGAGAGATTGCAGGCCTGGTGCCACTCTCTCCCTGTGGTCATCGATAACTTTTTTTTTACCTGATGACCCGAGGGACACACACACAAACAGAGACGTTAAGGGTTTCGTAGAATTTTTGGGATTAATTGAACACTATTTGATGCTAAAAAAATTCTCAATTTTGATGCTGAGACTTCTTAAGGGGATTGTATTTGTATGGATCATGATCAAATTAGAAGTAGTTTTTGCAATCACAATTTTTTCTTTTGCTGGAGAAAACGACTTTTAGCTGTCCATACAAATCAACAAGTAATGGTCACTGGCAAAAACAGAGAAGCTTGAAAGCAATAAGAAAAGATCCCACGTGCCATGAACAGTTGACAGGCTTGTAACACGAATCTTGTCTTTTCTCCCAAATTAAACTAGCTTACGACTCAAAAAGAACCAAGTTGCCGAGACTTGCTAAAAATGGCAGCCTCCTTTTCAGCATGACACCTTTGAAACTCCGTCCTCTACCCTTCTTTTCTCAACTCTTAAACAAAAAACAGTCGGATACAAATGAATTAAAGCACCTCTCTTCTAATAAGAAGCTTCGCTCCTCATTCAAGCTTGAGTGACGCTAAATTTACGTCCTCGTGGTAAATTCGCAGGTGTAATCACTAAGAGAGCAGTTGTGACCCCTCAAAAAACATTTAAGGAGCAGACCTCTATATTCACTCACCTACTTATTATAAAGGAGTAGATGATTAATAACAAACTCGGGCAGCATGACTTATGACACCTTGTAAAAATCCATCTGGAACCCTGATGTAACTGCCGGGATATGGTGAAAAAGGTATGTCTAAAGAGTATATACGCGACGAAACTTTGACCAGCAGTGCTAATCAAAGGGACGAATCGCCTACTTAACAACAGATCTCTTCCACTGCCATAGATTCTCAATTCTATTATAATCTCCACCAAAGCATGGGATGCTGGAGGAGCAGCAACGAAGGCGATAACAAATATAGAAGTTGCGCTAAATAAGGTAGGGATCATCAAAGCAACAAACCATCCAATTCAATGTAAAGAACAGTTTTTGGTGTTAGTTATGCACTTTCAGCGTCTCTAACGGTGGAAGAGATCTGGCAGTGATGCCAGCAAGAGCTTAACCTATGAGATACTTCACAAAGCCTAGTACAAATAACTTAATAGTATCCTTGATGGACTGACTTTTGATAATTGCAGCTACACTTCAAAGCAGCTTTCCCAATGTTCAAAAGAAACAAGCTCTTGCTTCCATCTCACCCCCACCGCCAATGAGTGAAGTAACCAAAAAGGAGTCGAGAAAACCAGGAAGCAGCCTTCACCAAAATAATAGCAGCAGAAAGAATATACGGACCATAACAACAAAGTGATTTCTGTCACCAAGGTTGTCCCAGACAAACCTAAATCACTTCCACATTAATATATGCTCTACCAAGCGTTTCAAAGAAAGATCAGACTCGCATCATTTCGATCACCAAAATGAACCCAACTTGATACAAAATCAGCCATAATGAGGAAGAAAGACCATAGTAGATTTTGACTTGTAACTTGCCAGAATGTATTAGGAAAATATCATACACCGTAACTTAGTATAAAGTGAGAATTTTATTTTACCTTTTTTATGGTAAGTACAAAGTGGTCTTGTATGATCTATACATACATGTATTCACCCCCAGGAAGGGCATTTGCAGCCCCTCTTCTCTCTTCCTCGGCATCTTTCTCCCGCTCCTTCCAACTTTCATAGGCATGATCGTCTGTTTGCAGTTCATGCCGACAGATTGGACAAGAATTATGCTCATCCTGTGACAAGTACAAAATTGAGGAACTTAAAATTCCAACATTAAAGCGTTTTAACTTATTCATTACATGACATCATGTAGTAAAGAGACAACTAACTGTATTATCAACTGAAAGATAAAATAAACAAAGATAAATGATGGTATATTAACGATTTAGGGGAGAAAAAATTTGTAGCTGATCTCAAATCAATAGGTTAAAACTCATTACCAGCCATGGCTTTAGGCAAGGAGGATGAAACATGTGCTTGCAAGGCAACTCTTGCATCTTGTCACTCACAACCAAATTCTCCTTGCAAATAGCACACTCAGCATCTGGGCCTAGGTTGGCGAAGATTTCCTCTGTGATAGTAGTAACCGGAAGCTTTCTGACCACTTCTTTACTGGCAGGTGGTGCTCTTGGGGCTACGGGGTCATTATCGAGGATCTGAAATACCAAAAAATTATTGCTATAAGATTTATGTTAATACCTTTATAGGATCTTAAATACCAAAAAAGTATTGCCATAAGATTGATGTTAAAGCCTTTACATCAAAGTCAGTAGCACCTGTCATAGTCACTTATTATTAAATACATATCTCTTGTATACCTAAAGAGGTAATATCCTTTTCCATTCTCTTGTGGCCCAGCCCCACTCCCAAACTTACGTTTTGTATGTGGCATTTATGCTTGAGCTAAAAAACTTCACCATGTAGAGTCTTAGATCTAGAGAGCTCATTTCATCTTCATTTAAGATGAGTTTTACCATGAGTAAAAGAAAAATATTCACCATCTTGTGACTTGCACCAATTCCAATTCCTCATAGGTGTGTTACAGGACTCAGTAGGATAATAGGGGTTGAATACGGGTGCATCTAACTTCCAAAACACAAGACAACGGGACAGAAGTTCAAATCTGTAATTACCATTCCTTTAGTTGTAGGTAATATGGTGCTGCATGTGGCATACATTTAGGACAGTATTTTTAGTTGCGTATCCGATGACAACTGTAAGACACATTTTCCCTATCCCTGTCCAATTGTTGAGTGTATGACACGGATACATAAAGCATTTTGCAGAGTCCATGTGATATAGCTTTACAGTGAAATATTTTACGTATTTATCACCATATATAGGTATATACATATTTCTATACGCGCGATTGGGCGTTGATCCACATCTAGAGCTGAGAAAACCCATATTTTCCTAACAGATCTCCAGCCTTCCACGTCACAACGGGGATGGTCAAGATTTTATTTATTTATCAAACTCTCCTCGCCCAACCGCCCCAAGAGGGGGGGTTCGTCCTTGTTTACCCCTGCTGACAAAGAGTTTCCACTCTGAAGGATCGAGAGGAGAATGGACGGACAACACAGCAACCAGTTCAGGGCTCTGCCGGGAGGTTGAAAAGGCTTTAGCTCTTGTTCTACCACCTGTCTGTAACAGAAACCGAGACGCTAAAAGCTCACTCCCGACTATGCTTATCACCTAACGCTTTACGATTATTCCCCTCCTCTGTTTAAAAAATGCCTCATGTTTCCTTATGGCTTTTCTCTCTTCTTCTTCTTTCAGCACTTTCCCTTTCTTCTTCTGTTATTCCCCAAGTTCAACAAGCGGACGCAGCGTCAATCTCCACCGCTATCCTACATCATTCATTTGTTCTACTTTTCCTTTCTTCTGAGAAATCTATTGCAACAAGATTATAGATAAAATAAATCGATTTACCTTCCACAAAAAAAAAAAAAAAACAAAAAAAAAATGATGAATGAAAGACATAAATAAAAAAGATATATAGCTTTTATAGCTACAACTGGTGATTGAAATGGTGGAGGTTGGGTTGAGTGTAGACAGATTGCAGGGAGGGAGGGAGGGAGGGAGAGAGAAATGGCAGGAGTGATGCGGTTTTGGCTATTTTTTCCAGGAAATTTTTTTAACAGGGTATTAGTGGAAAAGTTGCCAACCTCTTGAAAGATAAGCGCTTGGCTTTGCATTTAAAGAAAAACAAGTGATCGGAGCCATCCACTTGACAACATGGACGGACGGCCCTAGATGAGCTGGAGAAAACGGGCTTTTCCGAACGGTAGCTTGTCGAACTGTGGGTGCAGCTCTACGATGTGCCGATGGAGTGCTTCTCCGAACAAACAACTATAAAAATCGGCAACACCACCGGCAATATTGTCGCCGGACTGGTCTATGACGGGACAGCGTCTGGCAGATTTTCTCAGTGTTAAAGTCAGTGTTCCATCCTGTCAACCGATGATTCCAAGTTCTCTCATTGACACTTTTGAGGGTACCCCACTATGGATGCAATTCCAGTACCAAAAGGTGTTCCATATCTGCTATCGGTATGGACTAGCTAGTTGGGCATTCTATTTCTCGCTGCCACCACCCCCTTGTGCTATCTTCGAACAGGAAACTCCTCTTTTCACTTGGCAAATACTAAATTTTAAAAACGACTCCTGGAATCGCACAACTCGGGTCCGGATTTTTTACCCGGATTGTGCAGAAAATCTCCCTCTCTCTGAGTGTGGTTCCAAAACTGACCCAAGGTTAATTTCCATAATCAGGAAAATGAATCGGCAACACCACTGGCAAAATTGTCGCCATGGACTGGTCTACGACTAGACAGCGTCCAGCAGATTTTCTCAGTGCTAAAGTCAGGGTTCCATCCTGTCAACACGATGATCCTCCACTACCTTGAATCAGCCGTGAGGTCTGGGATATGGACATGTGTGTGTTTGTTAAACTGAACTAGACGTAAGGACAACTAGACTTATTAACACCACAAGTCCTCTTTTATAGACCAAAACTGGCAGATCTTTGCACCAGATCACAACCAAAGTCATCTCTGCACCAGATATTCATAGAATCCACTCGCCGTTCTCTCTGTCACTGCACTACTGCTGTTAGTGGGCAAACCCTTGGTCGCCATCATCTGTCGTTCAATCATTAGCATGGGGTCTTATGGTCTAGGTCTGAGGGTTATTGTGGCCGGAGGCGAGATCAGACGTCGAAGGACTACAGGGAGGCGGTGGTAGGGAAGGTAGGAGGGCGCCAAGAAAGACAGAAATTGACGAAGTCGATTAACGGAAAATAGATCTTGAAAAAAAGGAAAATTACGGTAAAATCCGTGGTTTTATCATTACCTTAGGTAACTTGCCTAGGGCCAGCCACATATACACTTTCCTATATGCATACAATTGTGTGTATGTGTGTGTGTCTATGTGTCTGCGTGTGAAATCTCATCTTATGATCCCTGTCCTATCAGCATTTCGCTGAAATAATCCCTAAACTAGTTTTTAGCGCTCATGGTCCTTCAACTTTGTGCCACTAGCCACCTTTATTTCTTTCGGTCACTTCCCTCACACTTTGGACGCTTAATGGGCCCCAGTGCTGGGCAAAACAGACATTTACGGCCCTCTTTCTCCCTGAATATTTTTAGAGAAATCCCCTATCAAGGCCCCTGTATTATAAGCATTTTTTGTCCCTAAGCTGATTGTTTAGCACTCATGATCTTTTACCACCACCACCAACAAGGTTTCCACCATACAAACACTGCCCTGCCCATCACAACTACCAGCAACACAAGATACTTTCCTAACAACCACTTTTTCGAAACAAAGCCCCAAATCTAAATTAAACAAATTCATGGCAAATCATGCAAGACCACAAGCACCAACTCTTTCCCCTTACAGCTACCAACATCACTCCAATACTCCACTCCCCTCACAGCCACCACAACAAAATCAAACCTCAATTGTAGATTACTATTTGACGAGCTACAGCAGTTGCACCTATTAAGGCAACTAAAACCGTATATATTTCTTCCTATATGCAAACTAATGCCTTCAAATCAAGATTGTAATAATCAAAATGGTGAACCTGTTGGTGCTGGTAGGCCTCGATGTGACGAACTCGGTTTTCTTGCAAGGAGTTCCAAAACCAACATTTTTTACTAATTTCACCCACAGGAGCTCGGGGGTTCAATCAATAACTATCCAACAACCATGGATTATGCTACTGTCAGGTGCTGAAGAGAAGCACAGAGTATTTTAAGTTTGTTGTGCTACTGGCTTTAGGGTAAGGAAGGCGTATCATGGATTATGCTCTAAAAGAAGTGCTGCTTGGACTGTGTGCGGCACTTAAAGAGGGATTGGCGTCAGGTAAAGGTGGTGGTGGCGGGAAAGAACAATTGGAAGAAGTGGTGATTGGTGGCATGGTGGTGATTGTTGAGGGTGAAGAAATGGTTGGATACAGGAGGTTAGAGAGATCATGGGTTATTTGGTTGCCATTTACTGGTTGGGGTAATAACGAATTAATTGCTCCTTCTAGGGCCCCATCAATGTCCAAAATCTGACGGAAGTGACTAAATAGACGAAGCTGGCTAACAGAGCAAAGTTTAAGGACCGTGAGCGCTGAAAATTTAGCTCCGACAGACACTAGTTCAGCAAAAGAATAATGGTACAGGGACTATTGGAGTAACTTTCTATACATACATATAAATACTTCTACGCAAATATACATATGCACATTGTGTGTTTGTCTACATGTATGAATTGAATTTTTCAGGCATGTCAGGTCTGCTCTTTATGTGTATTGCTTCTTGTTTATATTTTATTTCTAAAAAAACAGAATATTTCAACATGGTTCTGTCGGAAACAAGGGGAAGGATACCATTGGCACAATATTGTCAAATCTCTCCACCAGCTCATTGAGTAGGTTCGCAGCATCTTCTGATGTGTTATTGTTTTCTACTAGATCTCGAGAAGATTCAGCAGGAAACAAGGTAGCAACGGTTGCCAGGAGGTTTGATTGCACTAACCAATCAGGTTGTGGGGGCTCCCGGTCTACAGTAAGATGCCCCTCAAACAAAAATCCTGAAATCATGGATAAACAAACAAAAAAGTATAACTTGTCACTCCTACCCTTCAAAAAGCACAAACAAACCACTTAACAGACAACTAATTAAGAAAAGATGCAGATGACCTCTAGTTGCCCTGTTTTGTGAAGACGTCAAACCCTCAGACTGATTTTCTACATCAATCAACTGCTGCTGGGCTTGAGCAATGCAACTCCGCAAATATTCCTTTTCAGAAGATTCATGCATCAGGTGTTCAGCCTCCAAGAAAAGCCCCAGCCCAGCTTTCCAGAAACCAGGCGCAGTGTACCTCGTCTTTAAAATAGTTGCAACCCGACATACAACAGAATAGAACTGCAACATGTGGACAATAATTTCAGCAAAAGAATAGCACAACGTGAGAATGTAATTACACTAGAATGATGGCATATAAAATGTATGCGACTTTAGATTGTCTTAATCATATGAGCCCCAGCTTAATTTGTATATCCATTTGCGGATGGGTTAAGCTTGGAAGGATGTAAAAATTATGCGCTTGTATAGTGCATTTCCTGTTTTAGTTCATACCGCACTAGAAAGAAAATTTTCACAGACATCAGGGCTCATTAGTTTTGCTTTGGTTGGGACTGCATGAAGCTCGAGCATAGAAAGAAAAGAAAACAGTAAGAAGGAAATTTAATTGAAGGGAAAGAACTTGGCCACGAAATCTGCAAGGGTTTTCAATCCAAAAGAAGAAAAAAACTTCAAATTGACCCCGAAAATCTGCCTCTCCTTAGAAGGCTACAACTACAAAAGCCTGACGGTGAAAAGATTCAGAGCCCCAAATCAATCGAAACGTGAACCGTCCAGATCACGAAAATAACAAATAAATAAGGGATGATGGAAATACCCTCGTCACGTGAACAGAGGTGTGTATCTTTTACTTAGCATAAATAAAACAAAAAGCCCAGAGCTCATACCAGAGCAGCATCTTCTTTTGCCCCCTTTTCCACAAATCTTAGTGCTAGAAGGCCTAAGTCAATCCCCCCAGCTGAGAGAAAACTTTTCTTCAGGTTCCAATTTTCATCACCTTCCAAGAATTGCAAAGGCCTTTGCACATCATTATCGCAATCTTTACCTTCACATAATTACGTGTCCTGTTCAGCAGTGGCGAGACCACAACTATACGATGGAGGACACCTTCCCTCCTTGTCTTTAGGTTCTCTTGTTTTCACTAGTAAGTAGTAACTCAAGTTTCCTCATAGGAAAGACTGAGAAATGTAACTTCTGTGAAGCTTTGCCGACAATAACTTTGAAACATTTTCCCATTGCAGTTAATTTTGCCCTACCTTATCCAGCTTCTAATTCTAGTTTTTTACTTTTCAATTCTATGCGATTTACTTTCAAAGATAGAGGACTAGGGTTTCCACACTTGTAGCACTGGACAAAAATGAATCTGTAAGTAATCAATTAGGCAAATGATTCTAGCATGAATTTAAATAAGTTTCCCAGCCCGGCTGGGTTTGTAATGTTAAGACTGCTAGTGCTGGAAAAATGATGGGAGCTTTCAGTACAATCTATCGAATGTGTTTCGCCAGTTGATTGATGAAATGAGGGGGCCTTGTAAATTGAGCGGTGCGGTGCGGGCATGTGAACTGATCTCAATAACAGACAGACCGACTGATTGAGAAATAAATGAATGTGGCACTAACAACAACAACAACAACAGCAATATTATCGATGGTAAATTCCAAATCCAGGAACATGCATATCTTTATACAGAATTTAAGCAAGAAATTCGAGATGCAGACCGATTTTCGGAGAGACGGGGAAGCAGAAGGATAGAATTGCCGGAGGAGAGATGCGATGGAAGAGACTGCCTCCTCGAACATCTGTTTCTTTCCCAGCTGTTTCTGCATCTCTTGCAACTTCTCTTTAACTATCGTCTCACCTTCCATTTCTCTCTCTAGCAGAATATGTATGTACTCTCTCCAACTAAAACGATTGTCTCTCGTCTTTGGTGTCTTGCGAGATGTGGAAATACATACGTACTCTGTATTTATCTACCCCCCCAAATGGAATTCAATATCTTGTCAAGGAGGAAACCTGCACCTGCTCTGCCTTGGGGCTGCTGGGCCGGGTCAACAACACGGGTACGTGTAACACAAACAAATATGGAGTACTTAGTAGTGCCTCGCATCACACGTGGTTCCGAACCAGCCCGCCCTCTCTGCGATTCTTATACTTCCTTGCCCCCACCCAAACTCATTTCAATAGTCTCTTTTGCTAAGGTGTCAATGGCGGGAAAATGGACCGGGCCAGGCTCTGGATCGTGGGGAACCGGGTTGGGCCTAGGTCGGGCCATTTGGAGGATATCAAGACCCGGTCCAAGTTCAAGCCCTAGGCCCCCAACCCCAAGTCAGGCCCGGACCTAAATAAAAAATTAATTCATTTTTTATTTTGCAATAAAATTAAATTTAACATAAATTTATTCATAGGTCATCATCCTTTTATCCGGATTTATGACCGATTATTTGTCCAAAAAAGTGAAAATATATATATTTTTTGCTTGTAATAGCCACATTCTCATGTGCATTGTTTACTTTAAATACATTTAATTTGCTTGAAAATAATCCACGTCAAAAATGTAAACTATATTTTGAGGAATAATTTATTCTAAAAACTTGAGAAAAGGAAAAGAAAAGGAAATTGGCTAAACATCCGAAAAATCTTTAACGCTCGAATTGTTGCGCTGCCTATCACCAAGTGGTTTATCTTGCTCTCGATGTTTTGCATCAAGATAATCCTTCCAACATATACATAGCTCGAGTGATTCAGGGTTAAGACGATTCCTCCTATCATCCAACACCCTCTCACTCGTTGAAAATGCCGACTCTAAAGCAACCGTGGAGGCTTGCATCAGTAATACATCCTCGACAATTCGGGATAAAGTTTTATAAATTGCATTTTATTTCCAAAAAGTTAACAAATCAAAATTCATCTGCTCATCTATTGGTAATGAAGAATAATGATCATAATTTGCATATAAACTAATTTCATTAAAACAGGAAAAAGAAGACGATCGTGTAGAACTAGAAGTACATTCCCTTGTTGTTTGTTTTGCCACAATGTTTAAGGCCCTTAAGATATGATCCGTAATATATTTTACCGCTTGACGATGTAATTTGCCCATGCAAGTCAACGGAATTTCGATATAAGCTATAAAGATCTTCAAATGACTTACTCACTTTCTTTGTAAGCTCGGTTGTGGCAGCTTCCCTGTCGCACATTTGTTTAGATATTTCTATTGTTGATATATCCGCGCCATGCAACTTTTACCTAGAATCCAAATAAGTGGCGACAGCAAAAACAAGAGGCAATTCCGCCCCATATTTATTAAACTTAATGTCCATATGTTCTACTATACGCTGAAACGTCCTATATATCTCCATTTTTCGCTAAAATGTTAGCATTTTTTAGAATTTCTACTATAGAGATAGGTCACATGGTATAGTACGTACCAGACAATAGAACGGTAGACGTGTAAAATACTTCCAAAAATTCAACTAGGTGTTCAGTCATCTGCCATTCGTCGTAACTTGGCAAGCCTTGTGAGAACATGGTTAATATGCAATGAATAATAGGGATGGCAATAAGATCCGCATCCGGCGGATCTCTGAACCGCCCCGATCCGATAGGAGTGAGTCATTTTGACTTTGATCGGGTCATGAGGCGAATATGGTATTTTTTTTTAAATTCTGCAACGGGTCAGGGTCGGGTATGGTATTGTGTCTAACCTGCCCCGGTATCCGCCCCGGTGTACTAACCCTTTACATCAGTCAATCTTAGTCGTCCATCTTAAGTTATATATATATATATATATATATATATATATATGTGTGTGTGTGTGTGTGTGTGTGTGTGTGTTTTCTCTCCCAAAGAACACAAACCCTAAAACTTCTATCTTCTCTCTCACACTGCCACATACCCAGTTAACTCCATCAGCCGCCAGCTTCTTCCCTCCCTCTCGCCGACTGTCAATGCCTTCTTTTTCTCTTCTTCTCCCCCGCATAGATCCTAGTGAGAATGTAGTTAACCTACTCGACGACGATTGAGATCACGTCAGCATCGATTTCTTCATCGATCAGCAAATCGGCCGAGAACTTGGACGAGAGCACAATTATCGCTTCGTTGTTGTGTCTCATTGGAAACATCGTGAACGACTTTAGACGTTGGACTAGGGTTTGCATTTTTGCATTTTATGGGCTATAGTTGATGTTTGAGAAGGGAGGCATGTGGAGTACCTGTGGGGGTAGGGACGGCGTCATGTTGCGTGGCCTGCCGCAGCTATGCGTGTGAACGGAAATGAGAAGAAGTGACCGGAATTAAGGTTAGGGAAATGATTAGGTTAGGGTGGCGTGGTAAATGGATGATGAATTGCAAAATTGTCTAACTGTGGGTGGCTTCAAGTGAATTGCCAGGGTGGGGCGGGGGACGGGTTTTCTGCACTTGCTTAGGATCGGTTATGGTATTGCACTTAGATGATCCGGTGGCGGGGTGGGGCGGTACGAGGTTTTAGGACTACCAGGGCGGGTTTGGATTTTATAAGATCCGCATCCAACCCGCCCATTGCCATTCCTAGTGAATATACACTTCTTTCTATACCATAACATGTAAAAGCATTTGATATATGGAGTTCCACCTATGCACGACATCTGTAAGTGGTCTTCTACGAGGCAAACTATATTGAACACACAAAGCTTTAAATTGTTGTATTCTCGGACCGAACAATTAATGTACGCTGCCATGCCCCTCATTTTGTGAAGAATACCTCTTGCAGCAGTTAAACGAACAATTAAATTAATTATATAGCAAATACTTGGATCATGAAATAATTTACCATCAAGTATAGGTCTAAGGTTTGTCTTTAAGACTTCAATAGCAGCTATATTATTAAAAGCATTATCAAAACAGATACTCATAATTTTGTCCTTTATTTTAAACGTGTTACATACTTGGACTATAATATTAGCAACGTAATAGCATCATGCAAATAGTAAACGAGTTCAAAACCGATAATTTTCTTGTTCATAAGCCAATCAGAATCAATCCAATGGGCCATCACATAAGCATAATTAACTAGAGTAAAAGGAGATTTCTAAACATCAAAAGTAAGACTAACTCTACCATCAAATTTATCAAAATAATTAATCAAGCGTCATTTAGCAACATTATACTGACTAAGTGCATCAAACGTATATGTGTTTCTGTGAACCTTTTTATACAAAGGTTGCACGTAAGTTTTCATATAGCTAGAGTACTTATCATTATCAGCAAAATAAAAAACTTGTTCATCGTAACAATAAATTCAGCAAGACTGTCTCTTTCATGTCGCTGATTATAAATAAATAAATTACCATCAAAAGATAATTGTGTTTGGGTAGAATCGGCATGGGCTTGATTAGGTGCACATGTCGAGTAATGCCTATTAAGATCTTAATTACCACTAACACACGAAAAACAAAATTCACAAATACTTACATTGAGCTTTTTGATCGCCATCAACTGTAATATCGTCAAAATGATTCCAACATTGAGCTTTGTTTCCCCTTGTGGACTTCTGGAGGCAGGATTGCTCGGTCTTTCATCATGATGACCACTCATCAGGATAAAATTATCCCTGGAGTTGTAGTTTCGCCAATCGAGTTGTGTTACGTTCTTGACTAAAATGCTGGGTATCTTGTGAAGATGTATATTCAAATTCTGGAATTTTTTGGTTAAACTGAAAGTTATTTTTGGTATTTATACCCAATAGTGGTGGATCTTGAAATTCTAGTGCTTATGGTGTTGCTGGACGTTTTTTACTACGTGATCTAAATATTCTTGACATATTTGACGCTAAAATTGTTTGACAAGAATGAAAACTAAAACTCGTAAGAGTAATTAAATGAAAAAGAATAAACCACTAAATAATTAAATAATACATATAATTGAAAATTGGAGAGGGTTTGTACTTAGTAACAAATAACAATGGTAGGAGAGCTTGTAGAATTTAGATAAGAGAGAGTGAGAAGATTGGTGTGAAAAATGTGAAGAAGAGGGGGTGAATTTATAGATTTTTCAAAGTTCATAATGTAGGTTTCTAAACACACTTTGGGGGGGGGGGGTGAATAGGTGTTTATAGGTCTAATCAGAAATTTAAAATTTAGCTAATCAAGATAACAACAAATGCAGCAAAAACAAATCGATACAAGAATTTATACTGGTTCGACCTCAACTACTTACATCCAGTCCCCGAGCACTCCACATAAGGGAGACCTACTCGAGCCTTTCACTACAGCTAGCTTTGGGTGCTAGCTCAAACCACTGTACAGATCTGAAACCCCTTCAAGGTTTCTAACGATTACAAGTGAAATGAAGAATACAATTTGAAATACAGTTCACACTCTCCAATGAGTAGATATTACAATGAAAATAATTGAGCTAAACTTTCTTAGGTGGGAAGATCTAAAAATCTTAAAAAAACCTTTCCAAGAAGCTTGTTATAGAAGATCTAAAACAATGAACTCGCTCAAGGAATAGTATAAAGATGTATAAATAAGTTGTGAGTCTTTTTTAGAGGAGTAAGAGAGAATTTTCAGAGATTGGAAAGTTAAGAATAAACTCTCTAAGGATCCCTTTTATACTGGAAGGAATATGACAGATGAAAAGTAGAAAAAGGGATAACACAGAGATTCATTCGAATGAATGTATAAAATCATTTGAAGGAATTTTCAGTTAAATCATCTCTAAAGAAATCGGTCGAATGAATCTAAGATTCATTGGAATCAATTTCAAGAGTAGAGATATCTTGGGGCCACTGAAAGATTCAGTCGAATGAAAATCTTTGCTTCGAATGAAAATACATTTAATATCAGACATGCTATGACTGAAGGATTTAGTCGAATGAAAAACTTTTGCTTCGTATGAAAATGGTTGCTTCGAATGAAAACCTTTGCATCGAAGGAAAACGATTTTAAATCCAGATAAGTGAGGACTTAAGGATTTAGTCGAATGAAAATCTTTTGCTTCAAATGAAAACTTTTGATTCGAATGAAAATGATTTTAAATCCAGATAAGTGAGGATTGCAAGATTCAGTCGAATGAAAACATTTTGCTTCGAATGAAAACTTCTTGGTTTGTCCTTTTTGATTTTCTGATAGATCTTTAAGAAGGCTTAGCTTTAGATTATTTAGAAAGAAAGAAAACTATACTAAGTCCAAGTCCAAGTCTAAGTCCAAGTCCAAGTCCAGAGTCTTTGACCGGAGAATATTTCATGCTATGATTGGTCCAGAAATTATACTCAATAACATTTTTAGATTAATGTTAGAGCAGTAATCTTGGAATCATCAAAATAATGAATCTAGACTCTCAAAGTCAACAATCTTCCCCTTTTTGATGATGACAATACATTAATCTAACATAATACAACATACTCCCCCTGGATAAAATAATCATTAACAAAGAACTAAATATTATGAACCATTTAATATTTCAAAAAGAGATTCTACAATAATCAGTTCAATAATTCAAGTACAATAATCAGTTCCATGTACAATAATGAGTTATCCCCCTTTGTCAAATCAAAAAGTGGGCAAAGCAACAAAAACTTCTACCACACGAGGCGACCGTGGCACTGGGGAATTGTAAGGGATGTTTGGATTGAAAAATCACTGCTCGCCTTCAGTTCCGCCATGGTGGGATGGAAAGACGTCGAGACGAGTGACGTAAAAACCATGCGATTGGTCAAAGATCTGATGCACCAAAAATTGGTTATGCTCAGTTAGGATACACAGAGATAAATAGGCTTGGCGACGATTGGCTTGAAGAGCAGCTTCATGCTAACGTTGCAGATCTTGTTGCATGCGAGTCAAGCTGTCCAAAATTGGAGTGTGGTTAAGGGGAAGAGAGAAAATGTTGGAGATGAGATCATTTAAAAGAGTGTGAAAATCAATTTGATTGGAGAGAAGTTGGTTTGAAGAAGTCTGGAGATTAGATAAGTGGTGAAGAAGAGCGTTTTGGTTGGCTGTGACAGTGGCAGCTAGAGTAGTTTGGGACTCGAGAAGAAGTTGAACAGTGTTAGATAGGCGAGAGAGCTGGTTTGAGAGAGAGAGGAGGTGTCAAAATTAAGAAAATCATCAAAGTTAATGTTGGAAAAGTCAGTTAGGGACTGAAAAAGGGCGGAAGCAGTGGGGTCAGAGGGGTGAGTTGGTGCAGAAGAGCTAGGGTCAGAGGGATGAGGTGGTGCAGAAGAGCTAAAGTCAGAGGGGTGAGGTAGTGGAATGGAGGAACTGGGTACAGAAGAGAAAGTAGGGACTTGAGTTAACTCTGGTGGTACTGCCCGCTCAAGAGAGAAGGCATGGGTAGTGGGGTTAGTTCTAATTGTGAAACCAGCGGGATAGAGATAGCTGATGTTAAGGCAGTGAGTGAGAGGAATAGTGACGCATTTGGATACAGATGTGGAGAGGGGAACTTTGTGGAGAGGGGAACTTTGAAGTGAGCAAAAACTTTAGAAAGAAGGAGGCCATAAGGAAGATGACATTAGTTTTTCCTTTGCGGGAAGCCATATTTAACATTATAATATCCACAAGATTTAATGGAGAATCGTGAATAAAGTGGGTAAGAATGATAATGTCAAGGTAGGTAAATATAGCATAAGATCCTGAACGACCCGCAAGGTTATAAGTGAGAATTAAGTGTAGGGCACGGTGTAAAGGGGAAAGATCGGTAAGGACATGTTTTTTAGCTGAAGTGAGAGAATGATCATTGAACAATGTTTGACTTTGTTAAAGAGGAGTGAAGAGTCTGCATGTGGACCATGAATTTCTCGGGAACACGATAAGAGAGGATTGGTTGGAAAAGTCAAGAATTTGGGCTAAGGAGGTGGCAGTGAGACAAATGGTCATACGATTGACGTAAGACTCGAGAGTGGCGGAAGTGGTGGAGTTATACGACATGTTGGCATAGAACATGCGTATCACATGGGGATAGTATTCAGAATGAGTATTGGTACCTGGAGTGTTAGAGATAGCGGTTGACGGAGATGGATTGACAAGACCAGCAGAGTGAGCGTGTGGAGCAGGAGTAGAGGTACGTGTGCCGCGACGAGAGGGGACTGGTAGAACTTCAGGTTCACTGTCAGTTTCTTCTTGTAATTGGAGGCAACGACATGAGCGAGGGCGGCGCATGGATGGTGCGTCCATGGCAGAAAAAGACAAGGAGTGAAAAAGGTGTTTGAGTTAAACGAGGTAGAAAGTGACGTGAGCACTGTAAAAAAGTAAACAGTGAAAACATGGGGTATAAATAGACGAAAGTTTTCATTCGAATGAAAGTCCGGATTCATTCGAACGAAAAGGTCAAAAAGAATAAGGCTGTAAAAAGCTTCAATTTCATTGGAATGAAACTTTTCATTCGACCAAAAAGTTTTCATTCGAAGGGAAGTTCATTTCCTTCGACAGAAAAGGACAGGAGCGAAAAAAGACAAATTTATTTGACTGAAAACTTTCCAGTCGACTGAAAATTTTTCATTCGAAGGAAATGTCATTTCCTTCGACTGAAAAGATCAGGTGAGAGCAAAAAGTTTTAAAGTGACACCTAGCTAAGATCACACATTCCTAAGCGACGACGAAGGGAACAAAAATTTGATTCAACCAAGGGTTTTGTAAAAATGTCTGCAAGCTGATCTCCCGAACCTACTTTCTTGAATTCTATCAATCCTTTCTGAATG
The DNA here is from genome assembly GCA_033065855.1 of Escallonia rubra. Taxonomy (NCBI): domain Eukaryota; kingdom Viridiplantae; phylum Streptophyta; class Magnoliopsida; order Escalloniales; family Escalloniaceae; genus Escallonia; species Escallonia rubra. Next base: position 237,469 of record JAVXUO010001799.1, on the reverse strand, counting down.
TTGTCTCTAAAAAAGTGGTGACAGATATCGATGTGCTTTGTGCGAGAGTGTTGAACATGATTTTTACTAATATCAAATAGCACTACTACTATCGCACATAATAAGAATATTATCTAAGGAAACACCAAAATCCCGTAAGGTTTGACGCATCCAAAGAACTTGAGCACAACAACTACCAACTGCAACATATTCTGCCTCGGCTGTGGAAAGCGCTATAGATGTATGTTTCTTACTATGCCATGATACAAGTGATTCACCAAGGAATTGGTAAGTGCCATTGGTGCTTTTACGATCAACTAGACATCCGGCATAATCGGAATCAGAAAACCCAACTAAATCAAATGAAGAATTTTGCGAATACCAAAGTCCTAAATTTACCGTCCGAGAAAGGTAATTAAAAATGTATTTGACCGCGGTAAGATGGGATTCTTTGGGACAAGCTTGATAATGGGCACAAATACATACGCTAAACATTATGTCAGGCCTAGAAGCAGTAAGATAAAGCAAGCTACCAATCATGCCACGATAAAGTTTGTAATCTACATCTTTACTACTTTCATCTTTAACAAGATTTACAGTAGGAAAGATAGGAGTACCTCTAGGTTTAGCATTTTCCATACCAAATCTTTTCAAAAGCTCACATGTGTATTGGAGACCGAGGAAGAACGTGAGTTTTTTCATCATACTCATCTCGAATTCCCTGCGCATATTCTCAGCAAACTCTTGGCACAGATCATCGTTAGTTGTTCCAAAAATGATATCGTCAACATAGATTTGGACAATAAGAATATGTGAATTTTGAGATTTGGTAAAGAGAGGGGTATCAACTTTGCCACGAGAGAATCCATGATCAATGAGAAAATTGTTAAGACCGTCGTACCAAGCTCGAGGAGCATGTTTAAGACCATACAAAGCCTTTTTCAATTTTGAGAACATGATTGAGGTATTTTTCATTTTCAAAAGCGAGAGGTTGTTTGACAAAAAATTCCTCCTGAATGACCACATTCAAGAAAGCACTTTTCACGTCTGTTTGATAGAGTAAAAATTCATATGACATGAAAATGCTAAAAGCATTCGAATAGCTTAAAGTCGAGCAATAGGAGCAAAGGCCTCGTCAAAATCGACTCTTTCAACTTGATTATATCCTTGAGCAACTAGTCTAGCCTTTTTTCGAACAATATGGCCATATCTTTATCAAGTTTGTTTCGAAAAACCCACTTAGTGCCAATGACCTTTTGTTGAATCGGAGGCAGGACTAGAGACCAAACATTGCTTCTTTCAAATTGATTCAATTCTTCTTGCATGGCAAGAATCCATCCATCATCTTTGAGAGCCTCGTGAATAGTTTTTGGCTCAATTTGAGAAAGAAAAGCAAAATTAACACATAAAAGATTTACAGAAGATCGGGTAGTTACCCCACGTTCAACATTACCAATTACTTGCTCCCTTGGGTGGTTAGAGGAATATCTCTAGCTCTTAGGAAGAGGTTGAGTTTCGGTATTTCCTTTTTGAAAATGAAGTTGAATTGCCCCCTCCATTTGTTGAAATATCTAATTTATTGAAGCTGAGGGGAAGATTCTCGTTGTCATCATCTGCATGCTTACTTAGATTTTCAATATTAGACTCTTAAAAAACAACATGAATTGATTCTTTAACAGCAAGAGTCCTACGATTATAAACTATTTATGCTTTACCTTTATAGAACAACCAAGAAAGATACCCTTGTCAAATTTTGCATCAAACTTACCCAAGTTCTCAAGATTGTTCAAAATAAAACACTTGCAACCGAAAATTTTGAAGTAATCAATTTTTGGTTTTCGATTAGAGAAAAGTTCGTAAGGAGTTTTGTCAAGAATTGGTCTGATGAGAACCCTGTTCAATACGTAACAAGAAGTGCTGACAGCTTTAGACAAAAATTTGGCAAAGAACTTTTGTGAAGCATTATTCTCGCCATCTCTTGAAGAGTACGATTCTTTCTCTCTACTACCCTATTTTGTTGGGGAGTCTGAGGAGCAGAAAGTTCATGAGCAATGCCATTTTGATCACAAAAGGGGATAAAATCTTTTTCAAACTCGCCGTCATGATCACTTTGGATTTTCACAAGTTTCAACTCTTTTTCATTTTCGAGAAGTTTTACAAGGCTAAAGAAATTTTCAAAACCTCATCCTTATGATTTAGAAATAGAACCCAAGTGTACCTAGAAAAATCATCAACAATGACGAAGGCATAAAATTTTCCACCAAGGCTAGCATGTACATCTTGTAGGGCCAAAAAGATCTAAATGAAGGAGTTGAAGAGGACGAGAGGTAGAAACAACATATTTGGCACGACAAGATGTTTTTGATTGTTTGCCGTATTGACAGGCATCACAAACCTTATCCTTCACAAATTTAGCCTCTAACAAGTTCTTTCGATAATAATTTCTTGATTAAGTCTATATGAACATGATCTATTCTACGATGCCACAACCAAGTACCATTTTGTTGGACAGAAAGACAGATTTCTTGAGAAGAATCAAACCCATCCAATGAAAGAGTATAGATGTTACCGTCTCGCTTACCAACCAAGGTACCTCCATTTGAGTCATGGCGAATCAGACAGTGATCACCTTCAAAACATACTTTATGTCCACTATCGACTAGTTGACTAATGCTAATCAAATTAAATTTCAAGCCATCAACTAAATACACATTATCAATAGAGATCGAACCGTTACCAATTTACCTTTACCAATGATTTTTCCATTTGAGTTGTCTCTGAAGGTAACAATGCCACCAACCTTTGGAGTGATACGAGAGAACAATGAACGATCACATGTTATGTACCTTAAGCATCCACTGTCGAGGATCCATTTGCTTTCATGCATACCTACAATAGATTCTGGTTTTGGTCCTTTAGGTACCCACACTTTCTTGGGTCCCAAACTTGCTTCTTTCTACCATAGACAGAAATGGATCCTTGACTTCTATTATCTATATGCGGACAATTTTTCATTAAGTGTCCATTCTTATTACAAGCTGCATAAAGTGTGAATGGTGAGCATGAGGCTAGATTCTTGCCAAATAAATTTTTATAATACTTTTGCTTCTTAGAAGGATCATAACCAATCCCACTCTTTTAAAAAACACACCTTTGTCTTCCCAAAATTATATCCAAGTTCTCTCTTCCATGTATAAATTTTGAAAGTGTAAAGTTCAGATCTTCGATCTCTTTTTCTATTTTCTCCTTTTGAGTAGAAAATATTTCCAATTGAGATTTAAAAAGCTCATTTTTTACAGGGGTTTTTACACATTTGAGAGACTGGATTTTAGAAGATAAATCAAAGTTTTCCTTTTTAGAAGCAATCAGATCATTTTTCAAATAAGTGTTTTTGTTGATATAAAACTCAATCTTTTTCTTTTTCACTAGCCAACTCTTCAACAATGTTGATTAAAGAAATGGCCTTTCTTTTTAGAGCAACATCTTTAACCTTTAATTTTTCATGACTATCTCTTAATTCAGGAAAAGCTAATTCTAGTTTATCATAATCAAGATTAGTAGATGGGATTACCTCATTGGATTGACCATCATTGGCCATAAAAGCACAGTTGATCTATATCATCATTTTCGCTCTTCTCTTCATCACTTTCGTCGGAGTCATCCCAAATAAGTAAAGCCTTTTTGGATTTGACCTTCTTTTATTTGGTTTCTCTGCTACTGCTACTTGGCCACTTGTTCTTGAGCTGCAAACAGTATTTCTTGATGTGTCCAATTTTTTCGCACTCATAACAAGCATCAAAATTTTCTCTTGAATTCCAAGCACTGTTATTTCTTTGTTATGACTGGGTTGATTGATTTTTCTTTATTTTCCCATCTCTCTGATTTGTTATGAACTTCTTGAATTTTTGAGTGATGAAAGCCATGTCTTGGTCAGAATCCTCATGGCTCTCAGGTTCGTGCGAGGCCTCAGCTTTGAGAGCCAAACTTTTCTTCTTCGAGGTGGTCTCTTCCTCATCATGAATTTTCATTGTGATTTCGTGAGTCATCAGAGATCCCACTAGCTCTTTCAATTTGAGCACATTCAAGTCTTTAGCTTCTTGAATGGCAGTAAGTTTAGCTTCCCATCTCTTAGGAAGAGATCTAAGAACTTTTTTTACCATCTCCTTTTCGGGGTACACTTTCCCCAAAAGCCTGAGTCCATTTGTAATAAGAGTGAATCTAGAATACATCTCATTAATGGACTCATTTTCCTTCATCTTGAAGGCTTCATACTGCTTGACAAGCATATTGATCTTGGTTTCCTTCACCTGATTTGTACCTTCATGGGTAACCTCCAACAGCTTCCACATTTCTTGAACTATCTCACATGCTAATACTCGATTATATTCATTGATGTCGAGACCACAACTGATGATGTTTTTTGCTCTATCGTCCATAAAGAAGAGTTGCGCCTCCTGCGTATCCATTTCAAGGATTCCATTGGGGAACTTGGTTCTGTTTGGGCCATCATTCATAGGAATGATCGGACCATTTTTTATGACATACCACGCATAGGTTTCCTACCTCAAGAAGCTTCTCATTTGATTTTTCCAATAGCTATAGTTGTCATCCTTCAACAACGGTGGTCGAGTGGTTGCTGATCCCTCTTCCATACTTTGATCTTTAGCTCTAGACAATTAAGTCAAAGTTGAAATAACAAGGCACGCGGCTCTGATACCACTTGTAGGTCCCTAAACATACTGGGGGGGGGGGTGAATAGGTGTTTATAGTTCTAATCAGAAATTTAAAATTTAGCTAATCAAGATAACAACAAATACAACAAAAACAGATCGACACAAGAATTTATACTGGTTCGGCCCCACCTCCCTACATCCAGTCCCCGAGCAGTCCACACAACGGAGACCTACTCGAGCCTTTCACTAAACAGCTAGCTTCGGGTGCTAGCTCAAACCATAGTACATATCTGAAACCCCTTCAAGGTTTCTGACGATTACAAGTGAAATGAAGAATACAATTTGAAGTACAGTTCACACTCCTCAATGAGTAGATATTACTATGAAAATAAGTGAGCTAAGCTTTCTTAGGTGAGAAGATCTGAAATCTTAAAGAACTTTTCCAAGAAGCTTGATATACAATACTTCAAACAAGAAACTCGCTCAAGGAATAATATAAAGATGTATGAATAAGTTGAGAGAGTCTTTTTGAGAGGAGTAAGAGAGATTTTCAGAGATTGGAAAGTTAAGAATAAACTCTCTAATGATATTTTTTATACTTGAAGGAATATGACCGTTGAAAAGTAGAAAAGGGATAACACAGAGATTCATTCGAAGGAATTTTCAGTTAAATCATCTCTGAAGAAATCGGTCGAATGAATCTAAGATTTATTCAAATCAATTTGAAGAGCAGAGATATCTTGAGGCCACTTAAAGATTCAGTCGAATGAAAGCCTTTGCTTCGAATGAAAATACATTTAATATCAGACAGGCTATGACTGAAGAATTCAGTCGAATGAAAAACTTTTGCTTCAAATGAAAATGATTTTAAATCTAGATAAGTGAGGACTGAAAGATATAGTCGAATGAAATTTTTTTGCTTTGAATGAAAATGTTTGCTTCGAATGAAAACTTTTGATTCGAATGAAAACGATTTTAAATCCAGATAAATGAGGACTGAAAGATTCAGTCGAATGAAAACATTTTGCTTTGAATGAAAATGTTTGCTTCGAATGAAAACCTCTTGGTTTGTCATTTTTTATTTTCTAGTATTTAAGAAGTCTTAGCTTTAGATTATTTACAAAGAAAGAAAACTATACTAAGTCCAAGTCCAGAGTCTTTGACCAGAGAATATTGCATGTGATGATTGGTCCTGAAATCATACTCAATAGTATGTTTAGATTAATGTTAGAGCAGTAATCTTGGAATCATCAAAATAATGAATCTAGACTCTTAAAGTCAACACATAAAAGACAAAAATACCCAAAAAAAACTAGCCATTTATTGTTGTTGGGGGAGGGTAAAAATGCAAAAGTGCATAAAAGAGTTGTTGAAACCTTGTTGAACGAAAATACCTGCAAACTAACCGTTATATAGCTAGGGGGGGGGGTAAAAGTGGAATTTTTGGAACTTCTAGCCGTTGGAGGGAATTTGACCGTTTTTTTATTTTTTGAATTTTTGGTCCGGGCTGGATCAAAGCCAGACCCGGGCTTTTCAGACCGGGACAAAATATAAGGCCAGACCCAGGCTTTTTAGGGCCATTTCGGGCTTTGGACAGGGCCTGACCCAGGCATTTTTAGGGCCTGTTTGGGTAGTGCTTTTTCCAAAATAACTCGGCCTTGTCCTGGCCCTTGCTCCTATGGACTAGGGTTGTCACTGTTCACCATGAGGCCCAGACTGGTCCGGTCCCGCGGGCGACCCGGCTGCTGCCCCTTTTGACCTCTACTTTTTACCATTTTACGGTTAGTTGATAGGTTTGTACTATATTAAAATCTACTCCCCCCGTCCCTAAATATTTGATTGTATTTTTTAAAACTGTCCCAAAAAATTTGTTTTATAGATTTTTTTTTTCATGTTTACCCTGCTTACACCTTTTTATTTTATTTCTCTCTCCATATTTAATTATCCACCAACTCATTTTTCTCTCTCATGGCTCACTTTCTTCCCACCCCCCTCTCTCTCTCTAATGGGACATAATGAAAACTTATAAAATATAACTTATATCCTAAATAAGCGTGCAAGTCAAACACGATCAATTAATTAGGGACGGTGAGAGTATTTTATAACTAAACTTATTATGTTTGCCAAGGAAAAGAAAGTCAGATCCACTAGTTCGCCATCATCTGTGCCACTATCCTCGGATACATAGATCCGCTTTGCTTTCATTCTTTGTGATCTATATATATTCAAAAATTCTTAGTTTTGTATAATGGAGGAAATGATGTGTGAGAAAAGCTATTCAAACATATGACACAACCAAATTTGAGATTAATTCAAAAATCGATCGGCCTTGATTAATATTGAGCAATACCCTTTCATCGAGTCTTCAAAATATATCCAGCAAGCTCGCCTTGTTATCCTTACATCTGAGGTGCTTGTCTCCTAAAAAATAGTGCACAAACCCATTATGAAATCTAACCCTAATTGGGTTTGAGCTTTTGGCCTGTATAAAAGAGGACCATTAGATAAACAAAATAGATTTAGTTACATATTAGTTCTCGTACTTTTCTCATGCATTCTCCATGTAGTTGCCCTTGGATTTAAACATCGGAGACTTCTCCCTCTAGAAACCTACCTATAGCTACTATGTTTCTATTTTGCATGCCTAATACCTTCTTGGAGTTCTTGATCTACTTTTTAGCAGCAATATTTTCTGCAAAATGAATAACTTTGCCTTCATGTTAAGCATGTAAGCAATTAAATCAACATCTTTTATTCACTATGAAATGTAGACCACGTTTTAGACATTCCTTTGCACGATAAATCTTTTAAAACCATCATAATAGTATACTGATTTATTATAGATCTATTGATTCACTTGTGTCCTAAAAATTGAGGAGCCCTTTCACCTTTTCAATATTCTTGGAAATAGACTTAAAATTGTCGAAGAGATCCAAAAGAGCTTTAGAAGTAGCAATGTCAAATGAATTTACCACATCTTATTTACCATTTCTATTTCCATACGCGTGAACTTCATTCAATGGTAAAGTAATTTGTCCTCGGGGACCGGACACTTCTAAAAAAGGGCACGAATAGACCACTTCCCTAGAGGATTGCTTCTTTCACTTGAGCATTACTCTCTAAGCACAAGGCTTAGTCTTCGAGCCGTTCGCCCTCATGGTGATTTCTTTCGGGCACAGGGATCCTCAAAGCATTAAGGTGGAAACTTGTTATTTTTGCCCTTGAAGTTCATCCTCGGGAGTTTGAACCCGAACACTTCTTGGATAGAGGGCACGAGTGAACCATAAATATGCCTAGATGATTGTTATTTTGCCTAAACATCACTCTAAGCACAAGTAGTCATGCTTATAATATTTTGGGGTGCAAAGTCCATGCCTCGGGATTTTAATTTTGTTTCATGTTGTTATGATGAAGCAGAGCAAGTGCTAAAGATAGGTGAGGCAGAGCCCGCGAGGGTGATAGCGTATATAAAGGGGATAATAACCCTAATCCCATCGAGGCCATGGGGTAATCTCAGTCAACTCCATCTCTTTGAAACTGCTACATGTTAGTCCAAAATCAAAAAAGATTCATAACAAATATGCTCTTCTGTTATATCGTCTGTATGTTTTATATTTTTTACTCATGTTAGCATACCGTAATTTAAAATGTCAATTCAAGACCCATACCAATCACCCTTCATCTTATTCTAGTCGATTAACTCGTTAAAATCACACCCTGGGCATTAAGCCCATCACATACCTCAACATCAACTTCTTAAATCCATAGCCACCTTCCCAACATTGACCCTAGTCTGTACCCAAATTTTATCCTCAAAACAAATTTCAAAATTTTAATTCATACGACTGGTGAGCATTTAAATCATTCAAACCAATCCAACCGGCCGAACTGAACTGACCAAACTGGTTGATCACAAAATGATCTAAAAAACCAATTGGTTTGGGTTTAATTTCCAAACTTATGTTCAATTTGGTTGGTATCGTTTGGTTTTTCTGAAACCGTTCTAAATCAAACCGAACAGAACCTATACATATCCAATTAAAACTATATAAATTTTAATCTACTGCTAGCTATTATTTAATTTATACCATACTAGGGATTTAAACATAACATGTATAAGATAACTCTACCCTAATTTCAATATGTAGGATCCAAAAAACTTATTTTCAAGTATATTACAAACCCCAAAGAGTCAATGGGTAGGCTCAAACAAGTCCAAAAATTATTACAAGTTCAAACCAGTTAATCCGTCCAAACCAATTTATTTTATCCATCCAAATCATTGAAACCTAACTGCTGAAACCGAACCAACCAGATTGTGCTCACCCTTATTTCACGTATCAGAATGTCCAGGTGATATATTCTACAGCCACCACATGGTGTAGCACTCATATTTTCTCGAGGCGTTAGAACTAATTTTGAGCGATAGTAATTATTTGTTGTCTGAAAAATAAAAAGGGCAATAATTTTGAGCGTTACTCGGGAATTAATAAAGTATGAAAGGTTAAAAGGATTTTAGGGTTAAAATATAATTTCGAAAGGTTTCGGGGCCCATTTTGTAAATATGAAAAGTGTAGGGGCCTATTTTGTAATTTTGAGAAAGTAGGCTAGACTATGGTCAAAATGTATAAATTTTTAAGGAAATTTTGTCTTGGCAGGGGCCACCTCCTACTTCTTAGTGGTGACTAATGAAAATAAGTGATAAAATAAACAATAGATTAGCTAAAGGAAATTCGGGTTAAAAATGAAGAAGAAAAAAATGGAAAATAGAGAACAGTGAAACAAAGAAAAGAAAACAGAGCAGAGAAAGAGAAAAAAAATAGAGATGGAGCTCAAGCAGGGGAAGAATCAGAGAGAGAGAGACTGAGAGATTTATCGAGGGTAATCTCTCTCCCCTCTTTGTGCGTGTAATTTCAGTATGTGTATGCTTTATGTGTGTGCAACATGTGTGTGTTCCCTATGTGTGCAACGTGTGTTCTTGTGTGGTGTAGTGTGTGTTCTAAGCATATATGTGTGTGTATTGTGTGGTGTATTGTGTGTTAGTATGTGTTCAATGTGTGTAGGGGTAGGGGAGAGTGGCTATGGGTGTGATAATGGGTGTTTAGTGTGTGTTGTTGTGTCTGTATGTGTTCGGGTGAGTGAGTTTATGTGTAATTGTGTGTGTATATTGTGTATGCGTGGTGTTAGTTTTGTAGGTCCCTAAATATACCTAGAGGGGGGGGGGGGTGAATAGGTGTATTACAACTTTGAGTATGAATTTAAAATTGAGATTACAACGTAAAGACAGATATAACAGTAACAAGTTTAACACAGAGATTTATACTGGTTCGGCCCCACCAGCCTACGTCCAGTCCTCGAACACTCCACACAAGGGAGACCTACTCGAGCCTTTCACTAAATCAACTAGCTTCGGGTGCTAGCTCAAACCGCAGTACAATTTCCGAAACCCTTCCAAGGTTTCCAACATATTAGAAATGAAGAGAGATTTACAATTTGAATACAATAAACAAGCTCTTTCTTGAGCAGATGTTACAATGAAGATTTAAGACTAAGCATTCTTAGGTGGGAAGATCTATATTCTTTCAAGAACCAAACCAAGAAGCTTACAAAGAACTTTCTCAAAGGTAAACTCACTCAATAGACAATAGATTAGAATTAGAGATTGAGATGAGAGAGTTTTTAGGAAGAAAAAGTTCGCGCGAGAAAAAGGTAATAAATGCTCTAACGGACTCCCTCTTTATACAAGAAAGAAATAGTGAACCGTTAGGAAGGAAAAGCCAAATAAGAAGGATTCGACTAAAACATTTTGGCTTCGACTGAAAATCTTAACTTCGACTAAAACATTTGGCTTCGACTGAAAGTCTTGACTTCGACTGAAAGTCACAGCTTCGACTGAAAGTCACCGCTTCGACTGAAAGTCTTAGTTTCGATTGAAAATCTTAGCTTCGACTGAAAGTCACAGCTTCGACTAAAAGTCTTAGCTTCGACTGAAAGTCACAACTTCGACTGAAAGTCTTAGCTTCGACTGAAATCGCTGCTTCGACAAAACAATCATGATTTAGTTCTTTACTAGAATTTATGTTAGATCTTTTTAAGAAAGACTTAGAAAAGCTAACAAAAAGAGAGAGAAAAATAGACTTCAAAATCTTGCGTTTTCATTGTAGTCCAAGTCTTTAAATCCCGAGTCCAATAAAGTCCAAAGTCTTTGTCATCCATGTCAAGGTCGTATCTCTATTTGAATAAGATAAAACCTGAAATGTTTTTCTTAATAATATTGTCAGATTAATGTAAGATAAGATAAGTCTGAAATCATCAAAATCACCAAGTCAACAATCTCCCCCTTTTTGATGATGACAATATTAGTTCTAACATTTATAAAGACATACACCCCCTTAATCAGTTAACATTCACACAAGGGAATAATAAAAAGTGCATCAATAAATATTTAACAAAAGATTTAATACAGATGCACATAAAGAATGATAGATTAATACTTGTTCTCCCCCTTTGTCAAAGCAAAAAGAGGGGCAGCCAGTGCAACAATCAAAAGAATAATAATTGATAAAACAAAATCTAAGGCCGGCGGCGGCGAGCAGCTGGGGCAAAGGAGGAGGGGTCAGCAGGCGGCGGAGCAGAGCGACGAGCACCTTGCACAAAAGAGGAGGGATCAGCAGGCTGCAGAGCGGTTGTGGGAACTTCAATGACTTCGACCACACAAGGAGAGAGCAGCGGCGGAGGGTTGTAAGGAAGATGTGGGTTGAAGAACCATTCTTCCCCTTCGTTGCCAGTATGTCGAGATGGAAAGAGATCTAGACGAGTCACCTGAAAACCATGAGCCTGATCGAAGATCTGATGAGCCAGATAGCGGTTTTGCTCTGTCAGAATGCTCGTGGTGAGATAAGCATGGCGACGATGAGTCTGAAGGGCAGCCTCTTGTTGGCGGTGAAGATCTTGCTGCATCGGAGTCAAACTTTCCAAAGGGGAGTGTGATTGAGAGGGAGAGAGGAAAGGTTGGCGGTAAGGTCATTGAGGAGGTTGTGAAAATCAATTTGGTTCGAGAGAAGCTGGGCGGAAGAGTGTTGAACCGACTGCTGAAGAGCAGCAAGCTCATGAAGGAGAACAGTGTGGTTAGCGGTTATGGAAGCAGTAAGGGTGGTTTGCGATTCAAGGATTAACTGAATCGAAGTAAAGAGACGAGAAAGAGTGTCAGAGAGGTCGGGGTTGTCAGAAGAGATGAAGTCATCAAAATTGAAATTGGAGAAGTCATTTAGCGGACTAGTGAAGAAGGGATCAACAGGGTGAGGATGGGTGAGAAGAGGAGGAACCGAGGTGGAAGGGTCAGTAGGAGCAGGGGGTATGAACTGAGTAGAAGGAGGTGGAGGTGGGGAAAAAGATGGGAAGGGAGCGGAAGGGGGGGCTGAGGGAATTGCAGGAACAGGAGTGGAAGCAAAAACAGAAGCAGGAGTGGGGGCTGGAACAGACTGGGTGTGGGAAGGATCAGTAACATTGGTGCGTTCAAGAAGGACAGTGTTGGAGGTGAGGTCAGAGCGAATGGTGAAACCGGCACAACGAAGAAAAGTTTCATCGAGAACATGATGGCCCGGAAGAGGGATACGTTTCGCGTTAGAGGTAGGCAGAGGAACATGAAAATGTTCAAAGACACGAGTTAGCAGAAGGCTGAAAGGAAGGTTAGCGGAGGATTTGTTTTTTGGGGCATTCATGACGAGCATGATAATGCCCGCAATGTTTAATAGAGAACCTTGAATGAAATGGGTGAGAAGAATGATGTCTAAGTATGAAAAAGTGGCATAGGAGCCGAAACGGGCCGAAAGATTGTAACAAAGAATAAGATGGAGAACACGATGATGAGGAGACATGTCACCCAGATTGGGTTTACGAGGTTGAGAAATGGACGGGTCGCCTAATAGAGTTTGGGTCTGTTGTAGTGGGGTAAAGGAACTGGTGGTACACCACGTATTGGCTGTGAAAACAAGGGTAGATGATTGATTGGTAAAACCAAAAATGTGGGCCAAGGTGGTGGCATCAAGACGGATGTGGACCCCATTCACATAGGTGGTCAAAAAGGTAGGTGGTTGAGCATTAAAATGCATGTTGGAGTAGAACATACGGACAAGAGCAGGATAGTAAGTGGAAGGTGGAGAGAGAATGGAGAGACAGCCCATTCACTCAAACAGGGTGGTAATACCAAGTTGAGTCATGAGATTGACATCACTTGGACGACCGGGGATGACTTCCCGATTGACGAAACTTGTATAGTATGTGATTTGGTCGTGGCAGTTGGAAAGAAATAGGGAATATGAAGTATATCGGTAGCGGAAGTATAAGGGCATGTGGGGGGTGGACAGGTTGGTGGAGGAGCAGATGAAGAGGAGGCAACAGGTGGAGGAGGAGGAGGAGGAGCAACAGTACCTGAAGATGATGGAGCAGTAAACATCGGAGGGATAGTTGCACAAGGCGATGGACGAGGAGTAGCAGTTGAGGTTTGACGAGTGCGGCGGCCGGTGGATGGCGGTGGTGGAGCAGTAGTGGAGGCAGGAGCCACGTCAGATTCTTCGTCAGAGTGAATGATAAAACGACGTCGACTTCGAGGGCGTGGGTTGGAGGCCATGTGGGTCCTTGGAGTGACAGGTGGACAAGAGAGAGAAGAAGAGAAGAGACAGTGAAAACGAAAGACAAACAGTGAAAAACGGGAACAGTAAAAAGTGAAAGTGAAAAAGGGAGCATATGTATAGGCAAAGAACTTTCAGTCGACTGAAAGGAAACTTTTAGTCGACTGAAATGGGACTTTTAGTCGACTGAAATGGGACTTTTAGTCGACTGAAAGGGGACTTTAGTCGACTGAAAGAAGACTTTTAGTCGACTGAAAGGGGGACTTTAGTGGACTGAAAGATGACTTTTAGTCGACTGAAACAGGACTTTTAGTCGATTGAAAAAGGACTTTTAGTCGACTGAAACTCTAACATACAAGAGAGACAGAAACATCAGATGCAAGACTGAACATTCAAAGAGAAAGATTCAGCTAAGATCACACATTCCTAATCGACGACGAAGAGAACAGAAAGAGGATTCAGCTAAGGGTTTTGTAAAAATATCAGCGAGCTGATCTTCAGAGCCAACTTTCTTGAGTTCTATTAACCCTTTTTGAACATTGTATCAGAGAAAGTGGTGACGAATATCGATGTGCTTAGTGCGCGAGTGTTGTACAGGATTTTTGCTAATGTTTATAGTACTGCTACTATCGCACATAATGGGAATATGGTCTATAGAGACACTAATATCTCATAAAGTTTGACGCATCCACAATACTTGAGCACAACAGCTTCCAGCTGCAACATATTCCGCTTCAGCTATGGAGAGAGCTACAGATGTCTGTTTCTTACTGTGCCACGATACTAAAGCATCACCGAGAAACTGGCACGTGCCACTAGTACTTTTGCAATCAACAAGACATCCCGCATAATCAGAATCAGAAAAACCTACCAGATCTAGTGAGGAACTACGAGGATACCATAGACCTAAGTTTAAAGTGCCAGAGAGATATTTGAAAATACGTTTAACTGCAGATAAATGAGATTCTTTGGGACAGGCTTGAAACTGGGCACAAATGCAAACACTAAACATGATGTCAGGTCTAGAGGCAGTAAGATAGAGTAAACTACCAATCATACCACGAAAAATTTTGTTATCTACATCTTTACCATTTTCATCTTTGACAAGATTAACGTTGGGAGAAATAGGGGTACCTCTAGGTTTAGCATTATCCAAGCCAAACCTTTTCAAAAGTTCACGTGTGTACTTAGACTGACTTATAAAAATTCCTTCTTTTGGCTGCTTGATTTGAAGTCCAAGGAAAAAGGTAAGTTCACCCATCATGCTCATCTCAAATTCCATGCGCATATTCTCAGCAAACTCTTGGCATAGATCATTGTTAGTGGCACCAAAAATAATGTCATCAACATATATTTGAACGATTAAAATATGGGAATTTTGAATTTTGGTAAAGAGAGTAGTATCGACTTTGCCACGAGAGAATCCATGATCAGTGAGGAATCTGCTAAGACGATCGTACCAAGCTCGAGGAGCTTGTTTAAGACCGTACAAAGCCTTTTTCAGCTTAAAAACATGATTGGGGTATTTTTCATTCTCAAAACCGGGAGGTTGTTTAACAAAAACTTCCTCCTGTATTACCCCATTCAAGAAAGCACTTTTCACGTCCATTTGAAAAAATTTAAAGTTCATATGACATGAAAAGGCCAAAAGCATACGGATAGCTTCAAGTCGAGCGACGGGGGCAAATGTTTCATCAAAATCAACCACTTCGACTTGATTGTATCATTGAGCAACTAGTCTGGCCTTGTTACGAACAATATGGCCATTTTCATCAAGTTTGTTTCGAAAAACCCACTTTGTTCCAATGACCTTTTGCTGAACAGGGGCCGAAACTAGTGACCAAACATAGCTTCTCTCAAATTGATTCAATTCATCTTGCATGGCAAGAATCCACTCAGAATCATTTAGAGCCTCTGAAATATTTTTAGGCTCTATTTGAGAAAGAAAGGCAAAATCTGCACAAAAAAGATTTACTGTAGACCGAGTTGTAACTCCGCGTTCCACATTTCCTATAACTTGGTCTAATGGACGACTTGAAGAATATCTCCAACTTTCTGGAAGTGGCAAAGTCTCATCACTATTATTGTGAGAAGATGTTGAACACTCCCCCTCAGTTGAGGATACGTTAAGTTTGTTGTTCAAGTCCAGAGAGAGTTCTTCACTGTCATCACCTGCATTCTTACTTGGTTTTTCAACATTAGATTCTTCAAATACTACATGCATAGATTCTTCAACTGTCATAGATCTACGGTTATAAATTCTATATGCTCTACTTTTTAATGAATAACCAAGAAAAATTCCCTCGTCAGATTTCGCATCAAACTTCCCCAAATTTTCACGATTGTTCAGAATAAAGCATTTACAACCGAAAACCTTGAAATAATCGATTTTAGGTTTTCGATTTGAGAACAGTTCGTAAGGAGTTTTATCAAGAATTGGTCTGATGAGTACTCTGTTCAACACGTAACAGGAAGTGCTGACGGCTTCGGCCCAAAAATATTTTAGCTGGGAGTTTTCATGAAGCATAGTTCTGGCCATTTCTTGTAGAGTGCGATTCTTTCTCTCTACAACTCCATTCTGTTGAGGTGTCCGAGGAGCAGAAAAATCATGTGAAATGCCATTTTGAATACAAAAAGGGATAAAATCCTTTTCAAATTCACCGCCATGATCACTTCGAATTTTTACAAGCTTCAACTCCTTATCATTTTGAAGCTGCTTAACAAGACTGAATTTTTTTTCAAACGCTTCATCCTTATGAGTTACAAAAATAACCCAGGTATATCTAGAGAAATCGTCAACAATGACAAAAGCATAAAATTTTCCACCTAGGCTGGCATTTCTCGTAGGGCCAAAAAGATCTAAATGAAGGAGTTGAAGAGGGCGAGAGGTGGAAACAATATTTTTGGCTTGAAAAGAAGTTTTTGACTGTTTACCATAGTGACAGGCATCGCAAACTTTATCCTTGATAAACCTTAAATTTGGTAAGCCTTTGACAAGGTCTTTCGAGAGAAGTTTCTTGATTAGATCCATGTGAACATGGCCTAATCTACGATGCCACAACCAAATATCATTGTGCTGAACAGAAAGACACTTCACGAGAAGAGTCAGATGCATCAAAAGATAGAGTATAAATGTTACCACCTCTCTTACCAACCAGGGTACTTCCATCTGAGGCATGACTGATAAGACATTGATCGCCTTCAAACTGAACTTTGTGTCCACTATCGATTAGTTAACTGATACTTATCAAATTGAACTTTAAACCGTCAACTAAGGATATGTTATCAATAGAGATGGAACCGGTGCCAATTTTACCTTTACCGATGATCTTCCCATTTGAGTTGTCTCCAAAGGTAACAAGCCCACCATTTTTCGGGGTGATATGAGAGAAGAGAGAACGATCACCTGTCATATGTCTTGAACATCCGCTGTCGAGAATCCATTTGTTGCAATCTACCCTTGCTTTTAAGCATACCTACAACAGATTCTGGTTTCGTTCCTTTAGGTACCCACACTTTCTTGGGTCCTGGAAGATTAAATAAACAAGATTTTGGCACCCAAACATGTTTCATTTTATTCTTCGTAATAGAAGAGAATGACTGATTTTAATAAGATTAAGAGGCCAATTTTTAACTAAATGTCCTTTCTTGTTACATATTGTACATAGTGTGAACAGTGAACATGAAGCTAAAGTTTTGTTAAAGAAAATTTTATAATCCTTTTGCTTCTTTGAAGGATCGTATCCGATTCCACTTTTCTCAAAAACACATCTTTGTCTTCCCAAAAGAATATCCAAATTATCTCTTCCTTGGGTAAATTTTGAAAGAGTAAAGTTCAGATCTTCAATCTCCTTTTCTAAATTCATTTTTTGTGTAGAAATATCCTCCAGTTGAGCTTTTAAAGATTCATTTTCAACTGGAACTTTTACTCCTCTGAGAGATTGGATTTCAGAAAACAAAAAAGAATTTTCCTTCTTAGAAACATTTAGATTATTTTCTAAAGAGATATTTTCAGAAATATAAAGTTCAACCTTTTCTTGCAACTCTTCCTTTTCACCTTCCAACTCTTCAACAGTACTTATCAAAGAAAGAGACTTATTTTTTAGATTAGCATTTTTAGTTTATAATTTTTCATAGTTTTTACTGAGTTCGAGAAAAGCTGACTTAAGTTCGTTAAAATGATTTTCAGGGGTTACCTTGAGATCATTATCGTTGGCCATGAAGCAAAGTTGAGCTACGTCCTCATCCTCACTATCTTCCTTGTCGCTTTCATCAGAGTCATCCCAAGTCAGCAGTGCTTTTCTGGATTTGAACTTCTTTTCCTTGAAGTCTCGACTGTTGCTGCTTGCGGTCTTGTTTCTGAGTTGTGGGCAGTATTTTTTTATGTGCCCAGTTCTGCCACATTCGTAGCAGTCGTCAGGATTTTCTTTTATGTTCCAATCACTGTTATTTCTTTGATGTGATTGGTTTGTTGGATTTCTCCTGAACTTCCCATCCTGCTTGCTTGCGAGAAATTTCTTGAACTTTTGAGTGATGAGAGCCATTTCAGGATCAGAATCGTCGCTGCTCTCTGTTGGTTCATGAGAGGTCTCAGCTTTAAGAGCTAAGTTCTTCTTCTTGGAGGTGGTTTCTTCTTCGTCATGAATTTTCATTGTAATTTCATGAGTCATTAGAGAACCCACCAATTCTTCAAGCTTCAACACATTCAAGTCCTTCGCCTCCTGAATGGCTGTGAGTTTTGCTTCCCATCTCTTTGGGAGAGATCTGAGAACTTTTCGGACAACTTCCTTTTTCTGGGTAGATTTTACCCAAAAGCTTTAGCCCATTGATAATGAGTGTGAATCTGGAGTACATCTCATTTATGGACTCGTGCTCCTTCATCTTGAAGGCCTCATACTGCTGGACCAACATGTTGATCTTGGTCTCTTTTAATTGATTTATTCCTTCATGAGTAACCTTCAACAATCTCCACATTTCTCTAGCTGTCTCACATGCTGAGACTCGATTATACTCATTTATGTCAAGGCCACAGCTGATAATGTTCTTAGCTTTATCATCCATGGAGAAAAGTTGTGCCTCATGATTATCCATTTCAAGAATTTCTTTCGGAATCTTGGTTCCATCCGGTCCATCCTTCATAGGAATTATAGGACCATTTTCAACAACATACCATACGTGTGTATCCTGCCTTAGAAAATTCCTCATGCAATTTTTCCAGTAACTGTAGTTGTCATTCTTCAACAAGGGTGGCCTGGTGGTTGCTGATCCTTCTTCCATAACGCGATCTTTAGCTCTTGACGATTAAGTCACAGAAGAATACCAGAGCACACGGCTCTGATACCACTTGTAGGTCCCTAAATATACCTAGAGGGGGGGGGGTGAATAGGTGTATTACAACTTTGAGTATGAATTTAAAATTGAGATTACAACGTAAAGATAGATATAACAGTAACAAGTTTAACACAGAAATTTATACTGGTTCGGCCCCACCAGCCTACGTCCAATCCTCGAACACTCCACACAAGGGAGACCTACTCGAGCCTTTCACTAAATCAACTAGCTTCGGGTGCTAGCTCAAACTGCAGTACAATTTTCGAAACCCTTCCAAGGTTTCCAACATATTACAAATGAAGAGAGATTTACAATTTGAATACAATAAACAAGCTCCTTCTTGAGCAGATGTTACAATGAAGATTTAAGACTAAGCCTTCTTATGTGGGAAGATCTATATTCTTTCAAGAACCAAAACAAGAAGCTTACAAAGAACTTTCTCAAAGGTAAACTCATTCAATAGACAATAGATTAGAATTATAGATTGAGATGAGAGAGTTTTTAGGAAGAAAAAGTTCGTGCGAGAAAAAGGTAATAAATGCTCTAACGGACTCCCTATTTATACAAGAAAGAAATAGTGAACCGTTAGGAAGGAAAAGCCAAATAAGAAGGATTCGACTAAAACATTTTGGCTTCAACTAAAAGTCTTGGCTTCGACTGAAAGTCTTAGCTTCGACTAAAACATTTGGCTTCGACTGAAAATCTTAACTTCGACTAAAACATTTTGGCTTCAACTAAAAGTTTTGGCTTCGACTGAAAGTCTTAGCTTCGACTAAAACATTTGGCTTCGACTGAAAATCTTAACTTCGACTAAAACATTTGGCTTCGACTGAAAGTCTTGACTTCGACTGAAAGTCACAGCTTCGATTGAAAGTCTTAGCTTCGACTGAAAGTCACAGCTTCGACTAAAAGTCTTAGCTTCGACTGAAAGTCACAGCTTCGACTGAAATCGTTGTTTCGACAAAACAATCATGATTTAGTTCTTTACTAGAATTTCTGTTAGATCTTTTTAAGAAGGACTTAGAAAAGCTAACAAGAAGAGAGAAAAAAAATAGACTTCAAAATCTTGCGTTTTCATTGTAGTCCAAGTCTTTAAATCCCGAGTCCAATCAAGTCCAAAGTCTTTGTCATCCATGTCAAGGTCGTGTCTCTGTTTGATTAAGATAAAACCTGAAATATTTTTCTTAATAATATTGTCAGATTAATGTTAGATAAGATAAGTCTGAAATCATCAAAATCACCAAGTCAACAAGTTTGTGTTTAGGAGGGAATTGGGGGTGGGTAGCAGTGTGTATGTGTGTTGATGAGGGTGGGTGTGTGACAGTATGTGTGGTATTGAGTGTTTGAGATTCGAGTTTGTGTGTGTGTGTGTGTGATTTGTGTGTGAGTGTGTTAATGTGTGGCTTGTAAGTGTAGTATGGTGTTTTAAGTGTTTTAGTGTGTGTTTAGGAGGTGAATCAGTGTGTGTGTGTGTAATGGTAGGGGATGTGTGTGTGTTTCGGCAGTGATGAGATAGAAGAAATTGTGTGTGTTTAAGGTGTAATAGTATTGGTTTTAATGTGAATAGTGATTGTAATTGTCACTAAAGCATTTTTTGGGTGAATTTCTAAAAATGATTCAGATCAGAATCTGATAAAGCACGAAAAGTAGACTTATGTTATTCTTACAAGATGTACACTGTGAAAATTTTTGGTAATTTTCTCTGTTCGCAAAGGATGTTAAATTAGGGTATCGATGAAAAGGGATTTTTGATTATTTAGTATAGCAAACCAAATTATTTTTATCCTAAAGTTTTAGGAGAACCTTATATTACTGATATGTTTGATTTTCTAATGTTTTGTGCCATTTTGAGGTCAATAGCTATTTTTAGTGGAACGGGCTTCTGAGCGCTCGATCCTGACACCTGTTCGAGTTTTTTGAACGAAATTTTTTTGAAACACTTTTTATCCCACAAATGACTTCAGGTTACTTAAAAGAGTGTTTTAAAGTGTTTTTGAGAATTTTTTTGGTGCGAGGGTCACCAAGGGGTGTTTTGATAATTTTCCACCCAGAGGGGTTGTTTTGGTTATTTTACCTATAAGAGGTACTTTTGGGCAAATTCACATACGTAGGGATATTTTGGTGATTTTATTTTCGGGAAGGGTTCTCTGATTATTTAGGTATGAGATGGGTGCTTTTGGTAATTTACACATGATGGGTATTTTGGTAATTTTATGCACCCGATGAGTGGGTTATTTGGGAATATGTGCAAGTCAGCGTTGAGTTTATAGTATCGTAGTATATACTATATTCTGATCATTGGATTGTTCAATTTAGGTTAAAACAAAAGACTTTCCGCTTAGGACAATTTAGCTTCCGATCCAAGTAAAGGATTTACGTCCGGACACTAAATTCGATAACTTGTATTCGTATATGTTCTTTTGATTTGTACATGCCTATTCTTGAACTCTAAAAGATGACTTGGTATCAGCATGTTATTTGCCTTAGAAACCCTAATATCGAGCCTAAATCGGTTACTTGAATTCATGTTGATGCTCATTTCTTATTGTATGTCGAGCATTGAATTGTTTCTTGATTCTGTGACTGTTGTCTTCTGTATATTGACCTGGGAGTCTGTTCTGAGGGAGGCGTTATAAGGATGATTTGTACCTATGTGGAACGCATGCTAGTACCTAGATAGACTAGTTATCGTACATGTATTGTTTATTGCCTGTTTGGCATTGCCTCTGTCCATGGTCAATATCTTCTGAATTTGTTTACATTGTATCTTAAAATGATCGTTTTGAAAGTGATTGAGTATAATTGTTCTGATATCTTATCGAAGGGGATTGAGTTGGAAACTCTTTCCCATGTTCTTATCAAACTAATGTGACTATTTTGTAATCCCTTAGAGGATTGTATTTAAATTGAATCTTGAATCGTTTGCAACTCCTTTTGTTGTACCTTGAGCGATCTTACCCTCTTGTGTGCGCGCATGCGCACACACACAAAAACACACGCTTATTCAGTCATATATACATATTATAATATGTATAAGTATCCATTTTCATATAGGTTAGTGTACATATATATAGACATCTAGATAAAAGGTATATATTCATTTGCATGTGCTTATCTAATGTTAATGGGGATAGTAAAGAAGAAGAAGATAAGAAAGGGAAAAAGATATGAAGGGAATGGGGAAAAAATGGGAAGAAAATAAGAAAGGGAAAAAGATATGAAGGAAATGAGAAGAAAAAAGGATTGTGAAGGTGAAGAAAGAGGAAAGAGAAGAGAGAAAATAAATGAAATGAAAAGATAGGAATAAAAGAAAAGGAAGATAGGGTAGATCGATGAGATGTGAAAACAAAATTAAATAGAATAAAGGGTTAAATATTCAACCCTTTATTTGTATACCATCTGGTGAAAGGACGTATTTGATGTTCTTGATAGTCAGTGGATAGACATGAGATTACCCTTTCAACGGATTCAGGAGTATCATCCCTAAACGAAGTGATGAGGCAGACTGCTATGATGCCTAAAATAACAAGGCATATCAAGCACATGAGGGGGATACCTAAGATGAAGGACGGAGCCAACGCTACAATGCCAAAGATAGGTGTAGCTAACCGCCTTGAGAAAATTCCCGGAAAGATTTTAGGGAGTCACCATCTTCTTTAATTAAACATAGGAAAAAAAATAGAAAATCTAGAAAATAACTCTAAAAATGTCCAAAGGACAACTAATCTATTGAAAACAAAGAAATGAGTGTGGGGACTAAGTTATACAGCGGGAAGGTGTTAGGCACTCACCATACCCTTTCGGTCTCTACTTCATTTCTATTGATCTTTGGCCTTAAACATAACACATAAACATGCAATAACATAAACCCTAAATTTCTTTCTAGATTATTGGCTTGAACTCGACACAAGAGGTTGAATGGCCTCGTATCTGATCGAACAAACTGGAGTCAAAACCATCGTAGCTCGACTCTAGTCCTACAGAAGGCGACCTACACTTTGGTCTTAGGCTTAGACTAAGAAATAAAAATAACTCTTCTTACGATTATTGTACTAGAACTGAAATGTGATCGTGTGAAATGTGAAATACTTCTAGACTACTAAACTAGACTAGAAACTCTAAGAATACCTCGCGAGTCTGCATTTCTAGATGGCTCAGGAACGCTCTGCGAAGGATCCACTATGCAAGAGACTAAGGACTCTTATAAAGTAAAATATAAAAGGCTAATTTCTCTTAAGAGATGATATACCATTTCTAAGACAAATGGTATAAAAGCTCTTGGGAGAAAAGGCTGAGATTCACTGAGAATGTAGGTCAAGAGTCATATTTATAGAGGTCCAAGACGCCAGAAATGATAAAAAAGATGACCATATCAATCTACAACCTGATGATACGACAAAATATTTGATAAAAATTGTAGATTGACAAAAGTCAACTAACCGGCCAGCTTGCTGAAAACCGACCATCCCTTAATTTTATACTAATTTTTCTCGAATTTTGAGACATTATCTAACCCTAATTTGATAATTATCTTTGATTTTGCAGATGAGATGTATTAGATTCGACATTTATCTTCATAAATCACATAAACCATTGATTTAATCTCTTGTACTAAGGATAAATAAAAAATAATTCTTTAAATATTCTTGACAAATCATAATCTAGACACTTGGACTGGATTGACATAGTTAGACTGCGTTGAGCCCATACTGTCTGGACAACTGGACCGGAGTGCTAGATGGGACTGCTTGACTAGATTGGTAGACAAATGGACTGGAGAGGACCAAATTATATTAATTAAGTTTTATTACCAGGCCTAACCTTAAACTCTAAATAATAATGAAGCCCAATAATTATTTAATTAAAAAGCATTACAAAAATAGGGGTCTACAGAGCCCCTCGATGAGGGAGCTCGTGTGCGGGCAAACATCACCTAGAAATAACACATTTTTGTAGTAAAATATGGGAAAGACCACAAGACTTTAAAGAGACTTGCGGACCAATGACACAGATTGAGGTCGGACCTTTACAGGGCTTTCTACATATCCTCTAGGAGGAATCAGACCAACATAGTTAATAACGAATAGGGATATTGTTCGAAGCCGGAGCTAACAGTAACAACGATTGGTGGTCAAACAATGTTACCAGGAAAAGTGAAGTTGAACCTTGTTTGGAGTCGGAGCCAATAATTACATCGATTGGTCGCCAGACAAAGGGCGTATCCGTAGAAGCTGGAGCCAATAATGACAATGATTGGTTGTTTAAAGATACTGAGAAAGTGACTTCAACCTGTCTGAAGCCAGAGCCAAAAGTAACAATGATTGGTCGCTAGACAAGGGGCGTATCCTTAAAAGCCAAAGCTAACAGTAACAACGATTGATCATCTAAGGATACTAGGAAATCATGTTTGAGAGCCGGAGCCAATAGTAACAGGATTGATTGCTTAAACATGAAGGTACATCTAGAAGTCGGAGCCAACAATAAGAATGATTGGTCATCTAGATGCACGAAAAGCTTATGACTAAGAGTTGGAGCCAACAGTAACGACGATTGGTCGCTAAGCCATAAGGACATATTCCTAGAAGCCGGAGCCAACAATAATGACGATTGGTCATCTAAGAATATGAAAAACTCACTGTCTAAGAGTTTGAGCCAATAATAATGATGATTGGTCACTTACGCGAATGACGGGAAAAGCGTATCTAGAAATCGGAGCCATTAGTAACGACCATTAGTCGTCTAGACCACCGAATGCTCATGACTAAGAGCCGAAACCAACAGTAATGACAGTTAATCACTTAGCCATAAAGACATATCCCTATAAGCCGAAGCCAACAGTAACAACGAATGGTCATATGGGAATATAGAAAACTCACTGCCTAATAGCCAAAGTCAACAGTAACGACGATTGGTCTCTTAGGAAACTGATGGAGAAAATGTATGTAGAAGATGGAGCCAATAGTAGCATAGTAGTGACAATTGGTCGTTCAGACACACTGAATGCTTATGACTAAGAGCCGGAGCCAACAACAATGGTGATTGGTCGCTTAGCCATAAGGACTAGGCTTAAATCAAAGAGCCGAAGCCAACAACCCGTCGAAGCGGCAGGTAAGGAAAGGGTGAACCTAAGAGCCGGATCCAATAATGCTTCGAAGCGGTAGGTCGCTTAGGAACACTGAAATATATCTCAGAGTCGGAGACAACAACGTGTCGAAGTGATTGGTCGCTTCGATATAAGAAAGTTGCAAACATATCAAACAAAGCCGGGGCCAACAATGTCAAAGCACAGTTGGTTGTTGAGTGTCGAACATATCAATTCACTTGATACGAAGAAAATGTTGCTTCTGACAACAAAACATGAGATATCTCACTGGCCTTACACCATGCAGTACCACTAACTATTCTGATAATCAGATCGACAAACAATCCTAGGATAAGGGGAAATTTGCACAGGCAAGCATGCAAACACTGGATAAAATCACATTAAGTGAATGAGTTAGATATATCAGGCAAAGTACACAAGCAAACAATACACGCAAGCTCATGGAAGGGGTCATGCAAGCACGCAGGGCACACAAGTACACCAACACATAAGGACATGCAAACTTGCATTTCAAACAAGCACGCAATTTAAGAAAAATCCGGCTGGTTGATCAGGGAAGAGGAGGAGTCAAAATATCATGGCGAAAACCGTCCGGTTAGTCAAAGGGTTTGAATTTTGACAAATTAAAGTGTCAAAAACCAGCCGTGTAGTCAGAGAGTTTGACAAATCTAAATAGAAAATCGATCGATTCATCTGTTCAGATTTGGGTGCGATATTAGGGTATTTCCATAAAATTTCAATCACAATATCTCTTTTCGAAATTCAGCCTTACGGAGGACTTATCTCTCTCAAACCCTACCCCAATTACACTTATCCTCTATAAATTCATAAAATCCTTCTCTTTCCTTCTCCAATTTCTCTTACAAAGATGGAATTCCTATGCACTAGGAGAGGACACGAGGGTGTGCCCCAAATCAGGCATATTTCATAATTCTGGGCAAACACCCGAATGGATTATCACTCGATTCTTACCCTGGATCAGGATGCGCACCTTAGCCATCATTTTTTGGCCCGTGAGGTATGTTTTCTATTGATTATCTATCAATAACGCACACTCTTTCACACTTTTTCTCACAATAGGCACTTCCATGCAAAATAGGGCTTGCCATTCTTTTCTCCCTTATTTTTCATGCACCTCATGCATAAACCAGACGTCTCTTAAAGCTTTTCTCTTTTCCTTTTGGTTTTGTGTAGCCGAATTTGGTACCAGAATGGTTGGGGAAGGTACCAATTTCGGTAGAGAATAAGATAACCGGGACTTGCTTTGACAATCTTCTATTTTTCTTGGTACCCTACATTCCCACTACGAGGGTATGACTCTAGAGGACATCGATGAGGCATCCATTGATTAGTATGTCTGAGGGTTCTTGGTTTATGTCTTGGGGGAGATGTTGTTTGCTAAACGGGTAGACTCAGTGCGGCTCCGGTGCTTGAGAGCTCTGGAGGAAATCGGGGAGATAATGGAGTACGACTGGGGGTACTGCGGCCATGGCTCATCTATACCATTTGATGGGTGTGGTATCCCAGGGACATCCATCAAGCCTTATGAAATACCAGTCTTAAACCTTTTTTTGACTATTCTCATTTATGCGTATATACATATTGTTCACATTTTGTCTCTGTTCACATATTTGAGCCTTCGAGGTTTTGGGGTTGTGTGCACCGCAATTGGGGCAAGGGCATACTGTTGAGATGGAGCCGGCGATGTACTGGTGGAACTTTTTGATTGAGCGAGATGGGGCCACGGTTGGGGCTTACGGGGATAGCTTTAACGGGTTGACTCAGCACTCGGTAAGTTATTTGTTCATTTTAGTCTTTGGATTTCCATTAATGCTCGTTCATGAATACTCACATTTGTTCTCTTTCTTCAGACATCCCTATCCAAGTGGGAGGGAGCAGAGTCTTATCCGAAGGAGTTGGCGCTCACCGGTGATAGGTTATGCTAGTAGGGTACTCCCGAGAGGAGTTTTACCTGGGGGAGAGGGTGTTTTTCCAGCACCATATGGATGTCAAGGCTAGCTTCCTGGCGGCCCCTCCCATTGAGATATATCAAACGAGACATTGCATCAAGGGCTGAGGCATAGTGTATCCTCCTTGAGATGGCCGAACGATCCTCATACTTACGAGGTGTTTGTGCAGGAGGATTTGGTCCATCCATTGACTGTGGTGTGGGAAAGGAGGATTCAGTGGGCTAGGGCGTTCTGGGATCGGAAGAGCAAGGGAAAGAAGGAAAATGAGTCCGCGGAAGGGGTTCCCTTCCTTTCCTGGCAATACCGCTTATTTTTTAGGGGCAAGGGCTAAGAGACAGAGCTGATCCCCGTCCGAAGAAGGATGATGAGGTGTTCGGGCTCAAGGAGCTCACTCGATTCAAGACGGTAAACTCGAATCTTAACTTTGCGTAATTAAACTTTAATGATTAGCTTTTAACTTTATGACTCTCTTTACGTAGGTTCCGAGCTTGATGCTAAAGGATACCTACATGATGATACACACTTTAAATTATGTGGTATCTACCTTGTGGGACTTGCTAAAGGTGTATGGGCCGTCTTTAGAGATGATGGAGGTGCCTAGACCAACTCCCTCGATGCCACCTTTGGGAGGTGGATCGAGTGGTGGAAAATTTTCTTTAAAGCCTGTTGTCCCTACTGCTTTCACTCAGACCCTTATAAGAGGAGCTATGGTACCAGGGACGATAGGTTGGAGGAAGACAAAAGCAACAAGTCGGGTTCCCTTGAGGCCGATTCTCAAACTAGAGTCGCCACCGAAGGAGAAAGAGGCCGCTAGTAGGAGCAAGAGAAAAGCCCCAACACCTTCATCACCGGAGAAATTGAGAAATTGACGATCTACTAGGGTTGTGGCAGTGTTTCGCAAGACATATGGGAGGCGTAATGAATAGACTGAGCCAATGGTAGTGGACTTATTCCCCGACCCCAAGGACGAGGACTATGAGGTCGAACGAGATGACGAGCCCTCTAGATTCGGCGTCAGGGGGAGCCTAGCCCCAAGAAGTCTCAGAGGGACTGATGCCTAATTTACTTAGCTTATAATAGGATTTTGAGTTCATTAGGAACTCATCTTGTCAAACTCTCTTGTAATGAACTATCTTTTAGTAGCAAATTTTGATTAGCAAACTCTTAAGTAAATGCTTTACTTTGATGTATGCACACACCCTTGCACAGAAAGAAAGGAAAAAGGGGCCAAAACAATGGATTAAACTTGAGTTGGATTAATCTGAGACCAGGAACAGGGCTTGGCCTCCAAAGGAGTAAACTCTGCAAAAATTCCATAAGCACTGACTAACCGGCCGGTTAGTCAGTGAGGGTTATGGAAAATTTTGATCTCGGGCCTAAAACTGGACGGTTGGTTAGAAAAAATGTCCAATTTTCTGGTAAAACCGCATGGTTGGTTAGAGAGTTCGACCTCCACATGTATTCAAAACAAAAAGAAAACCGGCCGGTTTGTCAAAAATTGTCCAGTTTTTCAAATTTTACTAATTTTTGAGTCCTATCTCTATACAGTTTAGGGCTCCCTCCTAATAAATTCGGGATTCACCCTCAAATGTGCATTCAACTCTCTTTCTCTCAGACAAACTGCCAATGGCCTCTGAAGACAACCCTACGATCTTTGAGCTTTAATTCTGGTATTTCACCGATTCCTTCAATAAGGTAGAGCTTATTCATCTTGATAGGCATTTCTGTCTGAGATCGGTCATGATTTTGTGGACAGTGGTTGTGCATGAAGATATTCTTAGAGCTGCTTGTAACTTTTGGGATCCCGAGGATCATGTCTTTCGATTTAGCTTGGATGAGCTTTGCCCTACGTATAAAGAATTTTTGGCTTTGGTCGATGTCCCGGCGAGTTTACCCATTGTTGTTCCGATCATTCAAGATGGCTATGTCTTGTACTTTAGGAGCTTACTGAAAGTTAGCGAAAAGCGGGCTAGGTCTTTTATCCGAGGTGAGCATATTTTGCTTTCTCCCATCACTGAATATTTTTCTACCAAATTGGATAACCATAGTCTGCAATATGCTAGTGGTCGGGTTGCGACTCTGGTAGTGGCCAAGTATCTTACCATCATGGGCCCTGAGGTGGCTGATGTTAGGATATCTGAGTTGATAACCCAGGTATCTCTGTAAGGGAGAATCCTAATTCTGACTGTGGTGGCTGAGACTATAAACGTCATTACCGAGGTGCATAAGGATCCAAATACTGCGTTTGGGGATAGCCCCTTGCTCATCTACATGTGGCTTCTGCAGCATATCCGACTGGTAACTAAACACGCTGAGGTGAGGTATCGCCCTAGTGCTTTTTCGCTCTAAGCCCTTACTCTTAGAGGGTCATCCTAGTATGGATGATTGGACCCGCTTTTTCTATGTCTGGAGTCCAAGGATATTTGCTGGAACTATTATTGGTGAAGGACTAACAGACCTACTTAGAGGAATTTTGGATATCACTGTGTCTATCTTCTGGGAGTGTGCACTTATCATTCTACTTTGTTTGTCAGATTCTAAGGTAGTTCGGCTATGAGCAGGTGGTTCTGCATGATTACATGGATTCTGCTGTGGTGAAAGAACTTAGCTCTTCATTGATCAAGCATGTTTCCCAGGGTTGGGCTCTCCTCCCTATTTCGATCACTCCATAGGGACCGCGACATTTGTCGATTGTATAGACCCAATTATTCCACTATTTTCTAATGCTTACATTCGTTGGCTCTTGCCCCCCGTTCAAGAGAAGGTATTGGCTACTAAGAATTAATTGCGAGATGAACTGGATTGGGATTTATCTGGGTGCTTGTGAGATCAAATTTCTAGAGCGAGCTAAAGAGGAAGCTCGTGCTGCAATAGATTTAGGGCCCGAAGTGCTGGGGTCTTTTAAATCTTTGCAGAGTACAAAAAGGATTTGCGTCACCCCCAGACAAAGAAAGAAGTTTGAGTCACATGAATACAACTGTCTTGGATCGGTTCCCAGCTGTTTGAAGATAGGTTTGATGTCGACAGGAATCCGATACGGTCTTTACACATTGACGAACCTCGGAAGAGACGTTCCTCAATGGTTAAGAAGAAACACCAAAAGAGGCCATTGTTTATCAAGGCTTCCCCGGACCAAGAAGACAGTACGAATGGTTATATCCAGGGTCGGTTTGATCGGAAGCGTGCCAAGGGGACAAACATTGGGAAAATGGAAAAAGGCTCAGTGGCTAAAACAGAGATTCCAGAGGATATGGTGCTAACATCTCAGAGCTTGACTTGTAAGAAGGACAAGATGATGTTTGGGTTGGTCATATTTCTTGATTAGGATGACGGTCCACCTTCCGGGCCGCCCTTTGCAATATTTTCGTCCTAGCGGGCTTTTTATTATGTTTTTAGTATTTTTATTTTTTAGTATATTTTTTTATTTTTCGTTTGGCCTTAACTTTTGCGTATGCCGCCATTTCTATGGTTCTCGTCTTCACGGGCTTTTTTTTTATTTTTCTCAAGAATGTAATCGAATTCATAGCCAATGGAATAAAAGACTTATCGCACCCAAGGCATCTTTATGGGCTGCCTACGTACCTCCATCTGATGTGTTACATTGCAATGTGTGTGCTGAGTAGTGTTCTTAAAGGATGATCAGGTCATTCGTAGTTCATTTGTGATTCATAGTATTTCTTTGGTCGGTCTAGGTTGACTAACTGTGACAACTCAATTCCATCTAAATCGACTAATAAAGCTGCTACTACGTCATAATTCATTTGATCACATAGAGACCTGACTAGTTGAGTTCAAACTTTCCTCGTGGTTTTCAGTTATGTCCGATATTCTCCTTCAATACTAAATCTCCTTCGTTTAAGCCACGTCCTTTCACTTGCTTGTTATACGCTCGGGCAACCCGTTTCTGGAAACCCTGGATGTGGTACAAAACTTTCAACCTTTTCTTGTCCGCTAATGCTCACTTTTCAAAGATATGTCATTCCCGATCTTCCTAAGCAACGTGGTTCTCCAACAGTACCTAAGAGAGTCTACTTCCAATTACACTGCGAGGACAACTTCCATACCATAAACCAACGAATATAGGGTAGCCCCGCTTGATGTTCTCGCTTGATGTCCTATAGCCCTAGAGGGCATACAGAAGCTCATTCAGCCAACTTCGACAAGAATCCCTCATTTTACTCAGCATATTCCTGATGTTCTTATTTGAAACCTTCTGCGGCTCCGTTTGTCTGTAGATGGTAGGGTGAGGAACAATGTTGGACTATACGATATTCTTCAGCTAAATCAGTGACTTTTTCCTTCGAAATGTAACCCATTGTCAAAAATCAACTCCTGAGGCATCCATATCGACAAATAGTGTTTTTTTGAATGAACTGAGCCCCTTCTTGGCATTAAACACAGCATATGAAGCGGCATCCACCTACTTCGTGAAGTAATATGTGGCTACCAGTATAAACTCATGTCCATTAGAAGCCTTAGGACTGATCTTTCCTATCACATCTATCGCCCAAATTGAAAAGGGCCATAGGGATGTCATGTTATATAACTCTCGAGGATGGAGATGATGCACATTGGTGTACACTTGACATTTATGATATCTTCTCACATGCTCAATAGAGTCCCGTTCCATCGTACTCCAGTAATATCCTTGTCGGAAAATTTTCTTCACTAACATATGGTCGTTCATGTGCGTCCACACTCATCTGAGTGAATGTCTTTCATAACCTGATGGCCTTCTCTCTCAGTAACACACAACAAGTGTTCTTCATTGTAGTGCCTCTTGTATAAGTGTTGGTCACATATGATAAACTGTGTTGCCCATTTCCTCAAAGATACACGGTATTTTGCGAAAGATCATTTGGGATATTTATCATCTCGGAGAAGGTTTTGGACATCGGTGTACCAAGGTTCAGCTATCTCATCTTCCTCTATGGGTACAATCATGAAACAATAAGCCGACCGATCTCTTTTTTGTATCACAAATGACTTTACTTCCTGTCCCTCGGGTATATCCACCATCGATGCGAGTATTGCTAAAGTATCGACAAAGTTCTTATTGAGTCGGGGCAAGTAATGAAACTCTACATCCTCGAACTGATCCATAATCTTCTCTAAATAGGCGTGGTATGTTTGCAGACATTTGTCTCTAATCCTTCATATCTCTTGTATCTAATATATGATCAATGTTGAATCATCGTACACTGTAATTTCTCAAACTTCTAGGCTCAGAGCCATCTCTTAACCGATAATGCAAGCTTCGTATTCGGCGGTGTTGTTAGTACCGTTGAAAGTCAATTTAATGGCTATGGGCAAATGGGCCTCGTCTTGTGAGATCAACAGTATTCCTACTCCGAATCCTTTACAGTTAGCTACTCCGTCAAAATATAACTGTCACCGGTCTCTGATTCCACGATCAAACTTCTTCGTCTGGGAATTTTGCCTCCATCTACTAGTATCCTTTATCGGACAACTAGCTAATAAGTCGGCCATGGCCTTTCCCTTGATGGACTTTTGGTGACATAGGTGATATCGAACTCTAAAAGTAGAAAGAGCCACTTCACTGTGCGGTTGGATAGAACCGGCTTTTCGAACAGATATTTCATTGGATCCACTGTGGCTAATAATCTGATCGGGTAATCCAAAACATAATGCTGCAATCTCTATGTTACCCAGACTAAAGATACACATGTCTTCTCCAAAGTTGAGTAATTCATCTCTTCTTGGGTCAACTTCTTACCGACATAGTAAATGGCTCTCTCGACTAATGAATTCTCCAAATGTTTAGGCCAATATTGTTCTGGCTGCGGTATCGGTTACGGTTAGGCATAACAATAAGGGTCTACCGGGTAGTGGAGGGCTCAGGATTAGAGGGTTGCTCAGGTATTGTTAATTTTATCAAAAGCTTCTTGGCCTAAAGGATTCCACTCTTTGGCCGAATCCTTCCTCAGCAACTTGAATACAAGATCATCATATTCAATTACGTAATGTATTGGATTCTATTCCAGAATCCTCGGATTTCTTTCTCACTCCTAGGTGGGGCATCTCCACCATGGCCTTAATCTTGGCTAGGTCAACCTCTTTGCCTCGCTTGCTAACCATAAACCCTAGTAGCTTTTGTGTTGTAACCCTGAGCACACACATCTGTGGGTTGAGTCTTGCAATATCCTGCCTTAATCTCTCAAAGTACTTCCTCGTAACAATACAGTGATCTTCACGCTTCTTAAACTTGATGATCATATCATCCATGTATACTTCTACCTCCTTATGAATCATATCATGGAAGAGGGTAGTAGCGGCTTGTTGACATGTAGCCCGACATTTTTCAATGTGAAAGGCATCACTGTGTAACAAAATATGCCCCATGAGGTGGTTAAGGTTGTTTCTCTTCATCATTGGGAGATATCTTTACTCTATTGTATCCCACGATGCAATCCACGAAGGAAACAAAGTCGTGCTCTGTAGTGTTGCCTACTTTCATGTCTATAATGAGCAAGGAAAAATCATCTTATGGGGAAGCTCGGTTAAGGTCTCGATTATCAACACACATAAAAACTTGGCTGGTAGGTTTGGGGCAGGTTCAATATTGTTTAACCATGTAAGGTATTTGATTACTCTGATGAACCCTATGTGGATGAGTGTCATAACTTCCTCTTTGACCTTAAGAGACCACTCCGGTCCTAACTTACAGAGCTTCTGTTTGTCAGGTTTGGCTTCGGGTAGGGTAGGTAAGTGGTGTCCAACAATCGACGGGTACATACCAGGCATGTCACTATATGACCAAGCAAATACATCTATGAATTCTCTCAAGAGTCCAGTGACTTCCTCTCTTTCTCTCTCATCTAGGCTAGCCCCTGTTTTGATTTCTTTCACATTTTTGATCGTACCTTTCACATTTCTTTCATTCTGCATGTCGCTCTCTGCTGGAGTGATTAAGCTTGTCAGTTAATACGCTGGTCATCTATTTCACAAATAAGCACCACGATGTGCATATTGCTGAAGAATGCTGTTATTTCTTCTGGCTCCATAAAGTCCATCTAATCAGAAGTCTCTTCCTTGCTCGACTCCGTCAGGCTTGGCAGTTCATCATCCTCAACCCAATCACATTCGAAAAAGATTAACCATCAATTGTAGAAAGGCTCCGAGAATCCGTAGTAAGGTCATTCTTCCCTTCTTCAACAAAGTATCCATTCTGGTAGGGGGACCTTAATCATGGCGTTGAAGTTCATAAGATATCTAATCTCTCGGTCTTTCTTGGCCTAAACTATCTTCCTGTAGCTTTCTTCTTCTCTTTTTTTGTGGGCTTGTATCCAAACGAAAACTGAAACTTCTTGTTCTCTAGAACTGGGAAGCTGGGAAGTCCTTGGAAATTTTAGACCAAACCCTTTCCGCGGAAGCTATAAAATTTTCTTAGCATGGGAAGTATTGTTATACTATGGTAAGGCGCAAAAGTGAGAAAGTTTTCACCGAAAATGAAACATCCTTGAACTCTAAATACTAAACTGTGTTGTCGCTCTTGAATTTACTAAGAAACAAATCTAACAAGTCACGTGGAACCACAAAACTGTCTTTGTCACTCTTGAACTGTCTGATCTGAGGTAACTGTGAGTCGCCCATAATCATGAAAACAGCTTCCTCCAACACAAACTTGACTTTTTGGTGCAACATAGGAGAAATTTCACCTAGTGAATGTATCCACGGTCTCCCCAAGAGATTGAATGCAGCGGGTATGTCTAGAGGTGTCAAAGGGCCGGGCTCGGGCCGGCCCAGCCCAGGCCTAGAGGGTCAGAAAATGGGCCGGGCCATTTAGGGCTTCGGGCCACAGAAACCAGGCCATGCCCAAATCTAGGAAATGGAGGCCTTGTCCAGGCCCAAGCCCTAGGCCCTAACTTTAGGGCCAGGCTTGGGCCTTTTTTTTATTTCCTTTTTGGTGTTGCGAAAATATTAATTCACGAAATAAATGCAATTGATAGGCCCTAAACCATTCAATATCTCTCTCGTGGCTAATGAAGTGCCTTAGAGCTTTACTTTTACTCTATTTGAAAATATTGATTTGCAACAAAGAGTAATTTTGTTCGCAAAAAGACAATCTTTTCATAGGAGAAAATATAACTTTTAGTCATGAAGTTTTTTGTTATCTAAACTCAACAATGGATACCTACAAAACTTTTTCCAATGATATCTCTAAAAAATTTCACTCAAACATACCTCTAGCTTTGCATTTTACGTAGTATTAGGTATCTCATTAGAAGCATGCATCATTAGACCACTTTTACCATGAACTTTCTCGTGCTTGCTAGAGTTATGTTTTCCCCATTTCCATTGCCTAAATTGTGTTGTTTCTAGTTCCTAGACAAACAAACATATATTTTTTCTTCATAATTCCATGAAACTAATACAGAGGAACCTTGCAAGTAAAAGTAGATAAAGAAGTAGGAACCATCATCATGAGCTGAAAAGAAATGTGCATGTCCAAAAAGTTAAATAAAAAGAGAAAAATATGAGGTAGAGATAGAATGAGGTGCGAGAAAGAAGGGGAAAGAAAAAAAAGTAAGTAACTCAAAATGGTTTAGGGCCAGATTTAGAGCCAAAGGGCCGGGCCAGAATAGGGCCGAAAAGAGGGCCAGAACCGGGCCGGGCCAAATTTGGAGAATATTAGGCCTGGCCCTAGCCCTAGCCAAAGGCCATACGGGTTAGGGCCAGCACTATTCATCTTTAGGGCCAGGCCAGTCTGGGTCAGGTCGGGCCTGCCCGCGAGCGGCCCAGCCTTTTTGACATCTCTAGGTATGTCCAACACTTGAAACTCAACTGCAAAATTGGCAGTTCCATTAGTCATAGGGAGCTTAACTGTGCCCATAACCTTTCTTCGGGTGTTATCATAGGCTCGGACGCCTTGGTTAGAAGGGGTAAATTCTGAGGGATTTATGCTAAGGGCTTGGACAGTATGTAGGTGTGACACCCTCAACCCCGGTGAGACCACCCGAGTTGAGTTGATGTCATAATCATATCATAACACTGTGCACAATAACTCTAATTATATAAACCTCAAAATGCATCCTTACAAATTTCTTTTTTTTAAAATATTCAACATGATACAACAGAAGTCTTAGCACACAACATCTACAACCAAAAGCACGGTAGTCACGATTGTAGTTCTTTCTCTACGCCTTAGAGCAACTTCTCCTTCCCTTTCCTAGAGGTTTATCATGATTAGTCTTATAACCTGAAACAACACAGATAAGGAATGAGCGCAAATTGCCCAGTAAAGACAACACGAGGAGTATAAGTGATTTAGAAGTCTCGGAGGAACAATGATCATCTCAATAAGTTCAGCATCAACATAAGTTGACAAACAATTTTTCTTTCGTTAGACTGAGCAGCTTCGAGACCCAATAGAATAACATTATTGCCACCTCATTATGGACAAGACAGGCGGACTCACTATGCAAGGGGACACTATATTAATTATTACAAAAGTAAACATCAACAAATACAAGTATTTAATATCATTAACATTGAATTAAATTAATTGTAATGCAGATTCAGACTGGAGTCAACCAGACACGAAAGAATTTAGGGACATACCTCATTTATGCCAATGATCAAATTTCACAGGACATCCTCATTTTGATGTCCCGTTATACGGGGTTTTCATCCATCATTTCTGCCAATAATCAAACTTCACAGGCCATCCTCATTTTGATATCTCGTTATACGAGATTTTCATCTCAGTCTCAGGTAATCGAAAGAGACACTGTCATCAAGAAAAGAACTCATATAGAGCGCTTGTCCCTAATCGTGTTACAGTTTAACAACAGGGTTTCACCGACGGGGCGGACTAAGGGAAATTATTCTATGTTAAGTCCTCAACAGCATAACTCAAGCAAGAAGTATCGGGTTATAGATCAACCGATGTTCAAACATAACAACAGGAGTTCAACATAAGCATCATCGACAGGGCGGACTTAGGAAAAACATTGCCACAAGTCGACAACAACGTTGTTAAATAAGAGAAACGAATGTTATCAATAATTGCCAACATTTCATAACAACAACACAACAGTCTCTACGTGACATCATCCTCGACGATAGGTATGCTAATCAAATCAATTCTTAGCATACAAGGAACCTCATTATCCTTATATGATTGGCTTTTAGCCGACACAGCTCGCAACCTCTGATCGTAACAAGCGGGATCACCTAATCAAATAAGACCTTGCTCGTCAGATACCATTAACACACACACACACACACACACACTTACTTTACTCTATCCCTTCTCATTTAACCACTCATAGCGTCTTACTACACCTAGTTATTCCGATCTGATAACCGGATCCTTAACCTAGCCTTATCAATACATGAGAAATTTGAAGAGAGGTTGTTGAGGATTACTCATTGCAAGACCACGAGTGGCTCCAACACTTGTATGAGCTCAAAGAGCACTGTATTGACATTTACACGAGAAGGCATTTTTCTGGGGGCATGAAAATGATGGGCAGGAGTGAGTCTATGAATGCCCT
Source organism: Escallonia rubra (assembly GCA_033065855.1). Lineage (NCBI taxonomy): Eukaryota > Viridiplantae > Streptophyta > Magnoliopsida > Escalloniales > Escalloniaceae > Escallonia > Escallonia rubra. The sequence continues at coordinate 200,263 of JAVXUO010001799.1, read as the reverse complement.
ATTCGATAGTTATGTAGGTACAACTACGAATTTGAAGAGTTTCGTCATAAGTGCCCAAAAAGCGGTTGCACATATATTCGTAAAAGAAAGGGCTGTAGACTTTGCAAGCACGTACAAACAAAGGAGAAGGTTGCTTGAGACCTCGTTGGAGGTGAATGGTGCAAAAGTCTATACGAAGGAGATGTTCAGGCAATACCAAGTAGAGCTGCAAAAATCGGGACGATACAGTATAAACAAGGTGGTAGAAAAGTCTACACGTGAGCATAAGTCTACACAGTACAAATAGTGTTGGGGCTGATTTTTGTAAAATGGGTTTTGGTTATGTACTTGTGTTGTTGGTGGCTATGCAGTGGTGTCGTTTAGCGGCAGTGTTAGCGGTGGCTAAAATGGAATGAATTTGGTGTTTTATGTGTGCAACTGTGGGTGTACAGTGCGTGTGTTTGGGGAGTTATTTTTATTTTGGTGCGGTGTGGAGTGGAGGTATCACGGCGGTGCTTGAGACGGCTAGAACGGTATCATGGTGGTGCTTGCAGTGTTTGTAATGGGCTAAATTGTGATTGTGTATGTGTGTGTAATTATTGTGAGGGAGGGTTTATGGCTGTGTTTTGTGAAAGTGTGTGTTTGTGTAAACCAAGTGTGTTTTTATCTGGGTAAAAGTTACAAGGGTGTGGGTGAAATGGGTGTACATGTGGGTATGGAGCATTTGTCTACATTATGTGTGACTTATATTTGTAGCAGTGTGTAAATATGTGACTTGTGTGTATGTTGGTGCCTGATGTGTTACAATGGTTGAAACTGGTGGTCAATGTGGCGGGATATCCATTAATAAGCAATGAGTTTGAGACGATCGTTAACTGTAATGATGAACTAGTGGTTGGTTCGGTGCAAGTGTGTGCGCGTAGTGGGCGTGCGTGCATGTTTGTATGTGCGGTTGTTATATGGGGGTGTGTGCGACTGTGTGAATATTGTTGTGTGTTAATGATTAAGTGGGTATGTGCATAGAGGACTACGCGTGGTGGTGTGTTTGTGTATGACGGTGTACAGAGTGTGTGTGCATAGTGTGTTGTGGAATGTGGGTGGAAGGGTGCGTGTAATGCGGGGGTGTGCATGTTCGTATGTGTGTGAGTCTGTGGTGCGGGTATAAAGAGTGTACTTATATACAGAGTGGTATGCACGTGAGTAATGTATGCATACTGGATTGGACTGCGAGGCGGTGATGCTGTGCGGTGGTATATTTCGGTGAGTGTACGCAGTGGATATGTGTGAGTATGTTGAGCAACGGGTGGGCACTACATGTGTAACAGTGTGCAATATGTTGTTTGCATAATGTGGGATGCGCTTTGGAGTTGATTTTGGCTATAGGACAGTAACGATAGTGGTGGACTAGTTGTGGGGTTATTAAAATGTGGCACCTATAGTGGTATGTTGGTTGTGCAAGTTAGCAACCGGTGTGTTAGGTTTTGGTGGTATGAACAATGAAACGGAGTCCGTTGGTACGATTGCGATATTGTTGCAGTTGAAGGGGTGATTGTTGGACGATGGGTGTAACAGGGGGTGCATGTGGGACACTATTGTGTGGGTGTATATTGAGTGAGGAGTGCGATTGTTTATATTTTAGCAATAGGGCATGCTTGGTGGGTTAGTGACATCGTGTTAGTTGAGAGAAGCTCGGCAACTGTCGATGAAATGCCCGAGAAAGACATGGTAAGTCGAGCACGATATTAATAGGGCGTGTAAAGGTCGGGCAACTGACTGCGGCATTGAGTTGCTTGGAGATATGTTCAACGGGGATGTTGTGTCCTGATCGACGATGCCTTGGGTTACAATAATCTGGGAACATGGAGATCAAAAGAATGGCCTTGATCATTCTTTTAGCCAGATGTAGTAGCGAGATTGTAGCTCCAAAGACTTTGATGTTGGAAATGGCCCTTTGATTCAGCTAATATTTTTATATATAAAGTATATGTTTATCTACTGTTAAAAGTGGTATTTATCAGCTTGAGTGTTTTAATTACGTTTAACTGCTCTAGCTTGATTTGCTAAAAATCTTTTAGTAGTTTATTTCTCGTTAAAATCCGGGCCAGCATGTAAACGATATCTTGTTTAGAAATTGTAATGGACCTCAGATTTGAAATGTTTGGTACAAATGATATGTTTTGGAATTTGACGTTATTATGAATATTGAACAACTTGAAAACTATCGAAAGGAGTGTGAGGATGGTTTGACCATCTGTTGATGATGGGTTGTGTTTACGATGAACCAAAAGGTGGTTTGGTTTATTCGATTGCAGAGTTGGATTCCGGGCCCTGGTCAACGGGGTTTGTACGTTGATGCACAGTACTGCTGCTTGTGGTTCGCCCCTTGCGTCCACAGAATATTTATCCCGGGTGTAGGAGGGATTTCGTGCCCTAGTCAGGGGGGCTTGTACGCTGACCGTAGCATATCATTTGAGCTAATGTTGGGATTGAACTAGTTGTCGTGAGTTTTGTGCTAATGATTTTATACTTCAGTTTGTGGTTTTATGTACTCTATTTCGTTTTACCCGATGATTACCAACTTTATGATTTTAGATTTCTTAATGTGGCTATAATATTGTTCCCAACCTATCTTGGTCGGACCCAAGGGCCCACTAGGGGTCCCACTTCGTGCGAACACGTCGATGCATTCAACGGTTAACTTTTCAACGCATCGAACCGGTCAAAGTGCGCACACCCAACTCACGTGCATTTTTTGCTTCGCACGACTCGTGCACGACTTAGGCGCCAATTATTTCATGTTAGCATGACTCACGGTAGCATGTTCGTCACGCCGCAACCACCCGAACTCCTTTTCACCAAAAACATCGGCCGACAACGCAAACGGAGCAACAGGGTCAAAGGGCAAAGGCGTTGGCCAACCCCATTCGGTCGGCCTCGGCCTCCCCCTTGCCTATGGAGTCGGCCTCGACCCCCCATGGGGGTTGGCCTTGGCCTCCCCCCCTGGTTGCTCACTTCTCGTGCAAAGTCCTTTTCGTGCATTGTTCGCTTCGTACGCTTCGTGTGTGACTTTGGCACCTTGTTCATTATGTGGGTGCGACTCACGGCAACACGCTTGTCGTACCTTGACTACCCGACTCCGTGTTGTGCACCAAAACACCAACCGTCGGCGCGCCTGAAGTTTACCAAAAGGGGGAGTGGCCTTGGCCTCCCTTTGTGGGAGTTGGCCTTGGCCTTGGCCACCCCTAGGGTCGGCCTCAGCCTCACCAAGGGGTCGGCCTCGGCCTCCCCAAGGGGGTTGGCCTTGGCCTTCCCCCAAATGTTGGCCTTTGGGCCTCCCTTCCCACGCGCACTTGTCTTCATGGGGTTTTGCGTCTTTGTGATGCTTACTAATGCTCGCACACCAACCTCGCGACGTCCGTCATCCGTCACCTGCGGCCGCGCACCGCCTCCGTGATGCCTGTCGCCTAAAGTCGCGCGTTACCGCCGAATGACCCGTCGCCGACGATCGTGTACCATCACTCCCAAATTTGTCATTACTAAAGATCGTATTTATTATTTTGGTATAACATACACACTCGGCTCACGCCCCATCTACAGGACACCCGACGCGCGCCCGTGCGCCATTTTCGCGATGGTCGTTGCCTCGCCAGTGCGCCACTTTCATGATACGTGCCCCGGCACCACGTATTGTCTCGCGACGGTCGTCGTTGCGCCTGTGCGCCACTTTCATGATATGTGCCCCAACACCAGGTATTGTCTCGAGACAGTCGTCGCCGTGCCCGTGCGCCACTTTCATGATGTGTGCCCCGGCACCAGGTATTGTCTCGTGACGGTCGTCGCCGCGCCCATGCGCCACAATCAATGTCTTGTGCTGTAGGCACCGTGCCCATGCCCCACAATCAATGTCTCATGCCATTGGCATCGCGCCCATGCACCACAATCAATGTCTCATGCCATTGGCATCGCGCCCATGTGCCACAACCATGTCTCGTGTTGTAGGCACCGTGCCCATGCGCCACAATCATGTTACAGGCCTCAAGGCATCACACTCATTCACCACACCATGTGCCCACGCCATGGACGTGGAACATGCTTCAACCCACTCTCCGGAGTGTGCAGCATTCCGAGGGGCTCCGCTCGTAGTGCTCCGGCACGAGGACCCTTCGCAGCGGGATAGGCTCGTTACCACAAAGCTATTGCAGTCTTCATTCCGAGGGGCTCCACTCGTAGTGCTCTGGCACGAGGACCTTTCGCAGCGGGATAGGCTCGTTACCACAAAGCTATCGCCGTCTGGGGTGACTTGCATGACACTAGGCATTGAGCTGCGACCATGTCCACTCACGTTACCGGTGATCATCGACGCCCCCAGGACGATGACCCCAGGGTCACTCCGGGACGGGAGTAGGTCTTTGGAGGGCATCGCGCCTAGTCCGCCTGGCAGTTGGCTACAGGGGCAACCCTCACCGCTGTCAGGTTCTCTGCGCGTCTCTTGACTCACCTTGTGGGATTCAGTAAGGGCTTGGACCGATGGCTGGGGCAACGAGCTTACTCTGATCATGCTGTCATGGTGAGGTCAGTCTTCTCAGACATGTAGAACGACGCTGTGTGGGGCATGTAGCGTGAATTTGGGAACCGGCAGTCCAACGGAGAACCGGTATTTTCGGACCACCTGGTGACGTGTCACTCCCAGGGGATGACATGTGGCATTTTATGACACATGCACACTATTTCCTATAAATAGTGGACTTTATGACTTATTCAAGGACTTTTGGCTCATTCTTACAAAATCACTTTCTCACTCTAGAATTTGAGAGCTCTTGGATTCTAGAGAGAGAAACACAAATTGAACATAACTTCGGACATAACATCGGACCGTAGCATTGGACCTTGACTTGGACTGTCAACTACTGGCCTTGTCACCACAGTCTGCCATCCCTCACGACTTGTCTGGGAAGCCTTGCTCTCTACCCTTACTACACCCTCAATGTCTCTCACTTTGTACATTTAGAAGCTGACTCAGATTGCAGCTTTTGTGGCACCTCCACGTAGGTACGAACCCACCATTCCTTAGCATCAAATATAAAGTGAGTTGTTTTCTGCATGCTATGGTCCACCTAGTTGAATCATTGGTTACTTACCGAGCATGTGGAAGCTCATCCCTTACTTATCATTTTAGGTTGAAAGTAAGGTGACGGTGAGGAGCATAAGAAGGGACAATTTGGTGCGGAGCTCTGGAGATTGCATTGAATGAGTCGCTAAATATTTAGATTGTTGGTTTAGTTTTAGTTGTTGACAAATCGGAGTTATGAAGAGTTTTAGCATAAGTGTTGTATTCAAATGAAAATATGAAAATGTAATTAAAGTTTGTAGAAGTGTTAATTTCCGCTGCAGCTTATATTGGTTTTAGCGAGTAAGGCCTGGCAGAGTCCTTAGTTGGAGTCTATTGGGTTTGCGGCCGGTCACGGATCTAGCTCACTGGCCTACTCGTGGGTTCGGGTCGTGACAGATGGCCTTGATGTACTAAGGCCAAGCAGCAGCCTTGAACGGTGTCAGATGGGTCGGCGACAGGTCGGACTCGAGCCCAAAGGGCTTAAAGTGGGTTATATTCCCCCTCCCTTTTTTTAATTGATGAGAGCTCTGATGAAGATCGCAAAAAGAAATTCACAATGATATTTGGTCCACGGGGTGCACATGTGGATTACAAGGTTGCCACTTTGAGGTTGGGCTCCGAGGGTTGGACTTTGAGGTTTGGCCTTCAAGGATAGTGTTCGAGGTTACGCAAAGTTCCATTTTTTTGACTCAAATACATTATTGAATAGAGCTATCTTGTAGGGTTATAGAGTATGTTTTGAAAGTTTTTGAAAAGTGTCATGCATGTGACAACAAGACAAGACACTCACATGGATTCCTAGGTAAATTTAGACATTAAACTGATGTGGCCAACTGGGGCTTGAAGGTCATACCCTTCATTTGCGTGTGAAGACAAGAAACAGCTACCACAATAGTGTATTCCATCGCCCAAAAAAAGAACAGAATCAGAAGTGAGGCTCTGTTTCTTGTACTTCATGAATTTCCTTCTTTTCCTTTTTTTTTCCAACAAGATAGTGGACATTGTAAGACCAATAACACACTCTTCGGATAAAAGAGTCTACTTTTCAGATAAAAAGCAGTTACAACCGCGATGCATTTGCATTATAACAAAATCTGCATTCGTCATATTTTCATGAACCCGAATACGAAAAAGGGAAACGAAGCAACGAAATAGTGTATCGAATTGGGGTGGTGAACTCTCGATCATCAAAATAGTGACAGCATTGAGACCATAGATGCCATGACACTTTAGATTCTCTTATTTCTTTTCTCCTTTGTGAGCCTCCATTAGTGTAAACCCCGCGATGTACGTACCCGATGGCGTCGCCAAAATGGGTAGTTGGTAAAAAGAGGAGTGGATATTAGTATTACGATGTTCATCTTTTTTATGCTATATTACAACAATCTGTGAATAACCAAAGTTTTAGATTTTTCTCCCATTTTTCTGTGATATATAACTTTTTTCTTTTTGGTATCTTTTAATGATTTTTCTTTGAAAATTTGAAATAAATAGCATACATGTCCAAAAATTCCCAAACTTTTTGCAGTCCCTCCCATACATTATTATCTTTGATTTAGGAGTCTCATCATAAAAGTTCTCCCTTCAAAAAATAAAAATAAAGGTACTATAATTCCTCGAACAAAGTATGGTCTACTACTGTCACTTTGATTTTTCCTCCTAATGGTACTATAAGCAGGTGCCTCAAGCAGCAGCTTGGGCATGAGGGGGGGGGGGGGGGTTGGCTTGGGAATGGCTGGGCCGTTGTCTAGCAACAATGACATGATTCTAGCAACGATGTTACTCGATGCAATGCCCAAGGCAATGCCCCCGCAAGGGGGGGTTTGGCTTGGGCGTGGCATGTGCATTATCTAGCAATGATGGCATGATTTTGGTAGCGGATGATGGCCTAGTTGTTGTCATCTCGCGAACTCTACATCTCTAGTAAGGACATGGTTCGATGCCTCTTCCAAGCCAACGCCCCAACAGACCGAGTTTTCGACTGTCTGACCGCTTGACCGATAAAAATTTCTCAGCACGAACTGAGATGACGCCTATGCAAAATGATTTGCACCGCGATCAATTGAATGCTAATTGGCACGCTTTATCAATGCAGCGGCCCTGACTCGCACTGTGATTGAGCATTTTGTGTGGCTTAAATTCTCGAAGCAATGGAAGCGACTTGAGATGCGATCGAATAGCCTTCGGGATTGAATTCTCGTAGCAATGGAAGTAACTTGCGCGGTGAGCGGACAAGTTGCCTGGCTAAGTTCTCACATCAAACCGATTGACCAATGCTCAGACTAAACGTGCCTCTTGGCAGAATCAAAGCAACTGTCAGCCTTGTAGACGGTGTCGTTGATGGTAGTGCTTGGAAATGAGGTACAGGGTGACTCGGATGCCAGGGAACGCAACTGAGTCACACGATTGGCCAATCCTTTTCACGTGTTGCCTTCGCACATTTGCGAATAACCAAAAAACATGGGACATGCATCACACTTCTTTATGACAGTTAAAGTTGTGACATGTGTCTTTAGCACTCTGCTTTGATGTCTCCTCTTGTAATCTGTCAACGCGCGATTGTCCGCAAGGGGTGGAAGGATGATAGAACCGCCATGAATGGCTCCATATTGGTTTGAAGCGCAAGACCGCCTGGTATTAATGCCACAATTGACACTCCATTGTGACCTACCAAACGTCCAAACCATAACCTCCTTAAATCCCCCAGGTGAGACCGTGGGTACTACCGAAGCACCCCCACCTCAACTTGAGCTAAGCAATTGAGTTATATCCAATCCAACTATACCAAATATCATCGTTCATCAATGATGAGTTTATGATCACATGGATTCTTGAGATCTCATGGAAATGAAGCATGCAAAACTTGTTAAAGATACATAAACGAGCTTATTAAGAATTTAGGCTCCGTTTGATCTTTGATGCCAAGGAAAGTGGGTTCGTACCTACGTGGAGGTGCCACAAAGGTTGCAGTCCGCGTCAGCTTCCAAGTATGTTGATGTAGGACACAACAAGGGTGGAACAAGGGCAGAGACCAAGGGCTTCCCAGACAGAGCTTGAGGGTGGCAGTGCTGCGAGGGCGATAGCGCAGGATGAATATACGACGACAGTCACAGTCCGATGCTTAGGTCCAAAGTCAGGGTCCTGTATGTTTCTCTCTCTAGGATTCTAGAGTGAGAAAGTGAAAATATGAGAGAGTGAAGAAGAAGTCCTGAAAATGTCCAACCGTCCAAATGAATTCTCAAGACCTCTATTTATAGAGATTGAGATGATGATGTCATTAACCGACACGTGGCGCTCCCCGGGAGTGACACGTCACCGGGGGGTCCACGGGTGCCGGTGCTCCACGGACTGTCGGATCGCATATTCACTCGGCCTGCTCCTCACAGCGTCGCTCTGTCTGTCTGGAAAGACTGGCTCCCACAACGTCGGTGTGGCCAGAGAACCCCCTTGATCTAGCCTCCAATCCAAGCCCTTGCGGAGTCCCACAGGCCTGGCAGCGGTGGGGAAGACCCGACGCCCAACTGCCAGGTGAACTAGGCGCGATGCCCTCCGAAGACCTGCTCCCGTCTCGGAGTGACCCGGGGGTCATAGTCCCTAGGGGTGCCGACGCAAGCCCCCAGTGCCGGAGCACGTAGGCCAGTCACGCAGGCACCCTGACGGAGATAGTGTCCCGGAGGAGTCGCCTATTCCGCAGGCCGAGGTAGCATCCCGGAGGAGCCGTCTACCTGGCCGGCCAAGGTAGCATCCCGGAGGAGCCGTCTACCTGGCAGAAGGGGAGTCTTCGTGCAGGAGCACTTAGAGCTCCCTGGCAAAGATAGTGTCCCGGATGAGTCGCCTATCCCTGCGGGTGAGTCCTTATGCCGGAGCACTGAGAGCGAGTCAAGGTAGCATCCCGGAGGAGCCGTCTACCCGACTGGCCGAGGTAGCATCCCGGAGGAGCCGTCTACCTGGCGGAAGGGGAGTTGAAGAGCTCCCTGGCAGAGATAGTGTCCCGGAGGAGTCGCCTATCCCCGCGGGTGAGTCCTTATGCCGGAGCACTCGGAGCGAGTCAAGGTAGCATCCCGGAGGAGCCGTCTACCCGACTGGCCGAGGTAGCATCCCGGAGGAGCCGTCTACCTGGCGGAAGGGGAGTTGAAGAGCTCCCTGGCAGAGATAGTGTCCCGGAGGAGTCGCCTATCCCCGCGGGTGAGTCCTTGTGCCGGAGCACTCGGAGCAAGTCAAGGTAGCATCCCGGAGGAGCCGTCTACCCGACTGGCCGAGGTAGCATCCCGGAGGAGCCGTCTACCTGGCGGAAGGGGAGTTGAAGAGCTCCCTGGCAGAGATAGTGTCCCGGAGGAGTCGCCTATCCCCGCGGATGATGTACACTCCGGAGAGTGGGTTGAAGCATGTTCCATGACCAAGGCAAGGTGCGCATGGTGTGATGAATGAGTGTGGTGCCCGGGGGCATGTAACATGATTGTGGCGCATGGGCGCGATGAAGTGCGTAAGGTGCCGGGGGCACGTCTGTGTTAGTGGCGCGGCGCATGGGTGCTACAGAGTGTGTAAGATGCCGGGGGCACGTTCATGTCAATGATGGTGCATGGGCGCTACAGAGTGCGTATGGTGCCAGGGGCACGGTATTGTGACAGAGAGCTTGGGGGCACGGCTGTATCAGCGGCGCGGCGCACGGGTGCGGCGGAGTGTTGAAGTGCGACGCCCGGACGCCGGCTACGGGGTCGCGGAGTTGTGTCCGGGTGACGGGGTCGCGGAGTTGTGTCCGGGAGACGGGAGTCGCGGAGTTGTGTCCGGGCGACGGGGATCGCGGAGTTGTGTCCGGGCGACCGGGTCGCGGAGTTGTGTCTGGGCGACCGGGTCGCAGAGTTGTGTCTGGGCGACGGGGTCGCGGAGTTATGTCCGGGCGACGGGGTCCCAGAGTTATGTGTGGTCCCTTGAAGAGAAGTGAATGTGCTAAGGATGGAGGCCAGAGGCCAACCCTTCGGGGAAGGCCAAGGCCAACCACATGGAGAGGCCGAGGCCGACCCCAATGGGGAGGCCGAGGCCGACCTCCTTGGGCAAGTGTCATGGCATGCCGACTGGCGACGTGCGAGGTGTGATAAGGCTTCGTGCAATGATGAGTTTGTTGGTGACGAAGTCGCGTAGAAGAAGTAAGAAGTGCACGTGACTTGAGTGTGCACGCTTTGACCGGTTGTGAGCGTTGAAAATGACTGTTGCTTGTGCGGACGTGTCATGGAAAATGGGACCGCAGTGGGCCTTTGGGTACGACCAGAATAGGTTGGGAACACACTTTCAGTTTTGGTTTTCTGTTTCAAAAAAACAAAAACCAAAATCAGTTTAATTTTTTTTTTTACAAAAACAAGTGGGTGTTTGATTACCCAGTTTTTATCTTGAGTTTTTTTTTGGTGTTTGATTACCCAGTTTTTATTTTAAGTTTTTTCTTTAGTAGTGATTTGCGGTGGCGGTGGCCGACGGTGGTGGTGGCCGGTCGCCGGCGGTGGATGCCTGCAGTGGGAGGGTGGTGGTCTCAAAATAAAAACAAAAACTGAAAACCGAAACTCGTTTTTGTAGTTTTAAAAAACAACCTTGGTTTAAAAACTAGTTTTTTAAACTGAAGAAAAAAAAAACGAAAACTGTGCGCCAAAAGCGTTTATTTTTTTCAATTTATAAAACGGAAAAAATAAATTGCGTCAATCAGGCCTTAGTTAAATGTTTTTTTTTCTTTTTTAAGAATTTAGGTTAAAGTTAAAAAAGGCAAATTTTGGGAAATATTGACCGTGGAGGAACCAAGCTCTCAGGCAGGCAGCCTCTTATTAAGGCTTTTCTTTAGCTATATCAGGCAGATACGGCGTTTGGGAGGGATAGGAAGAAGAGATGTCTGGTCGATTGCTTAAGAAAGTTCTGAGAGAACAAGAAGAAACCCGCCAACAGCAACGCCAGCAACACTTGAAGCAGAATGAGCCTGGTACCGATGCAGATGGTCAAACCCATAAGAAGCTAGGCAGCGCTCATGAGTCCGAGCCCGAGTCCCCCGACTCGTCGCCCGCCTTTAAGAACCCCTTTCATCTCCTCGATGACCGGGAAGAGGAGGACCAGGTTTCTTTGCCATCCCTTTTATCCCCTATAACTTAATACTACTTGTCTGCAATTATCGGCCAAGCTGCCTCCGTTATTGCTTGTTATTGTTGTTGTTACAGCTTCTGTGCAGATATGGGGTTTTGATTAATTTGTGCCGTGCTGCTAAATGACCCTTTTTTCCCTTTTTGTGTTTTTTGTTTTGTTTAGTGCATTACAAAGTCAAAAGCTCTTTGGAATTTGGGTATTGTACTACAGAATTTGGAGTTTGACTTATCTCGAGTTTCAGGGTCATTCGTAACAACATATACGCTTGTGGTGTATATAGTACTTTAAATGGCCTTTCAGGGTTAGTAACATCATATGATATGGATCATTCACGCTCGGGGTATGTGCAGTTGCATTTATGCCCCACTATGCGAATCTGAGGAATGATCGTCTGTATCCAAGTTTGGGAAGCAATTTCTTTGACTCAAAAGGCCTAGTGTTTCCCTCTGTGGTGTTTTTTTGTGGGGGTACGTAGGGGCTTAATAGTTTAGGCAGGGTTGTCCGTCTACACACTTTTATGGAATGGTGAAGTTCTTGGTCATGCTTTTAGCTATAGTTCCTAATTGACCTTTTTAAAAGACGTGGACCCTATGCAATTAGCTTTTGAGCCAGCATAATGAACTTTAGTTCAATCCTTGTGCTGGTTTAGCCTTTGGGGGTGTCCTTGGGCATATCTCTTTTATTCTCTCTGCTTCCCCCTTGTTGTTTGACCTCCATTTCCCTCTTGTTTTTTTGAAATGCATCAAAGCCATGTTTGAAGGTATCATGTTGCAGGGTTGCACCAAGTGCCATGTTCCCAAGCCAACAAAGACAAGCCTGAAAGCACTAATGTTAACCTATCTGCTGCACAGACCTGACCACTTACTCTGTAATATATAACCAGTCGATGTACTCCAAGAACTACAATGTCCTATATCAAATTGCAATGGGCTTCCCACAATTGCCCTTTACTAGAATAATTCTCCAGTATGAGACAGTAGTTGATTCGAGTCTTTTAACCATTTAAGTTTGTCATCCTTTCCATTCCTTGAATATGATCAAGCACAAAAGAAATTTTCCATGATCCTTAATGTCTTGAGTTTACTTTTATATGCAGCTCACTTTTTATCTCTGAGTCTCGAGGGTGCAGTTTTACTAGTTTCAAGTTTGGTAAGCAGGGAGTGTGCTCGTCAACTGTAGGGAAATCAACAGATTCCTACTAGTTTTACAAACCAAGGAATGGACTACGAAACTGATTTGTACGAAAAAATGCCTAAAAGAATTAAATACAGAGCAGTGTTACCAAGCAGTCAGTTGAAAATAGCATCCATAGGATATTACTCTGAAAGCGTAATATGCAGAATGGATCATATCTCTTCCTTCATCGACCATATCCATATAAACCCTGTTGGTGAGGGATTACCAATTCTCCTGCTTCATCAATTCGTCATTTGAGTGACATCATTGTCATGTTAAAAAACACGTTGCGAAACATCAAATTAGACAATTTGATCTATGTATTCCAAGAATGTTTTTCATTAAAAGGACATACGAACAAGTTCATGGACAATTTGGAGGCTTGGAAACGTGTACGGCGTTGAAAACATGTTAGATAGTTATCGTGTTTCAAAGCACCCACCTAGTTAAGACAAAGTTCCAGTGCCTTTTACCATGTTATGAATATCACTTTCTACCCAAGTGCTTTTGACAAAGCTTAGACTTTCACGGATTCTGCTCATTCAGTTGTTCTGATGTAGACATTATGTGAACTCTTGTAATGGCATTGTTGGCTGTGATACAATATTCCAAAATGTCAAAACTCTGATGTAGCAAAGCCAGCAGTGACCTGGAAGAATAAGTTCCGTAATAAAAAAAGAAAAGAAATCTCTCTCTCTCTCTCTCCCTCCTCCCCCCCCCCCCCTCCACCAACCCACCCAAATTGTTATCAATGCCTTTTGTTTTGAGTTTCATCTGGTGAAACCCTGGTGCTATGAATATCTTTCTACTTATCAATCAACTACATCTGCAGTTTATAACGATTCACTACCTAACATTCAATTTTAGCTGCAGGGAAATGACTCAGATGTTGACGAATCATCCAAAGAAAATGAGGATGACAAAGAACTCTCCACAGGTGAAGTTGTGGTTGATAGAGTTCCAACATCTAGTCACAAATCAAAGAAAAAGAAACAGAAAAAGAAGATAAGCAAGGATGCTCTGGGTTCAAGTACAAATAACGTGGATGTGAAGCTAGAAAACTTGTCTCTTGAAGTTGTCTCTTCTAGTCAACCTGGTCCTTCAAAAGCCAAACCAGCAAATGTAAATGTTGGTAACAGCCTGATGAAACAATGTAGATCGTCCATTTTACAAGTTGATCCCAAATTGCTTAATGCAGAAAATGAGCTGCGAAGAATATTTGGTTCTAAAGTGGTCAATTCATTTGAAAAAAGTCATCAAGCAGGAAGTTCTAGACAGATTCATGGGGGTAGACGTGGAAGTCACAACCATAGGAAGACTGTTCTTGTCCCTCTGTCGGACCATTGGCCTCGTTGGGATGGGTCGTTGTCCATGGAACTTTTGGATACCAGTGATGGATATCACTATTTCAGGTATGTGTAACAGCAACCGTATTGTTGCCACCTGATGTTATTTGTATACTGCTGATTTGATTGTTTATATAAATTCTGCCGCATGCAGAATACTCAAAAATGACATCTACAAGTTATCTCAATGCTTAATAACAGAGAGAGAAACATGATATTAAGAGATAATATAATCAAGCTCTCAACGTTGACAAGAGATCCTGTGCTGCAAAGTAAATCTACTAATTCCATCATTTCTTAAGATGGTGCATATATGTATCTATTCTCAGCTTGCCTACTATTAGTCGCATATCATGAAAATCGAGAAGATTTGGTAATGTGGAAAACACCGTGAAGATTGCATCATAATATATCCGGAACTAAAATACCTAATTTTAGTAAAGCTAAGTTACCACTTACCATAGACTCATAATGAATGAATTGAATATTACTGTTAGGGACACTTTAATCACCAAAAGGTCTTCAAATATTGTCTAGGGGCAACTAATCTTCTCTTCAGGCTTCCATTGCCTATTACAATACAGCCAACAGATGCATCATCTGTCCACCACTAAAAAAATACTCAAGACTCCATCAAGTTAGGCTCGACATTGTCCCTCTCCTTCATCATTTTACCTAAGCAACAGTTTATATTGTTGGCAATGATACTTCTACAGGGACTCTCAAAAGCTCTGCACCAATGGTGCAGGATCATGCACTAAAATTGTGTGTGAAAGATCCGACAACAAATTACGACTAAAAAATTAGCACCTGGTTTTAAGATACCTAGCATTGTTACAGGAGACCGCTGTGTGATCTTATGCCACTTCAGCGTTGCCATATTGTTTTTTGGGCCATACACACATTCTGCAGGGGTATCATTTCAGCTAGGCAAGGGGTGGGAGGGCCATGATGTGAGAAATAGACCCCACAGGGTGGCTCACAAGGTAAGATCCTGGGTAGACCTGTGAGGTGGGAAGTGGCCCATGAGGTAGGGCTCAGGGAGCTCGAACGACATAGGAATCCTGGCCTTTAAAAGGGTTAGCTGCACCTTTCTTGACAATTTAAGCTTTGGGGAGAGTCATAGTATGCCTCAGTGTTATTAAAGGGGTAAGGGTGTCTTATAATGCCAAGGTCTCTAAATGCCTGAGGCGAGGTGCCCACCTTATCAAAGTAAGGCACTTTATATGTAAACTTATAAATGTTACAGATATGCTGCAAATTATGATATTTTGCATGGAAATTCTGTACAGACCAAATGCATGCCATAAGAATGAGATAACAACTTCCACAATAAAAAAAGATAAAAAAACTGAGAAACCAAAAAGAATGAAAAGAGAAAAACTAATAACATATAATACAACTAAGGGTCATCATTCTAAAGAATAGTAGACGGAAGCAACTCTCACCCCAGTCAAACTAAAGGGAAGAAAGACAATAAGAAGTAAAAAAGAAGATGAAAAGAGCAAAAGCCAGAAGGCATGACTCGAGGAACTTCATTCTTGTTCTCTAGTTTCCCTCTTCTTCAATCTTCTTTTCTTCCTGTATTACTTGTTTTCTTATTCTTTGATTTTGTAGGCCTAGGGTTTCCTTGACCTGTCAATAGCCTCTTTTCTTTTCTTTTTGTGTCTTTTGATTTTATGCTGGCCCAGGCGTGCTTTTTTCTAGCTTCGCCTTATGCCGCTTGCCTAAGCAAGAAAATTCAAAGTTGTAATCTCTTGCCTGAGGTGCTTATGTGGCTTGCCTTTATACTACGCTGGACATGCAAACACTTAATCCTTCACAAAGGAACACCTTCACCTTTCCTGATTCAGCATTTTCCTAGTAGGACAAGAAGAAGAGGAGGACGACGACTAACCAAGAGCAGCAGTGTGCTCGTATTTCAGACCTAATTTCAACGTTGTCAGTGAGAAAGAGGAAAGAAATTAAGTCCCCATTCACTATGTTGTAGAGCATAGTTGGCCTGGAATTCCCTTAATACACTTGGGCACGGAGTCTGTAGGAACAAGGAGAAGTCCAGTTGTAGATACTTTGGTTTCCTTGGTTGCCATGATTGAAAAAGAGAAATATTTGGCTCCTGTGTCAAAGTCTTGGGTTCGTCTTGGAATTTAGGTTGTTGTCATATAAACGGCAAGCCAGTACTTTGGAGTGAAGGGTTTAGTTGAATCTGTCAGCATTGTAAATTGTGAGGAGATGGCCAGAATAAAAGATGTTCAAAACTGTCGCAATTATGCCAACGTAACCTAGAAGCAAAAGTGTTGCTCACCTGTTATGATGTGCGAGAGGTCTGGAACAAAGTTAATTGGCCTGTGGTTGGTCAGAGTATCTACCCTTTTTACTTTTTTGTGGTTCAGTGGTAAGGTGGTATCACGGGCCAGCTTGCGCGCACCGTACTAAGTTTACATGCCTAGGCAGGTCAAAGGCAGACCATTAACGTGCGTCCTAGGGGATTCGCAAGGAATTAGTTCCTTGTGGTCTGGTCCCAAGGAGAGTCGAATTGAAAGACCTCAAGAGTATATTCGAGGATCTTTATCAGTTGAGCTGCCCCCTGGGGTTGGTCAGAGTATCTAGCAAGAGATGGATTTGGAGAAGTCTTCTCACTCTTAGTTATTGTGTAGGTAGTTCTTCTTCAAACTGATAGGCCACTTGAATTGCATCTGCCATATTGTAAATCTACTAGTAGCTAATCTAGTTAGAGTTCAGACACAAACATTACAAGGAAATCATTGCACCTTTGTCCCATGGACAATCTGATCGCATGGAAAATTTGAACTTTGCAGTCTACTCTTGCACAGAAATAGAACCGTGTCAGGTGGGAATGCTGCTTGTTTCATCCATTAGAGAAAACTCCACTAAACTGTGTGATCGCCATCAAATCAGGAACTTCTCGTTGAGCATCTTTGTCAACGTCACTTGATCGAGAGGAGACATTTTGGAATCCATTTCCTGGTATATATTCTGACAAACCGCAAGCCTGTTTCTCTTTGTGAGGCCTAAGTGTCTCATTGCTTCATCGCAAGTGAGTGTTGGCCCACGTGTTATGCGACAGAATCCAGAGGAAATATGTATAAACCAAGCATTTGATCAAAGCTCTGCAACGTAATTTGGAGGGAGCACTTGCGTCAGTTCTTAAATAACAGAAGGAAAAATGATGTTGACAAAGAGCATTATGCTGCATCAGTGGTTTTAATAGCTCTGGTGATATGAAAAGAAAGAGAGAGTCAGAGGACATATGACAATCCTGTGATCTCCTCCGCCCACCCCTTGCCCCTATTTTTCACTCTCTTAGCTCAAAGCATAAAATTGGTTCAGCATTCAGTAAATGGGACACAATTTGAAGTTTAATAGCTCTGATTACTTTAAAGAGAGTAAAGAGGGCATTTTATTCTCTCTCTCTCTCGCTCGCTCGCTCGTTCGCTCTATTTTATTTCATAGTTTGGTAGCTTAATGCTTATATAATTGCTTGTTCGTTAAATGGTTCAGCATTTGATAAGATTACAGTTTAAACATGTGAACTATGGTTGGGCTTTTAAAGTTCACCACGCAACGTCTCCAAACAGTACTCATATATAATTCGTTGATATGACTGGTCTCTGTTACTCAATCGATATTGTCACAGTGATGTTTTTTTGAGAAAAGTTGTTTATCTTTTTTATGTTGAGCCATTGATTTCCATATCATTGCCAAATCTAAACAGCTAAACTGGCCATCTCTTGTATGATTTACACCACCTCACTAAAAGTTATAATAGAGAGAAGTGCTGTTTATGAGACCAACACCTTCCGTGACATTGGCAATAGCAATCGTCCGTGCTCTTATTTCTTGCAGGTTGATTTACACAACCTTACATCCACCCATTGTGGAGAGGCTGTTTCTATTTTCCGAATCCATGACCTCCAAGTCATAGTGGAGTAACCTGTACTGTTGCACCAAAGCTCGTCCTCTAGTTTGTAGTACTACATGGAAATTTGGCAGTTAGTGCCATGAGTTTATAATTATGCATTAAGGGGGGTGGAAATAGCCTCTTCCTATTGTTGTACGATACATAGGGGATGCAGCAAGCATTCTTCACCAGTAGGGGTAGGGTACAAATTGGTTTGCCAAACAAGAGTCATCCAAACCTAACCCTCCTCGGACCCCACAGTGGCCAGAATCTCATGCACTGCCTCACCCTATAGTAATCTACCGGCTTATACGACTTTAATATGGAACAGAAGCAGGGAACTGAACCGTCTTCGAAAGAGAGGTGGCTATGTTGAACAGACAATTATCTCAGTTGCAAGCATGTTTGATAGTGTGCGATTATGGTGGCTTTTCGGTGATGAGGGAATCTTTTAGGGACTTTTGTCTAATCTGTTGTTTGGCTTCATGTGATTTATAGGTATGTACATTCATCTTCCTACAGCCAAGCTCAGAGCACATTTGAAGCTGCCAAAGCAATACATGATCTCAATGGTATTGCTAGTATTCTACAGTACCATCCATATCATATTGATTCGCTCATAACTCTAGCAGATTATTTTAGATTTTCTGGTGAGAATCAAATGTCGGCAGATGCTATTGCAAAGTGTCTGTATGCCTTGGAATGTGCATGGCATCCAATGTTCACTCCCTTGCAGGCTAATTGCCAGTTAAAATATAGCCACGAGACAAACAGACCATTATTCTTGACACTTTTCACTCACATGAAAAACATGGATAGACGTGGGTGCCATCGATCTGCACTTGAAATTTGCAAGCTATTGCTTTCGCTAGATTCAGATGATCCAATGGGTGCCATATTCTGCATCGACTACTTCTCATTGCGGGCAGAAGAGTACAGATGGCTAGAGCGGTTTTCTGAAGAATATCAGAGGGATAACTCCTTGTGGCTATTTCCAAATTTTTCATACTCCCTTGCCATTTGTCGGTTTTACGTTGAGCTGGAGGACTCAAAGAATACGGAGATGGAGACTGGAAAAGCTACTTCGGAGACTGGAAAAGCTACTTCTGCTGATCTTATGAAGCAGGCCTTGATGCTTCATCCTTCAGTTGTTAAAAAGCTAGTGGCAAAGGTACCTTTAAAAGATCAAAAGTGGACAAACATACTCAAGAATAGTTTCTTTCTATCAGATCAGACAAGAAGTCCGACTCTGGATCACCTTATTAACATTTATGTCGAACGGAGTTATATCATTTGGAGGCTCCCCAATCTGCAAAAGTTACTTAGGGACTCGGCCCTTCAGGTCATTAAAACCTTGGAACACAATGGAAGTGATGCTAGGGACTGGGCTTGTGTGAGAAAAGAAACATTCTCGTTTGAGAAGAATGAGTGAGTATTCTATTTCCAATATAAACTTACAATGTTTAGTCCTCTCTCTCTCTCTGAACGCAAGGATGCCTGAATCAGGACAGATATATGATTGAATGACATAATTTTGTTTTGTGCCAGATATTCTCATTTGATGGTATCTGACTTCTCAGATTCAGTTCCAACCATGCCTCCTGAAAATTTGCAAAATTTTATGGTTGACCCAAGGATGATAGAGATGCAGAATGGGGCCCAAGTTATCGATCCACCTGCTGGTGCACGTGCTCCTCGTGATGTTGCGAACCGGAATGCATTGGCTGTCCTTTTTGAATCTATGCTACCGTGGGTTGATTATGGAAGAAGAGAAGGTGGTGAAAATGGCCAGCACGACGACCAAGTGGGGGGTGATTAAAGATCAAATCTACGAAGTCACCAATCATCTGAAGTTTGTATGGCTAAGAGATGTCAATTTCCTGCTCAATCTGAACACTAGAAGTTTTCTTTTAATGTGTAGAATAGTAGAGAGCAATTTTTATTACTTCATCACATGTGACTCAAAACTTTTCTTCTGGGGGGTGTGCCTACTTTCATAATTGTTGTGGCTATTGACAAAGCAAGCTGTTACACATGTAGACCACGCTCCATCTATTTGAATAGGATTGGTTTAGCAATTTAGATGCTGGTAGGATCGTCTCTCTGATTCCTTTTGAGGTCGTCTTTTAAGTGAGTTGAAAGTATATCCCCTCTCGCAGCATCCTTTGGTTTATTGGCTTTCTTTTGCTAGTTTCCAGACGTGCTCTGTAATTTTTGAAGGTTTTAGCTTCATACGCTTGTGTCTCCTTTTCTTAGTTTGGGTTGGGGTGGGGGTGGTTCGGTTGCTTTGTAGTTGGAGGTGCCTTGTCCCGACTTCAACTTTTCTCATTTACGACTTGGTTGGGGGTGCAGCTTTGTATTGTTCCAAACAAAAGTGGGTGCTGGGGGTAACTTTTTCTTCCTTGGTGCTCTTAGAGGGATTATTTCTTTGTAGATCGGTTAGTGTTCCATTTTCTTCTCGCTGGTGCTCCTTAGAGAGGGATCGCCACTTTTTTGCAAGTCTATTGGTCTTGCGAGTGTACTAAATGTCATGGTCTGAAGATGCTTTTCTAGAAGGGTTCGATGGTGGTGTGATGATGCTCTAGTATTGGTGCTTGTCTCCCCCCGATCAAAAGCGGTGGCCGGAAGTTTTCTAGCTTTGAATGAGCCTTTTCTCTTGGCTGTCAGAATAAGAGGGGGCTGATACCATTACTACTGAAGGGGGGAGCAAGCGCGAGGATCATGGGATCGACAAGTAGAGGAGGATTGTCTTAATTTGTTGGGTAGAGAAAGAAAATGCAAAAAAAAAAAAAAAAAGAGGAGAGAGAGAGAGAGATAATGGAATGAAAAAGAAATTGAGCCGCAACGATCTTTGCAACTTGCAAATGGGTGCATAGTGGTCTTTGGACATCTTGAGAAATTTTTATAAAAAAGAGAAATGTCATTATTTCTATTAGAATAACTTTTTATAGATCCTTCAATGTATACCCGTGCTATTACTGCCAAGCTTAATACTTTTGATCAATTAGAACGAGTTATAACTTGATGTTACTTTCTCGTTCAAATAGTCGGGAGATAACTTTAAAAATTTTACTCAATTGTCAAAGGAGGTTTTGGAAAGTAGTATATATTTTTTGGTGCAAGATATGTTCTCTTAGAGAAATTTTCTGCTCTTGTAGCTGGTTTTCAGTGCTATGAGTGTGAGCCATACACGTGTCTAAAGAACAATACAATTAACCGAAATATGGTTCTACAAAATCATGTTAACTATACTTTGTGGTTCCGTGCCTACAGAATCATATGCCAATACTCTTCATACTACAAGACCAAACAAACTATGATATCAACTGGAACGAACCAGAAATCCGGAGCTCCATCGCCCCGAATGTCCCGAACTCCCGGTGCGTTAACCGACCACATCACATCAAACCTGTCGAATCCTGTATAGTGATACATACTTCAGAGCATCTAACTAGACATCAACTCAAATTCTTCAAAATACACGATTACAGAAAAACTGCTTAAACTAATAAAACTTAGATTCTTTAAACAACGACAAGCTTACAGTGTTGATCCACGCAGAGGTCTTACTACACAGTAGTGGTGGGCTCCCTGAAATCTCACACAGTCTCTAAAACCAATCTCGAGCATGCTACAGTTGATCATTACATGTAGAAGAGAATCAAACGAATGGTGAGCTTTTGAGAGCTCAGTAAAATCATTCAAGGACAAACGATGGAATTTCAAAACGACTCACAATTCCATCTGATGATAATTTTTCAAGACATTTTTAACGATCATAAATAGTTTGATGATTTCCAAAACGATTATAATCAATCATAAATGGATACCAAAACAAAGATTAACAATCACAACAGGTTCCCAAACGATCATTAACAATCATAAACGGATACCAAAACAATCATTTAGAGATCATATTTAAAGCCATCATTATAAAATGCAATGATGATTTTCCAAAGGGTTTCAAAATGAACACATATACTTCAAAGGGTAATAGGGGAAAGGTACAGACAATCACAAACAATTTGATCACAATATGTGGAAGAGTTTCAACTCAATCACATTCAATCAGATAATAAGACATTCATTTGAACATCATTTTTCAAAATAACCATTGTAAGATACAATATAAGCAAATCCAAAGATATTGATCATGGACAGAGGCAATGCCATTCAGGCAATGCACAGAGTACACGTGCATGATGTATAATAACTAGCCCTTTCCATCGATCAAGGAACTAGCCCTACATAATTACGCAGGTTCAAACCCTTTATAACGCCTCTCCACACAACAGATTCCCATGTCAACAAATAAAACAAAAATCATAAATGAACAAGAAATTCAATGCTTGACATTCAATAAAAATGAGCATCAACACGAATTCAGTTAGCCGAAATCAATTAAGGTTTCAATGACAATTAAACATGTTGATATAATACATCACTCAGAATTTCAGAATAACCACAAATAAATATCAAGAATAAATACGAACAGTTATCGAATTTAGGCACAAAAATTCAGAAGAAAGAATGCAAACAATTATTGAATTTGCTCAGCATGTGATACAAGGAGAGCATCGATAAGATTTCCAAACAACCGATTCAGGTTCAATGTTAGTGTTTGCTTGACAATGTCATGTTGATATCAATGCATATATCAGTGTTTGACAATAGTCATAAGCAAATCGAAAGAATATTTACGAACACAAGTTATCAAAATTGGGGTTCAGATAGAAATCCTTACCCGGGGTTCAGATAGATACCCTTACCTATCCGAAGCTAAATTAGTCTAACCGGAAAGTCTTTTGCTTTAACCTAAACGAAACAATCAAATGACCAGGATATAGTCTACACTATCATATTATAAATGCATAATTACGCAGGTTCAGACCCTTTATAACGCCTCTCCACACAACAGATTCCCAGGTCAACAAATAAAACAAAAATCATAAATGAACAAGAAATTCAATGCTTGACATTCAATAAAAGTGAGCATCAACACGAATTCAGTTAGCCGAAATCAATTAAGGTTTCAATGACAATTAAACATGTTGATATAATACATCACTCAAAATTTCAGAATAACCACAAATAAATAGCAAGAATAAATACGAACAGTTGTCGAATTTAGGCACAAAAATTCAGAAGAAAGAATGCAAACAATTATCGAATTTGCTCAGCATGTGATACAAGGAGAGCATCGATAAGATTTCCAAACAACCGATTCAGGTTCAATGTTAGTGTTTGCTTGACAATGTCATGTTGATATCAATGCATATATCAGTGTTTGACAATAGTCATAAGCAAATCGAAAGAATATTTACGAACACAAGTTATCAAAATTGGGGTTC
Organism: Escallonia rubra; assembly: GCA_033065855.1. Lineage (NCBI taxonomy): Eukaryota > Viridiplantae > Streptophyta > Magnoliopsida > Escalloniales > Escalloniaceae > Escallonia > Escallonia rubra. Next base: position 177,262 of record JAVXUO010001799.1, on the reverse strand, counting down.
AGATAGAAATCCTTACCCGGGGTTCAGATAGATACCCTTACCTATCCGAAGCTAAATTAGTCTAACCGGAAAGTCTTTTGCTTTAACCTAAACGAAACAATCAAATGACCAGGATATAGTCTACACTATCATATTATAAATGCATAATTACGCAGGTTCAGACCCTTTATAACGCCTCTCCACACAACAGATTCCCAGGTCAACAAATAAAACAAAAATCATAAATGAACAAGAAATTCAATGCTTGACATTCAATAAAAGTGAGCATCAACACGAATTCAGTTAGCCGAAATCAATTAAGGTTTCAATGACAATTAAACATGTTGATATAATACATCACTCAAAATTTCAGAATAACCACAAATAAATAGCAAGAATAAATACGAACAGTTGTCGAATTTAGGCACAAAAATTCAGAAGAAAGAATGCAAACAATTATCGAATTTGCTCAGCATGTGATACAAGGAGAGCATCGATAAGATTTCCAAACAACCGATTCAGGTTCAATGTTAGTGTTTGCTTGACAATGTCATGTTGATATCAATGCATATATCAGTGTTTGACAATAGTCATAAGCAAATCGAAAGAATATTTACGAACACAAGTTATCAAAATTGGGGTTCAGATAGAAATCCTTACCCGGGGTTCAGATAGATACCCTTACCTATCCGAAGCTAAATTAGTCTAACCGGAAAGTCTTTTGCTTTAACCTAAACGAAACAATCAAATGACCAGGATATAGTCTACACTACGATATTATAAATGCATAATTACGCAGGTTCAGACCCTTTATAACGCCTCTCCACACAACAGATTCCCAGGTCAACAAATAAAACAAAAATCATAAATGAACAAGAAATTCAATGCTTGACATTCAATAAAAATTAGCATCAACACGAATTCAGTTAGCCGAAATCAATTAAGGTTTCAATGACAATTAAACATGTTGATATAATACATCACTCAGAATTTCAGAATAACCACAAACAAATAGCAAGAATAAATACGAACAATTATCGAATTTAGGCACAAAAATTCAGAAGAAAGAATGCAAACAATTATCGAATTTGCTCAGCATGTGATACAAGGAGAGCATCGATAAGATTTCCAAACAACCGATTCAGGTTCAATGTTAGGGTTTGCTTGACAATGTCATGTTGATATCAATGCATATATCAGTGTTTGACAATAGTCATAAGCAAATCGAAAGAATATTTACGAACACAAGTTATCAAAATTGGGGTTCAGATAGAAATCCTTACTCGGGGTTCAGATAGATACCCTTACCTATCCGAAGCTAAATTAGTCTAACCGGAAAGTCTTTTGCTTTAACCTAAACGAAACAATCAAATGACCAGGATATAGTCTACACTACGATATTATAAACTCAATACTGACTCACACATACTTCCAAAATGAACCCCCTGACCAGGTAGTTAAAATTACCAAAATGCCCCTTATGAGAAAAAAGTACCAAAAGCACCTCTCTCACACTTAAATTACCAAAACATCATTCCCGTAAGTAAAATCACTAAAATATCTCCATTGTATGTGAATTTACCCAAAAAAAAAACTTTTATAGGTAAACTTACCAAAATACCCCACTCTAGGTGGAAAATTACCAAAATACCCCATAGGGATTCACGCATCGGAAAAATCTTAAAAACGCTATTTTAAGTATTCTAAAGTTATTTTTGGGCTAAAATTTGATCTAAGAAATTTTTGCCCAAAAATCTTAAACTGGTGTCTGGACCGAGCGCTCAAAAGCTGGTTCTACTAAAAATAGCTATCAATTTCGAAATAGCACAAAATTTTAGGAAATAATACATTTCAATAATATGAGGTTTTTTTTAAAAAAATTAAATTATAATAACTTGATTTGGTATGCTAAATAATTTTATAATTCTTTTTAATTAATACCTTAATTTAGCATCCTTCGCGGACACCGAAAAATTCTAAAATTTTCCATAGCATACATTTCATAAAATATTAGAGGTTTCTGTTTTGAACTTTGTCAAATTTGGATCCCAACTGTTTACAAAAAATCGTATAAAACTGTTAACCCTTGCCCCCTTTTTTAGTGACAATTACACATACTATTCATGTTTAATCAAATCAAACACACATACTAAAACATCCTGAAAAACACGCACCTGTCTTCAACCTCCCTCAACTGTCGAAACCACTCACAGACACTATTCTCGCACACACTGCTATGCACCTACAACCACTAAAACACCTAAATACACCTTCCACCACCCAAAACACACACACTAACACAGAATTACACACACACCCGCACACTTCACATACTAAAGCACACACCCATTCTACCTATATACCCACATACATACACAATTAAACCATAATTATACATAAACTCACACACCCGAAGCACATACACGCACAGAAACACACACACACAACATACACTACAATACAGTAATACACACACTCCACACACTGAAACACCCACTAAAGGTAAAAAAAAAATTACCTAAGAGGAACCGTTAGAAGTTTTTCCCAATTTTCCCCATTTTCTCTCTCCTTTCCCCCTTGCCCGAATTCTTTGTTTTGCTCTGGTTTTTTTTTCCTCTTTTACTCTATTTTCTCTCCCTCTGCTACTGTTCTTCCTCTATTTCTTCTTTCTTCTTTTCTCCCGAAATTCCTTGTTTTTCTTTTGTTGTATTTTATTTTCATTTAATTTCCCTAAATATATAATAAACATTATTTTATAATTAAATTTCATTAGTCACCAAATAAATAGCAAGAGGTGGCAGTTGTATAAGACACGGTTTCTAAAATCTTGACACATAATGCCCTTTTTCATAATTTACAAAATGGCCCCCAAAGTTTTTTCAAAATTACGAAATGATCCCAAAAGTTTTCAAAATTAGATTTTGACCTCAAAATCGTTTCAAGCTTCCATGCTTTACTAATACCTGAGCATTGCTCAAAATTATCGTCGTTTATTTTTCAGAGTGCAGATGATTATTTTAAACAGCTCCCAAAGTACCAGATATTACACAAAACCTAATAATGGTCTTTCCTTGCAAACCTCAAATATAACTCTGGATAAGGCCCACCTCATAATCCCTCTGCTTCTACATGTCCTACCTACTTTAGGCCTAACTCTTGCATCCAACCCCTTACTGACACCAGACCTCCTAAGCCATTGATCTCTCAACCCATTAACACTTAGCTTAGCCGAACTCTTTGTAATAAACAACAACTTGGTAGCCACCCTCCCATCATCACCCCTAATAACTTAGCTTTAACCTTAAGCCCAAATGAAATGATCCAACGTTATATAGGCCTACCTTTCCACAGGTCATAGCGTAATCTATTTATACACAATTGACCAAAGCCGGGGGTGCTATCTTAGTGGAAGAAACTGTGGAGACGAAGCATATATGTGTTTTGGGGCGTTTTAAAAGTGGAGAGGAGCTGCACCGCCCAAGGAAAGAAACCCTTGTGAATTCATCACTAAAAAGCAACCACTTTGGGGTGAAACCACCCATTTCACCTTGGCTTATGATTGAAAATAGAAGCTCTAGTTTCCCCATCCCCTTGGAGTCATCACTAATTCTGTTTCATGCTTTGAGGAAGATGCAACAAGACCTCATTCTTAATATTCTAAAGACCAACCTGCCACAACCTTATTGAGATTTTCAAAAAATAACAGAAGAACGTACCTATTCCAGATTCTTCTCTTGGAGCCTCAAATTCTCTGTTCCAGATTTCGACATATCTAGTTATGATGAATGCTTTTATTCTACAAATGGACAATCGGGATGTATCATCAGAAAACAAAAAAGTGTGGATCAGTTAGATGTTGATTTGGAACCCCTTTACAAAAAACCAAACTTTGATTATGATGAATCCCATTCGAATCTAAGTTCATCCTCAATTATGCCATTCTCATCGGCTATTACTACTATTGGTTTTGTCTGCTAGTTACATGATGTATTTCCTCTATCATTTTTGCTTACCATATGAAAAATCATGCGAAAAAAGAAAGGTTCCAAAGAGAGAGAGAGAGAGAGAGGAGATGGAAAAAGATAAAGTACATTCAAGATCACAAACAAAGGAAAAAATAAGAAACTTAAAATATACGAATCATGGTGGGGCATTTGGGTGGGTTTTGAGGCACATTTTTTCCTTTTGGCTTAAGGCCATCTAGCCTAAAATAAGAAAATAGAGTTAGTATATGTACTCTTATATCTACTTTGGAGAGTTTGAGATTTTCTTTTCTCGAAGTTTGGAATTTGGAGCAAAATGTTTGATTACAATCCAGGTTAATCCCTTTTGTTACTCAGCTTGTATGTCGGTCCCTAGGGTTTTAGATGTTGCCTCTAATGAATCCCTTCACCTCCAATGTTTTATGTGAGATGAAATTGTAGAGGGTTAGGGCAAGCCCATATAATTTGTGCAGCATTAAAGTTGACCTGGAAGCATAAACCAACTAACATTTTTTTTAAACGAAAAACAAGAAAAATCGCCTCTCTTTCTTAAACATTGATTTATAATGTTTGGGTACACCTTTGCCTCCGGCACTGAATCCTTCAAAATCTGCCAAACAAAGGTGGGCTCTGGTTGGGTTGGTCCGATGAGGTTTTGGGGTTATGAGAGTTCTGGATAACAATTTAATACTTGCTGGAGTTCAGAAATGATGAAGGCTCTATATGAATTACGTGTTTTATTTATGGCCATCCTAATATTGCTAAATTGAAGAGGACCTGGGACAGGATCTCTAACTACCTACAGTCTGTCCGGAACCCCCCCCCCCCCAATTACTTTTGGGGGATTAATTCAATAAAGTCTTGCTCACTATTGACAAATCAGAGTGTAACTATCTATGTACTCCTGGCCTTCCTATAGTAGCAAATTTTATTCAAAGACATCAACTTCTAGATGTTAAATGGGTGTGCCCACCTTTCAATTGGATGAGAAATAATTGCGGTCAAATGCGTACTTATGAAAGAATTTACATAGGTTTTACAGATTGTAGCTATAATACTATTTTTATCAATACTCAAATTACCAATCTTGGCATACAATCTTCAGACTGTGCCCAACCGAAATACTGAAGTTCTCTAGAGACCAAAAAGATTTGACGCAATGTGGTTGAAACAACATCAGAGCAAACAAGTTATTCTGGTTCAGGCTACCTGGGCTAGTCCTGCAATATTATGACATGGGGAAAATACAACCAAGATGTTGGCTAATTGGAATAAGGAAAGATTTGGGAAGATTGATGCTTGAATTAGGGAGTGCTATCACCAGCTACATTATCTTCAATCCTTACTACCGGACTTGGCTGCTCAGAGGTATGAACCTCAAGTTAGGAGACAGTTAGATTGGTTGTTGGAGTGAGGAAATCCATTGTGCTAAAAAAGCCACATCCAAAATGGCTAGCTCAAGGTAGTAGAAACCCCAGGTTTGTTCATAATTCAACAATGATCTGAGAAATAGAAACAAAATCACATTTATCACTGATGACTTTAGTGCAACCTTGCACATTCATGCTGAAATTGCTAGCTAATCCCTTAACCATTTTTGCCAAATCAACTACCCTGCTGACGCACCAATCAACTTCTCCGCATCGGAATCTTGTGTTAATAATATTACAGCAACGCTTGCTGACTCTGAATCGATGTGTCTCTCTAAACCTTTTACTTCCAAGCAAGTGGCTTTGGCCCTTTTCCAAATCAAACCTTCTAAAGCTCTAGGACCGGATGAAATACCGACCTTAGTCTGTCATATATATTAGGAGTTTATGGCTACCCTGCTATAGCAGCATTACTATCCTTTCTTCGGTTTGGAAACATGTTAAGAGAGGTAATAAGGCATTTTTGGTTGTACTCCCCAACCCCCTACCAGCCCCAATAACTGCAGACCAATATCATTGTGCAACACCATCTACGAAGTGATTTGAAATGCCCGGTGAACCGGATTAAACATTTTCTTGGAAATATGATCTCTGAGTATCAAAATGCTTTTGTAGGGGAACGCCATATCATTGATAATGTCATCCAGGCACATGAATTGACAAACAAGACCCATTAAAACAAAAAGACTCAAATGTTATTAGGAGTTATAAAGATGGATATGAGTAAAGCTTATAATCGCGTCACGTGGAAATCATTCGACTAATTATACAATGCGTATTTACAACATACTTTGAAATTCTAATTAATGGCTCTCCATCACCAAGATTCCTACCAAAGTGTGGGCTATGGCAAGGTCGTCCCCTTTCTACATACCTATTTATTCTCTACGCAAAAGTCTTATCAGCATTTTATTGTAATGCTCAAATATCTAGACTAGTACCAGGGATCAAAGCTGGCCCCCGAAGTCTGCTAATCAACCACCTACTTTTTGGGGATGATGTTTTGATCTTCACAAAGTTCACGCCAACATTCAGCATCCATCTGAACCAAATAGCGAGTAAATATTGTTGCCAGTCGAGTCAACAAGTTAATCACCACAAGCTTTTATCTCTGTAAGCCCGAATATTAGGGTGACGAGGCTGAAGCACTTGCTAGTTTTCTAAACTTCAAGCTGGCAAATAAGTTTGGAAACTTCAGAGAAACTTTGGACATTGTAATGCATAGGAATGTTGTCTTCCACAACCTTATTAATAAGGCTGACAACAGATATGCAAGCTCAAAAGGAATCATATTGAACAAAGCTGGAAGATCTACCCTACTCAAGTCCATCCTATCTTCACTTCTCGTATATCATATGCAAGTATGTCTTTTGCCAAAATATGTCTGCAATACTCTAAATTCAACCTTTAGCAATATTTGTTAGTCCGATGATGAATATAACCAAGAGATTCCCTGATCAATTAGCATATGCTATGAGCACCAAAAGAAAAGGGTGGACTAGGGTTCAATGACTCCCATCTTTTTTAACAAGGCACTTTTGACCAAAGTTAGTTGGTGAATAATGACACGATTAGAATCCATGCTAACCAAAGTTCTGGGTGGCAAATATTGCATTAGAGCTGAGTTCTTTGAGTACCCAGCAACTAGTAACTTTTCTTGGGATGGAGAAGCAGTATCATTGACAGACAGGTATTACAACTTGGCTTACGATTGCAGGTAAGCACTGGGACCAAAATATCAAAATGTAATGATGACAGGATCCTAAAGACTTGTCGTAATAAGGTAATTCTGCTTGTAATCCAACAAAAATATGTATATTTTTTTGTGTGACCTGATCTTAAATGAACCTTGGGACAAAATGCTTAATGAATCACTATTTCCTCTTGACCTATTGGTAAGAATTAATATATTGGAATACTTGCTAGAAGATCTCCAAGTATGGAAGGATACCATTACAGGCATTTTCACAGTTGCATCTGCCTATAAAGTCCATATAGTCTTAAAGATAGCAATCACCAAAACCAAATCATTCCCTCAGAATCATGCAGAATTATTCATCTCTAGTGGAACACTCTATGGATGCTACCGATCCCCTTTCAAGATTATAATTCAAATCTGGCAAGCCTTTCGAGATTGCCTTTTGTTAGGGAACAAACTTTACAAATATAGCATCGCAGACAATGAGGAATGTCCATGCCATCAGTGAAAGAAAACATTAACTATTTATTCACTGCATGCCCAAACATTAGACCAATTTGGTTTGGCCTATCTATTGTGATACGAACTGAAAATATGGGAGGATCTATCAGAAAGAGGCCATAGCCTGGTTCTCGAGACCAAAACATAAGACAACAATTCTTCTAGGAACTCAGTACATATTCACTGCTCTCTGGTACATCTGAATACATTGTAACAATGTCTTCTTCTGTGACATCCCTTTTAACCCTTGGTCAGACTTGCATGAAACTAAAAATTCCACCATTAACATAGCTACTTTTTATTATTCTTTATAAGAAAGTATAAAACCCAACCTATTTACCAATAAGGAGGAGCAGACCTACTCTATATATATATACACACACACACACGTGTTGATCCACACAAGCCTATTCTTGTATGAATCCATCAGCTATCCAAATGGTCCTCGCTTTTTGTTAAAACAAAAAATAAACTTAAAGCTGGAATTAGAACTTCTTGTTCCTTTAAAAACCATCGATGATGCAAATCTGCAGCTATCTCATTTATGGCCTCGGACACTATTACTACATATCAAAAGGGCTTCTTAAAGCCAAAGTCTGAGCTTGGGGACCAAAAGTCATTACCTATCAATTACCAACGAATTCAACTTTCTTGTTGGGCAGATGTAGAATTCTAAGGATCTCTTCGATATAGTGGCATTTGTTTTGTATTAATTCTTTTATATAGGCTCTGATTTCCACACACACACACTATCGATAGGCGATAGGGCAAGGACATCTTAGATGGTGGAGGTTAGATCCCTTGCAACTTTTTCTTGTCAGGCTCGCATAAATGTCTACCAAAACTGGCTCTCTAACATGTTATCATAACTGGATATGCTCCCACTCCCTCCTTTTGTTGTATTTTACGTGTACCACTAGGATGCCACTTTTCTACGGTTTTGATGCATGTTGTAATATGTAAGTCATATAATGCCATGGCAATAGTAATCCACCAAGTATATATGTAACCGTAAACTCTAAGTTCTTTATGCCATTCTCTTATTTTCCCAAAAAAAAAAAAAGTGTGTTCATGGGATAGATAAGTCCATCAGGCATAAGAAGCGTTGGTGGTAAAGCCCAATGTCCAACCTAAAAGCATGCTTATATGAAAAATAAGTCCATCAGACATCAAAAGCAGATTCACTACTTAGCTTTTAGTCGATGTGGGATACAGTTAAACACCCCCTCCCCCAACCCCTGCATGAAACATGGGATTTAGTTAATGACCTAGAATATCAAGAATCTTGATCCCAACTACGGCATGAAGATGATAATAGAAATAGGTAATGGACATAGCTCTAATACCATGTTAAGGCTTGGTGTCCGACCCAAAAGCATGCTCCAGAGAAAAAAGAGCCCACTGGGAATAAAATTGATCATAGTGCCCATGTATAGTCGATGTGAGACTTTAACACCCGCCCTCACGCATAGCGAGGAGTAACAGGTGATCCTAAGTATCACTCCCAATAAAGTCGGTTGTAGATCCAAAAGAAGCGGCAATGTACGGACCTGAAGACCATGGGGGCATGGACAAGGCCTAAGTCTAATATGGGGAGCTAATGACAATAAATAACACTACCGGGCTCCTTGAGTCTAGTAATTAGAATGAAAAATAATTGAAGGCGCACTTCCATCAAGGGCACATATAAGGGGAAATCAAATATGCAAGCATGAAGACTCGAAGCCATGACCTTGTCAGACCAGATCTCTAATACCATGTTAAGTTACCATCTACTTTAAGAGTCAAAGCTACTAAAGAAGGGGTCCAAAACATTGCCCTCGATTGCACGTGGAGAGACAAATTAAAGTGCAATACCACCAAGCGTACCAATGAACTGTGTGCATATTGTACTATACAAAGGGGGACTAAATATGTGACCGTAAAGACTCGAATCCAATGCATTGCCAAATCATAACTCTTATATCTTGTTAAAGCTCGGTGTCCATCTTAAAGCATGTTAACAGGAAATATAAGCCAACTAGGTATAAGAAGCAGAACCACCATTTATTTCTAGTCGATGCCGGATATATAACTTAATAATCGGATTCCTGATGATCGATACGTTGCTTTCTAAGGATTGGAAGCAACATCTTCTTTTTTTTTCATTTTTTCTGGACAGGAAAATAACCTTTTCTTGGTGGGAGAACGAAAAGTATGCCTTTTGGACAGCCAGCCTTACATTACAGGCTCTCTCTATCGTTCCCCTTTTTTTAGACCAAAATAAATGAGACAAATTTGGGATCACTTAGGAGCTCCAATTATGGCACATATAAGTTTATTAAATTGGGTTGTTAACGTTATGTTAGTACAGGATCGAGCTACTTATAACGGCGAGTTGTAAATCGTGGGATTCCATGAAAACATCTAGAAGAAGAAGAAGAAGAAAGGTAAGGAGAGGTGGCGTGGTTTTTGGCATTGCTGGTGGAGGGGTTAACTATCTGTGAAAACTATTGGAGAAAGAAGGGTAATACAGCCAATGAATTAAAACTCGCTTATGTTAATTGGCGATATTTCGTATCATTTAGTCTAATGCGCAACATTTCTTTAGTTAAAGAGTGGTTCAGTGCATTATTTCAAAGTGAGAGATGGCAAATTTCTCCTTAGAGAAAAAGTGTAGGAAGTGAAACCTTGCACCTTCCACTCAGGCCGAATGATAAAACCAAGCCCAAACAATGTCCCACCTGCAAATCCGAAACGAGGTTCGTCTTTCAAGGCTTTCGGGTTTATAAAGATTAGTAGCATGCTCACCCAAGATGTTTCCGTTTCAGTGGAGAAATTGATAAGCAGCTGTCAAATAGGAAATAGATTTTTTTTCAATTAAATAGTTGAAACATTGTATTAATGTTGATCAGAGTACAGAGGGCCAAGAGGTCCCCGATAGAGAGGTACCTTGACCTAATAGGGAGGAACAAAAGAATTTAGAACCAATGGCTGCACTATTAAATACTATGAACCAGATTTTGACCTTGATAACACAAAATTTGGCGAACCAGCAGCAAGAAGTACATAATCCGGTTCAACCACAGGTACAAGCTCAAGACGAGAGTACCTTGGGGATGAATTTACCGAACCAAATGCGCCTAGCTTGAGGGGGTCATTGGACCCTATGGAGGCATTAACGAAATGGAGAAATTTTTTTGAGCCATTTACTGCAGTGAGAGGCAAAAAGATTGAATTTACTATCTAGAAACTGAGAAATGAGGCCGATCAGTGGTGGAAGATGGTAGAAAGAAGTTTGACCCGTCAACAGTTGGATGAGATGACTTGGGAACAATTCAGGGAATTGTTCTTCAACTGGTATTTTTCGAAGAGTTATCGTGAGCAGATGTTAAGAGAATTTGCCAATGTGACGCAAGCATATCAAGAATCGGTAGATGAGTTTGAAATGAGGTTTTCACGACTCGCCAGATTTGCAGTAGGAATGTTGCCAATGGAAAGAGATAGATGTCGGAAGTTTGAGTGGGGCCCTAGGCCTAAATTGAGAGATTGAGTGATCTCTGCTCGGTTGGTGAACTATATGGAATTTGTAAACTTAGCACACACTTTGGAGCAATCGAAGTCTGACAACAGAAAGAGGTATAAGCAAAGGCAAGATGGATAGAAGAGAGCTAGGCAAGAGTTTTCCCAGGACATATTTACAAAGGCTGACAAGCGTCGGTAGTTTGCACAGTAAGGTACTCAAGGCCCCAAGAGGGGGAAGAATTAGGAGTTCAGGCCCGCATCGGCTCAGGGATCTAGAACTGGGCAGAGTACAAGATTCTGAGGAGCACAGTGTATAGGCGCTCGACCAGCTCAGAGTACTAGATTCGGACCATCGTAGAGTTATAGAGTTCGACCTAACACAGAGCACTCGTCAGGGTGGTGGGTCAGCTTTTCGACCACCCCATGTATCATATGTGGGGGTGGTAAGCCATGCTACAGAGTTACTAGAGGATGTTTTAGTTGTGGCAGTGTGGAGCATCGGGTTTGAGACTGTCCATTTGTTAGAGATAATCAGTCAACTCTTCATCTTGCACATATAGCTAGTGCATCAATAAGCAGTGGTCCTCGTCAGGGAAGATGACAAGGGCCAGACTCAACAATCTAATGCCCAGTAGAGGTAGGGGCCCGAGACATCAGCCATACTCTATTTAATGTCTGCTCAGGATGCTACTACATCTGATGATAACGTGGTGTCAGATACACTACATGTTAACCCATTAGATGCTCGTATATTGTTTTATTCTGGAGCGTCATATTCTTTTGTATATCCCTTACTTTTGCATAGTGATTAAGGGTGAAAACCCATCCTTTAAGAATTGATCTTGTGATAGGCACTCCGTTGGGAGAGTCTTTGACTGTTTCTACAGTTCTCTGTAACTATACTATCCATGTCGGGGATAGAGATCTTCAAGTGGATCTCATCCCATTTGATGTTCGAGACTTTAATATCATCCTAGGCATGGATTGGTTATCCTCTAATCATGCGTCTATGGACCGTCACCGGAACCTTAGAACTGTTTGAAAGTTTGGGAAGTGATTAGTGTTAAGTTTGAAATTTTTGTTTGAAAGTACGATAAGAAGTGTGGGATCCTACCTCGTCATCTTGTTCATCTATTGTATGTTGAATTCAATTGTGACTTAATTAAATGCCGACTTGCTCTGAGACGTTGGAGAAGATGTCATTCTTATTGAGTCATCTTATTCCTTTCTAGGATATTTATCTGCTTTTTTCGAATCTATTTGGACTTGATGGGATAATATCTAACCCACTGGCCATGTAAAAGCTACGAATCCTAATAAGGACAAATAACTCCTACTGATTGTAATTGCTTCGAGTCATTGGGTTGACTTTGCTTCGTCATACCTATAGCATTGTTTCTATACTCGTCATTTTCTGGAATGTTACAAAATTTTAGTGTGAATCTTGAGAGCCAATAAGTATGATTTTGTTAAATATTTTTGCGGTTTTGATCGTCCGGTTGCGATTATTGTTATCATTTGATCCCTAAATGCTTGATTGAGATAATTGTTTGATGTGATTAATGTTAGACGTTTTGTGGTATAATCATCACTATTTATTTGTGATTGGTGTATGTTTAATATGTTCTAAAATGGTAACATGTTATAATTGTTGCTTGTAGTTAATCTAATTATCATAATTTTACTGTTCTGTTCTCAAATGATTTTGAAATTGATAATGTGTTATGCACGTATATTCTTGACCTAATATTAGGATCTGTATAGTTTCCTTTGCCCTAACATGAGATTACGTAGATTCGTAAGCCTCACATAACCTATGATTGAGAGTAGACTTTGAGAACGTGGATTAGATTTGGACAATCTATTTGATGATTCAGTATAAGATTGAAATTTTGGCTGAGCGCGCAATAATAGACAGCTTGTTACTTGCCTTTAGAACTGAAAGATTTTAAACATTTAATAAAAAATAGACAATCGAAGGATAAGACTTTGGATTTTCGGTAAATAATGTGATTGTGAATTATAAGTGATGTGATAATTTAGAACCTTAAACTCTAGTGAAAGTGTAATACATGCGTATGCAGAATCATATTTGCATTATGTTAAGATAACTCATCTCTCCGTGATGAATTTGGTAACAGTTCAATTTCTAGTTAACTTGAGATATAAGAGGGCGCAGCCAAAGCTTAATTAGTGGTTACAGTTTTTCTGTCTTTTGTGATATGTAAGTGCTTATAGGAATTGGTTGTCCACATTAGCTTTTGCGAGGGCAAGTCACATGTGACTATCGCCTAGTGTATTAGTGCACCTTGAGCTTAAAATTAAGCTCACTATTATTAAGTCGATTGTACAGGAGTATACCCTGTTATATTATCTATATAACACAATGGAGGCATACCGAATTAGAGATTGATTTAATTCGTTTTAAATGCATTGAATTTAAAATGGTATAAACTCACTTCAATGAGTTTCGTATTAGCTAAGTCATTTTTCGTGATGTACCGGAATGGTTAGAGCGCAAGTGGTTGCCTGACAGGGTTTTTGTTTAGCATTACGATTTAAAACTAAATAGTTATGTTCGGGTATTCGTGTGATATGAAGTTACGTTCGAAGATTAGATATAGCTCAGCTATTATGTGGTAGTTATTAGAGTTACGCAGCGGAAGCGTAGTGCCTAGACGTTGTAAGTTATAGGAAATCCGAGATTAAATTTCGAGGACAAAATTTAAGGTAGGGAGAATGTAATATCCGATACTTTGGAAGCTATATAAAAATAATCATTTGCGCTCTAAAAAATAAACAAGCGATAATTTTGAGCAATGCTCGGGTATTAGTAGAGCTTGGAAGCTTAAAACGATTTTGGGGTCAAAATAATATTTTGAAGCTTTTGGGGTCATTTTGTAATTTTGAAAAACTTTTTGGGAGCTATTTTGTAAATTATGAAAATTGGCATTATGTGTCAAGATTTTAGAAACCATGTCTTATACAATTGCCACATCTTGCTATTTATTTCGTGACTAATGAAATTTAAATATAAGATAATGGTTATTATATCTTTAGGGAAATTAAATGAAAATAAAATACACCAAAAGAAAAAAAAAGGGAATTTCAGGAGAAAAGAAGAAACAGAGGAAGAACTAGGGGTGAGCACGGTTCGGTTTTGAGGTTGAATACCAAACCGAACCGACCAACATCGGTTTGGAAAAAATAAACCGAACCGTAGTTGAACAGTTCGGTTTGAACGGATTAGATAGATCGAACGGTTCGGTCTAAATGGATCAATCGATTTGGTCTAGATTCCATTCTAGGCCCAAAACAACTAAAAATTGTAACAAAACTCAAGTAATTCAACAGATCTTAGCTCATAAGACTAAAATTCTAATTAGATATCATAACATCCAAAAGAAAACAACTCATTACACACAAAATCATAACATAGCATTTCTTGAAATTCTAACCAAAATTGCATAACAGTCAAAAGAAAAAAACTTCTTACACAGCATCTGTTAAACTTCTGTTCCCAACCTATTATGGTCGAACCCAAGGGCCCAATAGGGGTCCCATTTCACGCGAACACGTCGACATTGTCAACGGTCAATTTTTCAACGCATCGAACCAATCAAAGTGCGCGCGCCCAAGTCACGTGCATTCTTTGCTTCGCACGCCTCACGCGCGACTTAGTCACCAATTATTTTACATCAACATCACTCACGCTAGCACGTTCGTCACACCGAAACCACCCAAGAACCTTTTCACCAAAAACATCGGCCGACGGCGCACTTGGAGCAACGGGGTCAAGGGGCAAATGGCCTTGGCCAATCCCAGGGGGTCGGCCTTGGCCAATCCTAGGGGGTCTGCCTCGGCCTCCATGAGGGGTCGGCCTCGGCCTCCATGAGGGGTCGGCCTCGGCCTCCATGAGGGGTTGGCCTCGGCCATTTTCCACCGGTGGTTCACCCCTTCGCGCAAACCCCTTTTCACACTTTTTTCTCTTTGTACATTTTGTATGTCACTCTGGCACCTTGTT
The DNA here is from genome assembly GCA_033065855.1 of Escallonia rubra. NCBI lineage: Eukaryota > Viridiplantae > Streptophyta > Magnoliopsida > Escalloniales > Escalloniaceae > Escallonia > Escallonia rubra. Next base: position 162,142 of record JAVXUO010001799.1, on the reverse strand, counting down.
CATCATGTGGGTACGATTCTTGGCAGCACGCTCGTCGCAACGCAACTTCCGGATTCGCCATTGCTCATTAAAACACCTACTGACGACGCGCCCGAAGTTTGCCAAAAGGGGAAATGACCTTGGGCTCCAAAAATGGGAGTTGGCAATTTGGCCTTGGCCAGCCCCAGGGGGTCAGCCTCGGCCTTCCCCATGCCTAGGGGGTCAGCCTCGGCCTCCAGGAGGGGTTGGCCTCGGCCATTTTCCCCCGGTGGTTCACCCCTTCGGGCAACCCTTTTTTTGTACTTTTTTCACTGCGTACGTTTCGTATGTGACTCTAGTACCTTGTTCATCATATGGGTACAATTCTTAGCAGCACGCTCGTCGCAACGCAACTTCCGGATTCGCCATTGCTCATTAAAACACCTACCGACGGCGCGCCCGAAGTTTGCCAAAAAGGGAAGTGTCCTTGGGCTCCAAAAATGGGAGTTGGCCATTTGGCCTTGGCTAGCCCCAGGGGGTCGGCCTCGGCCTTCCCCATGCCTGGGGGTCAGCCTCGACCTCCAGGAGGGGTTGGCCTCGGCCATTTTCCCCCGGTGGTTCACCCATTCGCGCCCCCCTTTTCGCACTTTTTTTGCTTTGCATGCTTTGTACGTAACTTTGGCACCTTATTCATCACATGGGTACGATTCACCTCGACACGCTCATCATAATGCAACTTTCGGATTTATCATTGCCCATCAAAACACCTACCGTCGCGTGCCCGAAGTTCACCGAAAGGGGGGAGTGGACTTGGGCTCCTTAGTTGACCATTTGGCCTTGGCCACCCCTAGGGTCGGCCTCGGCCTCCCCAGGGGGTCAGCCTCAGCCTCCTAGGGGCCTTAGCCTTGGCCTTCCCCCCATTTTTGGCCTATGGCCTTTCCCACCGCACACACTTATTTTCTCGAGTCTTTGCACCTCCGCGATGTTTACGGACGTTCGTACATCAACTTTGCCACGTCCGTCGTACATCAACCTCGCGACGTCCGTCGTTCGTGACCGCACACCGCTCCCGCGATGCTAGTCGCCAAAAGTCGCGTGCTACCGCCGAATTACCCGTCGCCGATAACCGCATACCATCACTCCCAACTTTGTCATTACTACATGTTGCATTCATTATTTTGTTATAACATGCACACTTAACTCACATCCTGTCTTCGGGACACGCGACGCGCGCCCGTGCGCCATTCTCATGATGCGTGCCCTCGGTACCAAGTATTGCTCTACGACGATTGTCGCCGCGCCATTCTCATGATACGTGCCCCCGGCACCAAGTATTGCTTCGCGACATTCGTCGCCGCGCCCGTACGCCATTGTCATGATGCGTGCCCCCGGCACCAAGTATTGCTCCCTGACGTTCGTCGCCGCGCCATTCTCATGATACGTGCCCCCGACACCAAGTATTGCTCCGTAACGTTCGTCGCCGCGTCCGTACGCCATTGTCATGATGCGTGCCCCCGGCACCAAGTATTGCTCTGCGACGTTCGTCGCCGCGCCACTTTCATAACATGTGCCCCCGGCACCAGGTATTGTCTCATGCCGTTGGCATCGCGCCCATGCGCCACAATCAATGTCTCGTGCTGTAGGCACCGCGCCCATGCGCCACAATCATGTAACATACTTTCGGGGGGTTCCGCTCGTAGTGCTCCGGCATGAGGAACCCTCGCAGCGGGATGGACTCACAACCTTAAAGTCATCGCCGCCACGGGATGGGCTCACAACCTTAAAGCCATCGCCGTCACAATCACTGGGGGCTCTGGCACGAGGACCCCTCGCAGCGGGATGAACTCACAACCTTAAAGTCATCGCCGCCACGGGATGGGCTCACAACCTTAAAGCCATCGCCATCACAATCACGGGGGGCTCCGGCACGAGGACCCCTCGTAGCGGGACAGACTCACAACCTTAAAGTTATCGCCGCCACGGGATGGGCTCACAACCTTAAAGCCATCACCGTCAGAATCACGGGGGGCTCCGGCACGAGGACCCCTAGCAGTGGGATGGACTCACAACCTTAAAGTCATCTCCGCCACGGGATGGGCTCACAACCTTAAAGCCATCGCCGTCACAATCACGGGGGGCTCTGGCACGAGGACCCCTAGCAGTGGGATGGACTCACAACCTTAAAGTCATCGCCGCCACGTGATGGGCTTACAACCTTAAAGCCATCGCCGTCACAATCACGGGGGGCTCCGGCACGAGGACCCCTCGCAGCAGGATGAACTCACATCCTTAAAGTCATCGTCGCCACGGGATGGGCTCACAACCTTAAAGCCATCGCCGTCACAATCACGGGGGGCTCCTGCACGAGGACCCCTCGCAGCGGGATGAACTCATAACCTTAAAGTCATCGCCGCCACGGGATGGGCTCACAACCTTAAAGCCATCGCCGTCACAACCACGGGGGGCTTCGGCACGAGGACCCCTCGCCACAGACTCTGAGCACTGAGCTGCGGGCATGTCCACTCATGTTACCATTGATCGTTGACACGACCAGGGTAATGACCCCCGGGTCACTCCGGGACGGAAGCATGTCCTTGGAGGGCATCGCGCCTAGTCTGCCTGGAAATTGGCTACAGGGGCAACCCTCACCGCTGTCAGGTTCTTTGCGCGTCTCTTGACGTATCTTGTGGGATTCAGTAAGGGCTTGGACCGGTGGCCAAGGCAACGGGCTTACTCTGATCATGCTGTGTGGTCAGTCTTCTCAGATAGGTAGAGTGACTCTGTGCGAGGCAGGCAACGCGAATTTGGGAACCGACAGTCCAATGGAGAACTGGTATTTTGGGACCCCCTGGTGACGTGTCACTCTCAGGGGACGACATGTGGCACTTTATGACATAAGCACACTGTTTCCTATAAATAGTGAACTTTATGACTCAAAAAGGGACTGCTTTTTCATTCTCACAAAATCACTTTCTCACTCTAGAATTTGAGAGCTCTTGGATTCTAGAAAGAGAAACACAAAATTGGACATAACTTTGGACCGTAACATTGGACCCTGACTCGGACCCTGACTTGGACTGTCGACTGCCGACCATGTTCGTCTCAGCCTTGTCTTCGCAGCACTGCCACTCCTCACGACCTGTCTGGGAAGCCTTGCTCTCTGCCCTTACTCCGCCCTCACTGTCTCTCATTTTGCATACTTGGAAGCTGACTCGGACTGCAGCCTTTGTGGCACCTCCACGTAGGTACGAACCCACTTTCCTTGGCATCAACTTCTAATCAAATTACATGTACAGGGCAATTGCATTTTTGCACTAATTAAAAATCAATCTTCCATGAGACCTGTTGGCATTATTCTTCTTTGTCTTTGCTGATGTCGCAATCATCACTGAGACACCATTTTTCTTGTTAATCACCAAAATTGATCCTGAGTCCTGACCAACTCCCCCAGCTCCCACCCACGTCATTTTGGGGGCTCTAAAGTAGTACTGTAGTAGGGATGAATAAACTACAATTTGTGATGATTCAAGGAAGAAGATGAAGGGGAAGCTTAACTGAGCTAAGAAAGAAGAGGAATCTAGAAAAGGGGAGACATTACCTTGGAGGCTAGAGGAGATAGGAGGCAGCGGTAGGAGGAGAGACAGAGGCGCAGCCGTGGGAGGTGGAGACGGTGGCTGGAGGAGACGGCAACTGAAGAAGACGATGGCTGAAGGAGGCGCTGCCTTGAGAGTTGAGGGCTGAGGCGTGGAGTGGAGGTTGTGGAGCAGATCTGGGCGGCGATTGAAGAACATAATGGATTAGGATTTAGGGTTACCGATATTTTATATGAAGGGTTAAGTTTAACTACCTAAGTCAGTTAAAACTAACTGGGGTTAGTTTAAAATATATATATATTATACTGTATACGGTCGGTTCGGTTTAGATCGGTTTCAAAAAAACCAAACCGAACTGACCGAACCAGACATGCGGTTTGTGAAAAAAATACCAAACCAATTGTTTTTGCGATCGGTTTGGAATTTGTTGGATTGGTTGGTTCGGTTTTTACGGTTGGATCGGTTTCAACGGTTTAAATGCTCACCCCTAGGAAGAAGAGTAGCAGAGGGAGTGAAAACAGAGCAAAAGAGGGGAAAAACCCAGAGAAGAACAAAGAACTAGGGCAAGGGGGAAGGAGCGAGAAAAATGGGAAATTTTGGAAAACTTCCAATGGTTCCTCTTAGGTAGTTTCTTACCTTTAGTGGGTGTTTCAGTGTGTTTTATGAGTGTGTGTGTATTACTTTGTGTGCAGTGTGTGTGTTTCTCTGTGTGTATGTGCTTCGGGTGTGTGAGTATATGTATAATTATGGTTTGATTGTGTATGTATGTGGGTGCATAGGTAGATGGGTGTGTGTTTTAGTATGTGAAATGTGTGGGTGTGAGAAACTGAGTGTGCAGTGTGTGTGTGTGTGTGTGTGTGTGTGTGTAATTGTGTGTGTTTTGGGTGGTGGAAGGTGTATTTAGGTGTTTTAGTGGTTGTAGGTGCATCATAGTGTGTGTGAGAAAAGTGTATGTGTGGTTTCGACAGTTGAGGGAGGTTGAAGACATGTGCGTATTTTTCAAGGTGTTTGTGTGTGATTTGATTAAACATGAATAATATGTGTAATTATTGTTTCTAAAAGGGGCAGCTACGGTGAACAGTTTTATACGATTCTTTTTATAAATAGTTAGGATCAAAATCTAACAAAGTTCAAAAGAGAGACCCCCTATAGTTTTACGAAATATATGCTGTGAAAAGTTTTGAGCTTTTTTCGTTGTCCGTGATGGACGCTAAATTAAGGTATCGATTAAAAAGAATTCTCGAATTATTCAGCATACCAAATCAAGTTATTTTAATCTGAAAGTTTTGGAAAAATCTTATATTATTGAGATGTATTATTTCCTAAAATTTCGTGCTATTCCAAGGTTGATAGCTATTTTTAGTAGAACCGGCTTCTGAGCGCAGGTCCGAACACCGCTTCGAGATTTTTGGACGAAATTTTCTTAAATTTTTTTAGTTCAAAAATAACTTTAGGATACTTAAAGTAGTGTTTTAATGTGTTTTTGAGATTTTTTCGGTGCTGGAATCCCCATGGGGTATTTTGGTAATTTGCCATTCATATGAGGTATTTTGGTAATTTTACCTATAACAGAAATTTTTGGGTAAATTCACATACGATAGAGATATTTTAGTGATTTTACTTATGGGAAGGATGTTTTGGTAATTTAAGTGTGAGGGGTGCTTTCGGTACTTATTCACATAAAGGGCATTTGGTAATTTACCTACCCGGTCAGAGGGTTCATTCTGGGAGTATGCATGAGTCAGTATTGAGTTTATAATATCGTAGTGTAGATTCTATCCTGATCGTTTGATTGTTCCGTTTAGGTTAAAGCAAAATACTTTTCGATTAGACTAATTTAGCTTCGGATCCATGTAAGGGCTTTTATTTGAACCCCGCGTAAGGATTTCTATCCAAACCTAAATTTCGACAACTTGTGTTTGTAAATATTCTTTCGATTTGCTTATGGCTTTTGCAGAATACTGAGATATGCATTGATATCATCATGTCATTGTCAAGCAAACCCTAACATTAAACCTGAATCGGTTTTTTGGAAATCTTATCGATACTCGCCTTGTATCACATGCTGAGAAAATTCGATAATTGTTTGCATTCTTTCTTCTGAATTTTTGAGCATAAATTCGATAACCGTTCGTATTTATTCTTGCTATTTGTTTGTGGTTATTCTGAAATTCTGAGTGATGTATTATATCAGCATGCTTAATTGTCATTGAAACCTTAATTGATTTTGGTTAACTGAATTCATGTTGATGCTCATTTTTATTGCATGTCAAGCATTTAATTTCTTGTTCATTCTATGATTGTTGTTTTCTATGTTGACCTGGGAATCTGTTCTGTGGGGAGGTATTATAAGGAGTCTGAACCGGCGTAATTATGCAGGGCTAGTTCCTTGATCGATGGAAAGGGCTAGTTATATACATCATGCATGTGTACTCTGTGCATTGCCTGAATGGTATTGCCTCTGTCCAGGATCAATATCTTTGAATTTACTTACTTTTTATCTTACATTGATTATTTTGAAAAATGATGTTCAAATGAAATGTCTTGTTATCTGATTGAAGGGGATTGAGTTGAAACTCTTCCATATATTGTGATAAAATTGTTTGTGATTGCCTGATACCCTTCCCCTATTGCCCTTTGAAATATTTGTGTTCGTTTTGAAACCCTTTGAAAAATCATCATTGCATTTTAAAATGATGGCTTTAAATGATCGTTTTGGAACCTGTTGTGATTGTTAATGTTTGTTTTGGTATATATTTATGATTGATTATAATCATTTTGATCGTTTAAAATGTCTTGAAAATTTATTATCGGATGGACTTGTGAGTCGTTTTGTAATTCCTTAGGTTGTCCTTAAACGACCTTACTGAGCTCTCAAAAGCTTAGCCTTTGTTTGATTCATTTCTACAGGTAACGATCAACTATAGCATGCTCAGGATTTGGTTTAGAGACTGTGTGAGATTTCAGAGAGCCCAATACTACTGTGTAGTAAGACCTCTGCATGGATCAACACAGTTAGCTTGTCGTTCTGTAAAGAACCTAAGTTTTATTAGTTTAAGTTTAAGCAGTTTTTTTGTAATCTTGTATTGTAAAGAATTTGAGTTGATGTCTAGTTAGATGTTTTGAAATATGTGTCAATAAACAGGATTTGACAGGTTTGATGCGATGTGATAGGTTAATGCTCCGGGAGTTTAAAGCGATGGAGCTCTGGATTTTCGAGTCGTTACATTTTGTGCTAGATCTAAGGAGGAATAGATGGTTGTTAAGTGAGATGAGTTAGCTGGAGGACTTAGAAGAGGTAGGGTACATAGCAAAAAGATTATATGAGATGCCAAGGGTTATAGGCGGCCCAAATTTGGGCATAGGGTTTGGATTTGATATGGCAATAGATTTGCGGAGGTTTTTAGTATAAATTAGCGAAATAGGATCTTATCATGCCCCGTCCCACTTGTGGAAAAAGACACGTGTTAACCATCAAAGGATCATGATTATGAGGTGACATCGATGAAATCATGGCGGATCGACCTCCAAGATCTGGTCATAAAAAACTGCCATATACGCCGACGCGTAGTCGTTGGTCACATTCAATTGCACTTCACCAAATGCATTTCCTCCATCTCATGGGTCGGCGGTTTATTGCAGTTTGATCCTCCCGTTCTCGAAATCTCGTTCGGCTCCGTTTCATATGCAACTAAAATCTGATCTTGAAATTGTTGATCTTCGATGTCACAAGATTGTTGGAGACCTTCATCTTTACTCTCAAAATTCTCCATTATCCCCAGGAAATTGGCTACTTGTTTGATAAAGGTCATGAGTCCCTTACTGTAAACATGTTTATCTCTAGAGGGTAGATAAGTACTTTTACATTCTTTGTATTATAGTATATGATGTAACTTTCCTGTTTTGGGTAATCACAATGAGATAGTGATACAACTTCCTCAAATGGGTCTTGTAATTCTGTTTCCATCTTATTGCAATACTTATAATTTACATGGCATCAGAGCCAATTCACATCCATCAAGTTTTTTGGTTCTTTGATTTCTTCAATTGAGACTTAGAAACTTTGATCATCATCCTTTCCTTATTCTTTCTCTGCTGGAAATCCAATCCCCCTCTTTGGGTATAAGTCCTCTTCGTTCTACAGCTGGGTTTGATACCTTCAAATATCTGTCATCGTTCTTATTTTCAGAATCGGCAAACATCAGATCTTGGAGAAGTTAGCTTCTGTTTCTCAGCTTCTACTTTGGACGTAAGATTAAGGTTAGCTTTTACTCTTGAAGAAGTTCTTTGCAATTTGTGTGGATTTTAGCATAATTTGTTAGTACTATTTGGTTGGTACCTGATTTTCTTGACATTTCTGGGGCTATAAATCATCTTCTTCTAAGCATGGCCTCCAAATCCAACTAAGTGACCCAAGTTAAATTAAAAGGTTTGAATTATTCTTACTGGTCGTACCTCTTAAAAGTATACATAACCGGTAAGGAACTGTGTGGATATTTAAATGGATCAGTTATGGCTCCAAAAGAGTCGGATATAAATTATGCAAAATTGCAGCAAGAATGGGAAACCAATAATGCCAGAATTCTGTCTTGGATTAATAATTCTGTAGAACCATCTATTGGAATGCATTTCTCAAAATTTACCTCTGCAAAAGAGGTCTGGGACTACTTGGAAGGTCTGTATATGCAATCAAACTTTGCGAAGAGATATGAGCTAGAGAACGTGATCCATGGTGAACGACAAGATGATAAATCTGTTTGAGAATTCTATAATGTGATGAATGGAATTTGGGATCAATTAGACTTAATGGATCCATTGGAATTGAGAAAATTAGCAATATATCAAAAGGTTCGCGAAAAGAAAAAACTTGTTCAGTTTCTTATGGCACTGCGTACTGAATTTGAACCTTTGCGAGGCTCCATGTTGCATCGCTCTCCATTGCCCAATGTAGACAAAGTTTTGAGTGAACTGGTGGCTGAAGAAACCAGGCTTCAATCCTCTTTGCTCTATTCCATGCAAACACAAGTACGGTGTCTCAGTTCCCTCCACTCGTTCCTTATCGTGGTACTCCGCCTTCTGGAAATTTTAAAGTTGCTCTTGATGAATGCAGCTTTTATCATGAAAATGGGCATTGGAAACGTGACTGCCCCAAACTTCGAAAAAAGGGAATCTTGCCATATCCAAATCATTTTTCGCAAAACTCTCACAATGTTCAGAGAACAATGAATCCGGTAGCTTTCATGACTTTCAGCATAGCTCCCGATTTTAGTCATACAAGTGGGGTTACTCATGAAGATGTCCAGTCATTGGTCACTCAACAAATTCAACAGTTACTTGGTACTTTACTTAATGCCCAACCATCTAGTTCCACTGCTATGTCTGCCTCCCCTGCTAGTGCGCACTCTATGAACCATTCAAGTAAAACATCGTCTTGGATATTTGATTCTGGTGCATCTCACCATATGACTCATGATTCTTCTATTCTTGTTGAGCGCTCTACATCTTTCATTCTATCTTATATTCAAACAGTAGATGGGTCATCTATGGAAGTACATCAATTGGGTTCCATAGATTCGACTTCATTTCCCTCTGGAGTGCTTTGTGTAGCTAACGTTTTACATGTTCCAAAATCATCTGTAAATCTTCTCTCTATTATTCAGCTTACTAATGTTGGATGTGATGTCATTTTTTTCACCTTCTGGTTGTGTTGTTCAAGATCGGCATACAAGGAGGCAGATTGGGACAGGCCGTAGAGACGGGGGACTCTACTTTTTGCAAAATCTTTTTGTTTCACCCGGTATTGCTGAAAATTCTACCCTGTCTGCTTTTCAGTTAAACAAACACTCGTCTCCATTTCAGCTATGGCATTCTAGGCTAGGTCATGTCTCGGGTTCTCGTCTAAAATATATGGTATCCAATGGTCTTTTGTGTGATATTTGGTACTCTGATGTTTCAGATTGCAAGGGCTGTAAGCTCGGAAAATTTAATGCCCTTCCTTTTAGCAAAAGTACTTATGTTTCTTGCACTCCTTTTGACCTCATACATTCTGATGTTTGGGGCCCCTCACCTGTTACAACCAAAGGTGGATCATCCTATTACGTTTCATTCGTTGATGATTATACTCGTTTTAGCTGGGTGTTCCTAATGCATCGTAGATTTGAATTTTTCAAAATTTATTCAAACTTCGTTGCAATGGTTAGAACCCAATTTAATTCTACCATCAAAGTGTTTCGAACAGACTTGGGTGGGGAATATATATATACAGTCCTTTTTTTAGAGCTTCTAGCTTCTCAAGGAACAATATTACAATACTCTTGCAGGGAAACACCCAACAAAATGGTAAGGCTGAAAGGAAACATCGACATATACTTAAAACAGCTGGATCTCTTTTGCTATTGGCTTTTGTTCCGAGTTCATTTTGGGGTGAAACTGTCCTTACCTCTGTGTACTTAATTAATCGCATCCCCACTTTTGTAAATGGAGGCTTCTCCCCCTATGAAAAATTGTTTGGTCTTCGCCCAGATTACTCTGAACTTAGAGTATCTGGGTGTACTTGTTTTGTTCTTCTTCCTAAGAATGAGGGAAATAAATTGATAGCTCGATCTTCTTTATGTCTGTTTTTTGGAGTATGGTATCGAATAAAAGGGTTACAGATGTTATGATCCCATTGCTAAGAAATTTCGTTTATCTAGACATGTTTCATTCTTAGAGCATATTCCATTTTATTGTCTTCCTACATCTCCGACAGCAACCAAGGAAGAAAATTGTTCTCGATCCTTTTGCAAATTTTGAGACTTTGTCTAGTCATGTAGATTCTAGTCCTGAAATTGTTGTGCCAGATGAAGTCATGTCTTCTCCTTTACCATTCCCAAGTGATACCCTTTCTCTACCCGAGTCCGATGCTGACCCTGATGATGCTCGTCCCTCTCCATCACAAATTGCTCTAAGGTATCCTTCTCGCTCTCACCATCCTCCTTCTTGTCTAAAAGATTACAGAACATGTTTTTCTTCATCTTACCAATCATTTCTTAGTTCTATTCAATTCTCTTCATGCGCATGTTTCTTATAAGGAAGCCCATCTTGTTCCTCATTGGCAACATGCTATGCATGAAGAACTTTTTGCACTTAAAAAAACTCACACTTGGGATTTGGTAACTTTGCCAAATGGCAAAGAAGCTATTGGGTGTAAATAGGTCTATAAAGTCAAAACCAACTCAGACGGCTCCATCGAACGATTTAAGGCTCGTTTAGTGGCAAAAGGGTACTCTCAAGAATATGGAATTGATTATGATGAAACTTTTGCCCCAGTTGCCAAGATGACTTCGGTTCGAACTCTCATTTTTGTTGCAGCCAAACAGCAATGGCCCCTATACCAAATGGATGTTAAAAATGCTTTTTTGAATGGTGATTTACAAGACGAAGTTTAAATGAAACCTCCACAAGGCCTTCTTTGTTCCTCCACTCATGTTTTTCGTTTACGCCGTGCATTGTATGGTCTTAAACAAGCACCACGTGCTTGGTTTGAAAAGTTTCGCCAAACCATGATGTATATTGGTTTTTCTCAAAGCTTCCATGATTTTGATCTTTTTTATTCTACTTCTCAGCGTGGTAGGATCTTGTTACTGATATACGTTGATGATATTAATATTACTGGAGATGATTCATGTGGAATATCTAAGTTGAAAGACCACCTATATGATAAATTTGAGATGAAAGACTTGGACCTTCTTCGCTATTTTCTTGGTATTGAAGTTGCTTACTCTCCAAAAGGGTATCTTTTATCTCAAACCAAGTATGCGAATGACATTATTAGTCGTGCTAAGTTAACTGAAGTAAAGGTGGTTGATACTCCTCTTGAACTTAATGTCAAGCTTTGCCCCACTGATGGTACTCCTCTGCATGATGCTACTTTGTATCGCCAAATCGTTGGATCCTTGGTATATCTTACCGTCACCCGACCTGATATTGCTTATGCAGTCCATATTGTTAGTCAATTTGTTTCGGCTCCTCGCTCAATTCATTGGTCAGCTATTGTTCGTATCTTGCGGTATATTCATGGCACATTGTCCCGAGGTTTGCTCATCTCTTCTTCTCCAGATCTTACTCTTAGTGCTTATTCGGATGCAGATTGGGCAGATGATGTATCTGATTGTAGGTATACAACAGGGTTTTGCATTTTTCTTGGTGACTCTCATATCTTGGAAATGCAAGAAACAAAGTGTTGTTTCTCGCTCTAGTTCACAAGCTAAATATCGTGCCATGGCTAATACCACAGCAAAAATTGTTTGGGTTCGATGGTCACTACATGATATGGGTGCTACACAATCCTCTCCTACGCCTATGTTCTGTGTGTCTTCCATATGTGCCGTTGAAATTGCGCACAATTCAGTCTTTCATGAACGGACAAAACATATTGAAATTGATTGTCATTTTGTTCGTCATCACTTCCACCAGGGCACTATCACCCTTCCATACGTGTCTTCATCGCTGCAACTTGCTGATTTTTTTTACCAAATCTCATACGTTTGCTCGCTTCACGCTACTACTTGGCAAACTCTCAATGGTCTCACTATCCCATCGTGAGTTTGAGGGAGGGTGATAAAGGCCATGAGTCCCTTACTGTGAACATGTTTATCTCTAGAGGTAGATAAGTATTTTTACATTCTTTTTTTTATAATAAGATAATTGCATAGATAAAATAACGGAGTTCACAGTTCCAGATCGGCCTTAAGGCCATACAACAGCAAGGAAATATCTAGAAACAGTCTTCAAAAAAGTAATGCTGGATGTGATGTCATTTTTTCACCTTCTGGTTGTGTTGTTCAAGATCGGCATACAAGGAGGCAGATTGGGACAGGACGTAGAGACGGGGGACTCTACTTTTTGCAAAATCTTTTTGTTTCACCTGGTATTGCTGAAAATTCTACCTTGTCTGCTTTTCAGTTAAACAAACACTCGTCTCCATTTCATCTATGGCATTCTAGGCTAGGTCATGTCTCGGGTTCTCGTCTGAAATATATGGTATCCAATGGTCTTTTGTGTGATATTTGGTACTCTGATGTTTCAGATTGCAAGGGCTATAAGCTCGGAAAATTTAATGCCCTTCCTTTTAGCAAAAGTACTTATGTTTCTTGCACTCCTTTTGACCTCATACATTCTGATGTTTGGGGCCCCTCACCTGTTACAACCAAAGTTGGATCATCCTATTACATTTCATTCATTGATGATTATACTTGTTTTAGCTGGGTGTTCCTAATGCATCGTAGATCTGAATTTTTCAAAATTTATTCAAACTTCGTTGCAATGGTTAGAACCTAATTTAATTCTACCATCAAAGTGTTTCGAACAGACTTGGGTGGGGAATATATATACAGTCCTTTTTTAGAGCTTCTAGCTTCTCAAGGAACAATATTGCAATACTCTTGCAGGGAAACACCCAACAAAATGGTAAGGCTGAAAGGAAACATCGACATATACTTAAAACAGTTGGATCTCTTTTGCTATTGGCTTTTGTTCCGAGTTCATTTTGGGGTGAAACTGTCCTTTCCTCTGTGTACTTAATTAATCGCATCCCCACTTATGTAAATGGAGGCTTCTCCCCCTATGAAAAATTGTTTGGTCTTCGCCCAGATTACTCTGAACTTAGAGTATTTGGGTGTACTTGTTTTGTTCTTCTTCCTAAGAATGAGGGAAATAAATTGACAGCTCGATCTTCTTTATGCCTGTTTTTTGGAGTATGGTATCGAATAAAAGGGTTACAGATGTTATGATCCCATTGCTAAGAAATTTCGTTTATCTAGACATGTTTCATTCTTAGAGCATATTCCATTTTATTGTCTTCCTCCATCTCCGACAGCAACCAAGGAAGAAATTGTTCTCGATCCTTTTGCAAATTTTGAGACTTTGTCTAGTCATGTAGATTCTAGTCCTGAAATTGTTGTGCTAGATGAAGTCATGTCTTCTCATTTACCATTCCCAAGTGATACCCTTTCTCTACCCCGAGTCCGATGCTGACCCTGATGATGCTCGTCCCTCTCCATCACAAGTTGCTCTAAGGTATCCTTCTCGCTCTCACCATCCTCCTTCTTGTCTAAAAGATTACAGAACATGTTTTTCTTCATCTTACCAATCATTTATTAGTTCTATTCAATTCTCTTCATGCGCATGTTTCTTATAATGAAGCCCATCTTGTTCGTCATTGGCAACATGCTATGCATGAAGAACTTTTTGCACTTCAAAAAACTCACACTTGGGATTTGGTAACTTTCCCAAATGGCAAAGAAGCTATTGGGTGTAAATGGGTCTATAAAGTCAAAACCAACTCAGACGGCTCCATCGAACGATTTAGGGCTCGTTTAGTGGCAAAAGGGTACTCTCAAGAATATGGAATTGATTATGATGAAACTTTTGCCCCAGTTGCCAAGATGACTTCGGTTCGAACTCTCATTTTTGTTACAGCCAAACAGCAATGGCCCCTATACCAAATGGATGTTAAAAATGCTTTTTTGAATGGTGATTTACAAGACGAAGTTTAAATGAAACCTCCACAAGGCCTTCTTTGTTCCTCCACTCATGTTTGTCGTTTACGCCGTGCATTGTATGGTCTTAAACAAGCACCACGTGCTTGGTTTGAAAAGTTTCGCCAAACCATAATGTATATTGGTTTTTCTCAAAGCTTCCATGATTTTGATCTTTTTTATTCTACTTCTCAGCGTGGTAGGATCTTGTTACTGAAATACGTTGATGATATTAATATTACTGGAGATGATTCATATGGAATATCTAAGTTGAAAGACCACCTATATGATAAATTTGAGATGAAAGACTTGGGCCTTCTTCGCTATTTTCTTGGTATTGAAGTTGCTTACTCTCCAAAAGGGTATCTTTTATCTCAAACCAAGTATGCGAATGACATTATTAGTCGTGCTAAGTTAACTGAAGTAAAGGTGGTTGATACTCCTCTTGAACTTAATGTCAAGCTTTGCCCCACTGATGGTACTCCTCTGCATGATGCTACTTTGTATCGCCAAATCGTTGGATCCTTGGTATATCTTACCGTCACCTGACCTGATATTGCTTATGCAGTCCATATTGTTAGTCAATTTGTTTCGGCTCCTCGCTCAATTCATTGGTCAGCTATTGTTCGTATCTTGCGGTGTATTCATGGCACATTGTCCCGAGGTTTGCTCATCTCTTCTTCTCCAGATCTTACTCTTAGTGCTTATTCGGATGCAGATTGGGCAGATGATGTATCTGATCGTAGGTATACAACAGGGGTTTGCATTTTTCTTGGTGACTCTCATATCTTGGAAATGCAAGAAACAAAGTGTTGTTTCTCGCTCTAGTTCAGAAGCTGAATATCGTGCCATGGCTAATACCACAGCAAAAATTGTTTGGGTTCGATGGTCACTACATGATATGGGTGCTACACAATCCTCTCCTACGCCTATGTTCTGTGTGTCTTCCATATGTGCCGTTGAAATTGCGCACAATTCAGTCTTTCATGAACGGACAAAACATATTGAAATTGATTGTCATTTTGTTCGTCATCACTTCCACCAGGGCACTATCACCCTTCCATACGTGTCTTCATCGCTGCAACTTGCTGATTTTTTTTACCAAATCTCATACGTTTGCTCGCTTCACGCTACTACTTGGCAAATTCTCAATGGTCTCACTATCCCATCGTGAGTTTGAGGGAGGGTGATAAAGGTCATGAGTCCCTTACTGTGAACATGTTTATCTCTAGAGGTAGATAAGTATTTTTACATTCTTTTTTTTATAATAAGAGAATTGCATAGATAAAATAACGGAGTTCACAGTTCCAGATCGGCCTTAAGGCCATACAACAGCAAGGAAATATCTAGAAACAGTCTTCAAAAAAGTAAAGATAAAGATAAGCCAAATATGGAAGAGTAAACCCACAAACAACAAGGAGACACATAGCATCATAGTTTGTCCAACACCCAGTCTTGGTATACCGGTATCCCGGCAGGGCAAGCAAAAATTGCTAGAGAACGTGCTTCCTTCAAAAGGTGTGGGCCGGTCCTGTTCATATTGTAATGATGGAATTATTTAGCAGGTGACATAGATCATATAGAATAGGTGCCACCAACATTCTTTGTATTACACAGTATATGATGTAACTTTCCTGTCTTGGGTAATCACAATGAGATAGTGATACAGCTTCCTCATATGGGTCTTGCAATACTGTTTCCATCTTCTTGCAATACTTGTAGTTTACAGTTTCGTTGTTGGGCACGGCCTTCCTCCATCACATCCAGATTATCCCCTTCCATAATACCATTAATCTCCTGGTTTTCAGCTTGGGCACCCGCTCCCATGTCTTCATTGAGGCCTATATTATTCATCACCTCAGGCTATTGAATTTGTGTATTATTTATGCTTTCATCAATAGCATCCTCCATGTGGTGTTGGGAACCCATAGCAGCATCATTTGTTCAGGGTTGTTCATAGGCGAGTTTTCTTCAGTCTCTGAGTAGATCGAAGTGGGCGCCGTATCGAAAGTGTCATCATCACTTTAGTACACTGATGGGTTAGAAAATATGTATTATACGTGCGTGAGGTGTACTTCATTAGGGTCATGGTTATGGCAATTCGAGAAGTGCCGATGGAGTTAAGAAAAGCTAGCAAAGGTTTCTCGTACATGAGGACAGTAACTGTCAACAAAGAATGCCGCACATATTTGGTCAAGTGATCTGGGTAGTGCACCTTGCAAGGGATTACACCACCTCCACCAAAGAGGTTCGAGAGTTTGTGTTCTCATGTGCCATGATCCCGCATCAATGACAACTCGTGAAGACCTCCCCATAGGTGCATCAAAGGAGCTGCACTCTTATATCAAAAAAAGAGATGCCAAAACACTCCCGGCACTAGGGGCGCATCAGCAAGAACTCGAACTTAAATGCAGAAATAGTCCATGCTCCTAACTGTTTATCAGACCAGTCTATCTCTAGCAGTAATCCCACAGGCCACAGCAAGACCGACAATCTCAGCCAGGTTTGTTATTCACTTGCATATATAATTCCACCTTATGAAACTGGATGATAGCATAAACCGCGAAAGGGTACCAAGCTCGTAAAATAGGCGGCACTCTAAAACAGTTCCAAGGGCCATTTTATAGAGACCAGTTGAGCATCTGTTGTCGACGAGAACTCAAAGATGAAGATTTTGGGGACCTATGGAATAGTGGCATGACCTTGGAGGAACCAACAACCCCTCACCCTCTTTTGCATTTACTTTTGACCAAAAGATCTTGAATTCTTTAATTTTCCCAGTAAATTTTGGTTTTGTCAGTGAGCCTACCGGGCACAAAAAGTTCGTTGAGATAGATCAAGACCTTGTGCATGCCATCCTCGGCTATATTTACATCATCATGAAAGGCACCCTCCAGGTGGAAAATGTGGTTAAGTTTTTTTTTTTTTTTTTTTTGGTATAAATGTAAAAGTGCATTTCAAAAACAAAGAATCAGTTATAAGAGTGGGTAAGACATCTAGATGTCTAGAACATCCCCACTTTTTAAAACCCTGCAAATGAACTAACCTACCAGCTTTAAATCACCGTCCACTAAATCTTGCAGCAATTAACATCGGAATATCACAAGGGATTTTTATTGTTGTTTTCCATCTAATATATTACATACTACAACATACAAGTAAATAAACAATATCAAGCTTGATCTCCATTCAATGGCTCTCTAATCTTCCCTCCTAGTCGTAGAAGGGCTAGGAACCTTTTGATGGTCATAAAAGGGTTGAAGGTGGAAATTGGTAGATATAGTCTTACTGTTTCGGTTTGGAAAGATAGGAAAGAATCCCGGCATAAACAAATGCATTTCGGGAAACATGCTTTCGGATTGGACGCTACACTCTAACTCTAATGGATGTTAGAGGACCTCAACTGGCAACACCAATATAACTACGATTACTCGTGCAAAAAACACAACGAAGAACCAAGGCCTGCTTAATACTAAGCCTCCTTCACCCAAACGCATTAGATCAATGATGCCGTACTGGAGATTAAGCCACAGAACAATGGTAACACGTGAATTGAAGCTCCGATGATACAGAACCATTGATAACCGGAGGAAGAAACACAAGCCAGACAACAGATGTAGTAGAGTGTCCAACGGCCTGACGAATATGGATATAAGTAATCCAATATTCTATTGATCACCGGACTAGGCAAGAAGAAAGCACAAGATCTGGCAATAGGAGGGCTTTCTGGAGGATGGAAAATCGCGAGAGGGGTGAGAGAGAAGGAAAGAAAAGAAAGGAGAAGAGGAGCCTAGAGGGAGGGTGCGGGATTGGGGAGGGCTTAATGCATTTTGGTCACTTGAAGCACACGGAAAAAGAAAAAAAAAAGTAAAAACCAAAATGCTAATAAATGTGTAATGTAACACGAGTAAACATGCACCTTTCTCGTGAAAAATGGTAACAAGTGCCGCCAACATTACATAATTGAAAACCAATAACTCTAATATTGGAGCATTGGAGCAGCCAGATGTATCGAGGTCGTATGACTTTCATGGAAGGAGTTCACTTAATACCTCCCAGTTTGCATGTACTCGAATTACTGTCTCCAATATGCTTGATGCTATTGGAACCTTTCACTTCGTAAGGTTGTAGAATCTACACGTCAACATTTGTTAGGAGTACAACTCTTCTACTCTCAGTACCAAGAAATTAGTTTATAACTTCCGGCAGATTGTCATACCGTCACCAATGGGTACCTGGAATTTAAAAGCAGGGTTCAATAGAGTAAATTGTGTTTCCGACACCATGTTAATAATTAAACCAACAGAAATTCATGCACCTACCATACTGATGCTTACGCGCTTGTCCTCCATTAGAATTCGATTGAAATTCCTAATGCTGACCGTTTTTGAGTCATCTACCTGTTCCAAGATGGCCATAAGAAAAAACACTAGATGAATTGGGCAGGATATATGCATCATGTTCATTTATCTACCAGTGGATCGGCCACTTTTCCATGCCAGAGGACATTATCAATGACGATAACACCACCAACCCTCACCTGCAAAATCAGACTTTTAGTGCTTAGAACATCCCTGACAAGTTGCTTGCAGAAAGGTGAATAATCGATCTTCACATGACCCCTAGTTACATGGTTTATGTATATCTTAGAAAGTTGGCTTAAATAGTGCTAACCAGTAGCAGGAGCAGTTCAAAGTATTCCTGATACATTCTCTTCCTGACAAGTTGCTTGCAGAAAGGTGAATAATCGATCTTCACATGACCCCTAGTTACATGGTTTATGTATATCTTAGAAAGTCGGCTTAAATAGTGCTAACCAGTAGCAGGAGCAGTTCAAAGTATTCCTGATACATTCTCTTCTCAGCATCGATGAATGCAAAATCATAGCTGCAGAAGGGAGATAAAGAGAATGGTTATTGCCATTAAATCACGAGTACTATGACAAACTATAGTAGCCCAAGTAAAAGGAAGACTGCTAAGATGCCGAGTGCGTGCCTCAGAGAAATTTCCTACAGCACGTAGTTAAATGAACAAACTCCTTTTCAGGGAAATGTCATGTAATTTAGAATGCAAATGATCTATGGTATTTCCAATAGGAACTGAGTGCACCTAGCTAACCCTCCGCCCCAAATTTTTGCGCGACTATTTGGGTGCCAGATGGTCAACAGCCTTCGACTAAGCAGGACGCACACGGACTCATGTCCTACATGGAGACCGATGGGGACGCCCACCGTGAAAAATCAAATCACAGACACTGCAGGACACCCCTAACCTAACTAGTCCCAATTCCAGTTGTTTGATTTATATATTGTGGTAGGCAGGGAGCCGCATAAGCTCCATAAGCAGTCAGCAGAACACTGGGGTAATTAGAACAGGCTTCTCTTTCTCTCGACTTTTAAGAACATTCCAAATTTGTGCTTGGTTCTTTGGTCACTGGTTTCTCAATGGAATCGGGAAACTTAATTGACTTTGTAAGACCAAGTAGAATATCATGTATACGTGTAACGTAATTGCTGGGAGTACAATTCAAGAAATGAGAAGAAGCGCAAAAACCCATCAAAGAAGCACAAAAAGAAAGCAGCAGAAGAAATTAAGTAGCAGCAGAAAGAAGAAAGAACAATAAACAGGAAAAAAAGTAGTACAAAGAAGGATAGAGTACCATATAGTATACTATAATTTCCAGAATGGGCACAAAGTAAGAAGGTATACTGTGTTTTTGCCCTATATATGTTCGACACCTTATGCAAAAGTCTCTGAGACCTTAGTCAGAGGTGTTCGATACACGTCCAAGAATAGAAACATAGATAATTCAATGTTGACGTGTCCGACATGTGCCCAGAGGTGACTGGGAGGTGCCGGGGTGTCAATAAGTGTCCGAAACGGTACCTTGGCCTCTATGAGGTGTCCGTGCTTCATAGGGCTTAAATACAACACTGTCATCCTAATCACTGTCAGTCAATTTACACAGTCAAAAAAGGGCTGAAAAAGCAGCCAAATGGTAGAACAAAATAACCGATGGCTACGAAGATAAAGTTCATTTAACACTAAATTGCTTCTTACAAGGAGAAACTTATCAAGATTGAAAAAACCACTAACTACAAAAAAGAAGCAGATTATCACTAAATAATACCTGCAAACTTCACCATTCTGAATCATAGATTTGAGGGTAACTGCCGCTAGTCCATGTTTCACATGCACCTAATTCAAATCAAGCATCTCAGAAGGGCAAACCATGTGGAAGATGAGAGTAGCACAGACACGTCACAGCAACTATGAGTTAGCACAGATAGGAACAAATAATTTTAAGTAAGCATTAACAAAATATAAGTGCAGGAGGGGAGGAACACTGCACCGATAAGAAGACTAATGGAAATCACAAGATTCACAGAAAAACTCAATAATCATCTTTCCCGATACATAGAAGAGGGAGGTGGGGGGGCAGAGAAAGGAATTCTTTTAGTAGTCTTTTACTAAACATCACAAGGCATTCAGCAACTGCGAGACACAAGTTTTATTTTGTAGGACAGCTCATGCCACTTATTGAGACGTAAACTCAGGACTCATGACTTCTCTTACTAGCTATTTTTGTAGTAGGAATTTATACTGCTATAGGCTTCTCAGTTATGTAATCCAATACGAATACAGTCCATAGAATTCAGCTTCTGCACTTCTCGAGGGATGGGACTCTTTCAATATCACGCATTATTCTTTTGCCTGTTGCTTTTGCTATGCCTTAATTTGCCATAGCAGCGTCCAGGTAAGGTTCTGGTGGGCAGCTTCACTCCCATTTCTGGAGATGCACTTGCCCTCGTGACAGATCCGACTCTATACATATTCTATAAGTTGCAACCCACAGAAGTAAACTGAAAAATCACAGCTACACCAATAACAAGGAGATACTCATCACCTTGTGTGAGACACCAGCTCGATCGTAATACCTTTTTGCAACCTCAAGAGACTTTGCATCTTTCTCGCAAGCAACTAAACAACCCGAGTCCGGTAGGACTAAAGCAATAGCTACTGATGAATATCCCTGCAACAGAAAACAAGATTGCAAAGGTAAATTTATACTGCATTAGATTCATAATGAAAGATCTCCACGTACTTAAGGATGCATTTGTAAGATGAAACACAAAAAGGTCTTTTTAGTACAATAAAAATAATACTTGGGATTAAAAGTCACAGTACTAGTTCTGATACTAGTGAAGGCATTATACTAGATGAATGTCGAGCAACCACCAGAAGAGACATGTCAAACATAAAACGAACTTGTTGCAAATCTCAGTTAAAGGGGAGTAACTTGCACCAAAAGTATCTGGTGAGCAACCAATGAGTCGACTTTCTATGAGACGGCGAGACACCACTAGTCCCTCTGAATTTGGACTGGCTCGTGTAACCCCCCAATCAGTGTTGAGGGTCCTGGAAATTACAGGGTACAGATTCCATGTGTAAGCCTGTGATTGGCTGGACTCGCAACATACAAGAATGTACACCCCTGCGGAGTAAGAGGCGAGGGTTGGAAATCAGGTCCACGCTGAGACTAGGAGGCCAGAAGGTAATGATGCATGGATGGTTTTAGTTCAAACTTTGCTGGGAAGGCATCTCTATGTTTCTGTTTCACTTCAAGCTTAACCTAAACGAACCTCGTCTTATGTGCATAATATCTCTTAGTTGCCCAGCATTTTGAATCATATAACATTGCTGGCCTCACCGCCGCCCTATAAAACTTGTCTTAAACTTGAGAAGAATATTACGATTGCACAGCAATCCAAAAGTGCAACTCCACTTCAGTCAACCTAGTTGATCTCTCGTGTTTTATGGGCAACATCCTAGTTAATCTCTCCCTCCTTTGGCAATAAACTCTCCTCTTTAGGTACTTCTAGCCCATCCTTTTTTATTTCAGCCCTCGTAGTCCTTGTCTTACTAATATTTCATTCTAAATACTTAAAAGGGTTGATGTGTAATTCACACATTTGGGCAGTTCTCTCCGTGTTTGCATTTTTTGCAGTAGTGTTCTCCTTAATTCAAGGAAGCGTTGCATATCTGTCCAAAAGCTGACTCCCATCCAATTTCAGGCGTTATGTGGGCACGTGCACAGCACCTGCCATTTTCCCATGGGCAATTTGGTACAATCACCACCACCACCACTACTACCCACTGCCGAACACCACCAATTGCAACCACCTTACCACCATTAACAACCACCAATCAGCTCTCTCTCTCTCTCTCTCTCACACACACATCCACCCACACACCATAATGGCCGACCCAAACCGAACCTTCAGCACTGCCACATAACCACCACAGGAACCCCACTGCCCACACCAAGCCCCCACCGTCGGAACGCTATTGCCACTTTATCTCTCTTCTGGTGCTGCCATTACTGCCAGTGCCCACTCACTCAGCCACCACCCGGCCCCCTTCCTGTTCTTCTCCACCACACGCACAATGAGAGTTAAAAGAAAGCTACAAACTTACAAATACACCCAATAAATCATTAAAACTCTCTAGTGTGTATGTGTCGTGTGGATAGGTGATTGTTCGGTGCCGTCTGTGTGAGTGGATGAGTGCGTACGGTGGTCATTTCATGAGGGCTACAGCGGCATCCAAATCTGTGACGGTGGCTGCGGGGGCTTCCAGATCTGTCAGGGTCCTCGTGTGTGATTGATGGCAGGGGTTCATGAGTGTGTGAGGTGGTCGTTGCGTCAGGGAGGCGACACGGAATTTAGATGTGTGAAGGCAGCTGAGGCGGTGGTGGCAAAATCTTGAATTTTGTTTGACGATGGCTGGTGGAGGTGGATTGACAGACGATTTGACCGGCGCATGGGGGAGGGGTTTTGGGGAATGGAGGAGGAAAATGGCATGTTTGCCCTTTAGTTGTACTAAAATCTTTTCTATATTAGGGCATTTTTTGTACAAGCACCAACATTTTTGTGAGGTATCAAAGGTAAGTTACAAATTTAGCCTCATAAAAATGGCACATGACACTTTGACGATTATTTCAGACAGACGCTAGCGTTTGGATTGATTTGCAATGGTTAGTTGAAATAGAAAGGACACTAATGCAAAAGTTACAAATACATGGAGAGACCTACAAAAAACGTGTAAATTACAGGGGACAGTTTGGATCAACAACTCTACTTAAAATTAGTCCTCAACCTAAAGCCTTCGGATTCTAAAGTATCTCGAAAACAATTCTTTTTTTCGAGTAAATATTAGAAACAAAACCAACAAAGGGGTGTAACCTATGTACATGAGAAGTATACACAATCACCTCTCAAACACAAAGAGACACTATCCAAATAGGTTTTGTTGGAATTAAACTTCCTCAGCCCATCAAAATAAGATACTTTATTCTCTCAATGGACAACTCAGCATCCTTAAAAGCACACAAATTCCTCTCCCGCCATAAAGACCAAATAGGCTTCATTGGAATTAAAACTTCCTCAGCTAGGCAAAAAAAGAGACGTTAATATCTCAATGAACAACGCAGCATCCTCAAAAGTACGCAAATTGCTCTCCCGCAATAAACACTAATGCAAACACGAAGAGATCATAACCGAATGATACATCACCCACAAAATACCCAGCGAAACAAAAGATCGAAGTCCATAACTCCCTGGACTTTCCAGAATAGAGTAATAGGACTTCGCTGAGAAGAGACCACTAGTAACCCCACCAACTGCATCTTATCAAACCTATCCCGAGCCACCCTTGAAGAATACAAGCGCTCCATCAAAACAAGAATGAGACAAAGTCACAATCTGGGAATCGTGCCTAAATATATAGTTCATGAGTAGTTACCATCTTCAAAAGAAAGCACATTCGCAGCCAAGGCCTCCCTATTGACAACAAGTCTAAACAAGGATCTGAAAGAACAGCACAACTCGTCGATGCACCATTTGTCTAACCAGGATCTCACACGAGCACCGTTGCCCAACACAAGACAAATAATCTTCTCTTGAAGCATAAGATCCTTGAGCGAAGGCAGGTTTCCAATACCCCTCATCCCACCCAAATTTCTCCACAATCAACCTTCTTTACCAAGAACTTTCCTCGTTCAGAAAATCTCCATAGCCACTTACCAAGGAGAGCGACATTGAAGGATGGCAACTCTTTGATGCCTATATTACCTAGCATACGGGGAGTAAATGACATCCCAATTAACTAAGTGGTACTTTTTCTTAACAAATGCTCCTTCCCACATTAATCTGGTCTCTAGCTTCTCCAACCTCTAATTACCTCAGCATTGTCCGCGAATAACACACACCGTGGAACCTCATTCTGAATATTCTTCATGAGCTTGTCCATATATAAACTAAAGGAATCTGGGCTTGAAGTCGAACCTTGGTGAAGTTCATTAGTAAATGGAAGTTCATTAGTCATATCATTAGTAATCCTGCTACTGATTACCGCTCCATCATACACGTCCTGAATTAGATCAACACACTCCTTTCTTCTCTCGAACCCTCCACATAACTTTCCTTCGCACCCTACCATAAGCTTTTTCTGTATAAGTAAGATCATATCAAGATCCTTCTTTACCATAGAGGATCTACCAGCATGAAATTAAACTGATTCTCAGATATTTTTGAACTCTTTTCTTATTTTCCCTTCTTATATGACTTGTAAGCTTGACCCTGCTACAGTTGTAGAAACTATGTATATCTCCTTTATACTTATATATAATGGTACAAAGTATTTCTCCACTCATCTAAATCTTGCAAAAAAACCTAGTTAACCATTCTGGGCCCAGGTCACCCAAGCAAGAGATGTCAAACGGGCTGGCCTAGTCAAGGCCCTTCGGGCTTTTCATTGTAACGGGCTGGTCCGGGCTAGGTCTAATTCTCCAATATGAAGGTCCAGCCCTGGCCTAGGCCCTTGGCCCAAAATACTGGTGCGGGTGCGGGCCGGACCATTTTTCCTAATTAAGTATTTTTATTTTGTTTAAACACTATCTAGGGACCAACTGCTTGTAAACAAACAGGTGGTGTTACCTATGGAATATTTTTTTTTTTACTAGATAAAGTTATTATTCATGAAAAAAGAAAACATAAAACTAGTAGCATGCACATATTTCTCGGGTTTTTTGGCTGCTGACAACGTGATTTTTTTATGGTCTTGAAGGACAGTTTTAAAACAGTTGATAAAAAAATGCAGAACAGTTAAGAGCAATGAAATAGTGTAAAAACAATACTAGTATTCTTTGACGGCAGTCAAAAGAAGACTTAACAAGAAAAATATTCTATCAATTGCCGATATTCTTCAAATCATTTTCCTTATGCAAACCAAAAACGAAATGGCTATAGTAAAAAAATGAAAAGAAAAAAATAAACAGACTAATTAAAACCTTCTAGCTAAAAGCTATCAACTGATTCTAATTATAGAGACCTTGTATTTTTAAAGGTTGAGTGGCTTAATAGAATGCACAATAAGGCTTGTAGAGTAACAGGGAGTAGTGAATATTTTTAGATTTTTCAAACCTCATAAAAGACCAAAACTAGTTTCTGGGTAGGGTGTATATGTAAAAGTGCATAAAAGATTTGTTTGGATAAGGTTGGACGAATATACCCCTCAAATCAGCCGTTTGGGGTGCACGAGGGGTGGGGTGGGGGGTTTGGAGTTAAAAGGTTAAAATGATGCCTTAATGGTGTTAGGGGGAAGGGGTAAAAATAAAATAAAAAATAAAGTTTAAACAATCTTTAAGGGCCAGGCTCAGCTGAGCTAGAGCTAGATACGAGCCAGGCTGGCTGGACCCCGAGCCGGGCCGGCTCGACTTTAAAATGGGCCAGCCGGGCTTTCCAAACCCTGGCCCTTGTAGTCTAGGCTTGCACTGTTCATCATAAGGGCCGGGCTTCTTTTTGGGCTAGAGTAGTCTGGCCCATAGGCCCCTGGCCTGTTTGACACCTCTATCCAAGCATCTGCATACCTTAATACGATTTACTTTGAGAAGACCTATATTACGTCGCTTGCAAGATGCATTTCCCTATTTGTCTATGTAAACAAGCTAGTTGAAAAACCTAGCCTATTCTTTAGTCATACACGGACGGCGTCTAAAGCAGACTACTTTTATTTATTTTTCCATGGTCATTCTAATGCAAAGATTTAGGTTAGAAACTGGGGGCACCAGAAGGTATTAGTAAGCAACTACCAGAAAAAAATTATCTGAGCTAAAATTAACTTTATGAGAAGATCGCATGCTTTAGAATAAGCAATGCTTGCTCTAAAAAGTAACTTGATTACACGAGAAGTGACAACAGCCACCAAAATAGAATATCTTAAGACAGCAGAAGTACAATTCTATTGGAACCATCATATGGCTAATTTCGGAGGGTCCCAGGGCTAGGGGGAGCATGACGGGGCAGGAATCCTAGCAAATAGCAGGCTTGGCCTCAAGGCATTTTCGTGAAGGAACACAAGAACTGATGCCTTGGCTGCAGTTGGTGATTGTTATAGTGTCGGGAATATGTCTTAGCTTCTTTTACTTACAGTTCATTCTCGATATTTTGAAGAGATGAGCTTCTTGGTAGTTCTACACTTTCTTTCTTCATTCTATGTAATGCGTGAACCATTTCTTGCTTTGTTGTGCACAATAACATGCCAAGTGCACTCCCCCTGGCTTTTCTGGTCTCACGGCTACCTAGATCCTGCACTCCCTTGTTTCCTTTTAATGACATTGTTGCATTGCATCTACATGACTTGAAATAATTAAGGGTAAGCCATATGATCTTCAGACACTTCTACAGAGTTTTCTTTAACATATTTCTTTTATGTGTTTTTTAATGATTTCTTGAACTTCAGAAACCCTATATCTTCCCTAAATGTTTGCATATACCAATCATATAACCACTGAGTTGTCTAATATCTTGGTCTAAATTTTTTTTTGCCATAGTGGTTGACATCCAGTTTCGAGAGAGAGAGAGAGAGAGGGGGGGGGGGGTATAAATGAAGCAAAGTTTAAAATACCTACAGTGTAAACACCAACTTCAATGCACCTTTCTGCCCCAAGAATCTGGACAAGCATTGCAAGTAGTTGTGCTTGATCAGGAGATACCTATTCATAAAGCAGAGTAAGTGTACATGATAACATCACTACGTATTTGGCACCGCATAAATTTGAAAAGGCAGAAAGTAATTCCCATGTCAGCAAGTAATTCAAGAGACTTTGAAATGTCAGACCTCCACCAAAACAAACTTGAACACCCTCAACATACTTGTTGAATGCTTTACAAGTGGATCCTTTATAATCAAACTTTTAAGGGTAATTTGCCCTGTCCTCCTCCAAGCTAGGACATGAATATTCTACAGGGATCTCCCATGACTTTAATTTGGAACAGATTCCTCCATCCTTTACGATATATAAGAAACAACTGGTCTACTAAAACATAAACGTCAACTTGTCGAACTATCTCGGTCGTCCTAGCTTCTTGTCGTTGAGACATGCTTTTGTGCAGCTTAGGGCATGGCTACTTATGTGGGTTCCTTAAAGAGCTCCTAGGTAGCTTCCAAGTAATTGTGTACTCCTAAGAAGTTCATGGCCCCAGAACCAAAAATTCCAGCAAAATTAGGTCAACCTTGTTTTCCGGACGTAGGTGATGAAGAATACTAAACTCCTCTCAAAACAACCAAGCACGTCAATGTTCTGAAACCCAGGACCAATTGTGATATACCAATAAATCAAAAAATTTATAAAACTGAGTCCAAAAGTATGTTCCAAAGAATACTGCATACCTTTTACTCAATGTCATTGTTGCAAGAAGAAAAATCATTTAACTAAACATTCTCTATGTAGACTTATTTATGTTAATGATAATGAATAAAATTTGAGTTGTCAAATAATTTGCTAATGTTGCTAGGACTAACTTTTGGGATGGCGGTCAGGGTCTGCAGTTCTTGTTGGACAGTGGTTAAGGGGTGGCTTAGCAGGCGGGGCTGCTGTGCAGAGGTGGCTGTGGAAGCAGATGGGCTGTGTGGGCTTGAGATCGGGGTCTAGTTGAGAGGGGCCGCGTGCAGAGGCAGCAGTAAGAGGGATGTGCGATGCGACACTGGTGAGGTAGCACCCGCTCGCCTAGGCAGAATTCCTAGTGAGAGAGTCCCACCAGCAGTGTCTGGCTCCTTGTAAGCCTCAGCTCATCGTCATAGACCGTCTAGGTTCGCCATCTCGAATGTGAACCCTGAACCACGGAGAAAGGAAGTGAGCGGTAGGCTAGGAAGCACCGACACTTCATATAGGTCGAGGTATGGGGTCCGACACCTACCGACACCTTGACACGTCACCAACACCTCCAGACACGTGTCCGACACCTTTCAGCGGTATTCGAATTTATTTATTCTTTTTAATTACCAGACACGGTGTCGGACACCCGTTGAAGAAGTGTCCACGCATATGGGGCCAAAATACAATATTTCAAACTTATTTTTAGGGACAAATCTGGAGTTTTTTTATAAATGAACTTTTAGGCCAAACCCCAATCAGATCGGCGCAGCAAAAAGTACATTCGTCTTTCTCTTTTCCTTCTTTTTGTTACCTAAAGCATCCAAGCTTATCAGTCTAGAGTAAGATAGGCCAACATCTCCGACCTCATTTACCCATCTGGCTATATAAAACCTCTGAAGCACAGACACCTCTCCTAGGTGGAGGTTTGGTGTCCTAAACGGACGGACACCCCAACACCCTCCGGACACCGCCCGACACGTGTCAGACACCACCAATCGGTGTCGGTTTTTATTTTTATTTTCCGACACCGTGTCGGACACTTCGTCGAGGAGTGTCGGACACGGCGTGGAGCAGTGTCGGACAGTTTTCGGGGGTCGTCTTCTTCTTTCTCACCTCACGAGTGCTCTAATCTGTCGGCCGTCTTCTTCTATCGTCGCCGGTGTTGCCGATTTGTCGCCGGTGTTGCCGGAGCCAACAGATCTGAAGGTCGCCGGTGTTGCCGGATACCGAAGTCGACAGATCTGTCCACCGTCGCTGTCGCCGTCGTCGCCGGAGGTCCTCCACTGCCGTCACAGGTCTGCTTCTTCTCTGTCTCATCAGTCTTCTCCTTTCTCTGTCTCGTCAATCTTCGTCTTTCCCTTTGTTTTTTCCTTTTTTCTCCCTCTGTCTATCGTGATACTACCGAAAGACCCCCCCCCCCCCTCTTTTTTTACTTAGTTTTTTTGTCTAGTACCAAATAAATGTTTTAAGTATGACTTGTATTTATTTGAATTCCTTGTTTTAGTAGTATTTCATTATTGTTTATTATTTTAGGTTGTGAAATATATTTGGTATTTATTATATATATATTAAAAAATAGCGGTGTCCAAAATCTGATTTTTTGAAAATTGCGGTGTCCGGTGTCCCCGTCGGTGTCGGTGTCCGACACCGTGTCCGTGTCCGTGCTACCTAGTATAAAACTCAACTGCTTTGTTGTTACCAACCCTCTTCCTTGTTACTGTCTACACTATTTCATGTTATTGACTTTCTTTCTTATCCGTTTTGAACGAAATTCAGTTGCTCCAATTGATGTTTATATATATATATATATATATATATATATATATATATATTTATTAAAAATTTTAACAGTATCTTGCGGTGTCCAAAATTTAGTTTTTTGAAAATTGCGGTTGTCAGGTGTCCTAGTCAGTGTCCGTGTCCGTGCTACCTAGGCGGTAGGTTTAAACAAAAGGATTAGACAGAGAAAGGAAAAAATATGGGCACGTGATAATATACACCTGGTCCCATACGATTTGCACTGCACGCATGCAGCCTAACACTGCAACTCCGGGTAATGAGGGGAAAGAGATTGGGGAGAGGATAGTGGAGGCGTTTATGGACGTTGGGGATTTCAAGGCTATAGCGTCGATCAAGAAGTTCGACCGGCTGGGAGCTAGGCTTGTTAGTAGCATTTCCAGATGATGACTGCTTAGTGAGTTTTCTTAGGAGAGAAATTAGAGAAAAGACAGGAAACTGACTCCTTTCCTCTCTTTTCTCTAGTTTGTTAGGTTTTTTAAGAGAGAAAAGAAGAGAAGGGAGGAAAGTTTGGGCTTCTTTCTCTCCAAATCTTTCCTCTCAAAATTGAGAAGAAACAGAGAGAAAGAAAATTCGCATAAGTAATAACTCAATAATGCATGTATTACCCCTGACATAATGACGACTAATTTTTTAGTGACTTTTAGGTCCTAAGGTTTCTTACAAAAAACACATCATTTCACTTATAAACAAATAATTATTTTGGATGTTAAAGTTGACTTATAGCTGATTGTTTAGCTTTTAATGTGACATTAACTAGAATTAAATGTTGAAATATCTGTAGTCAACTCATGGCTAGTTTGTGTGTTTTTCTTTATTAACTGGAGATGTAAGAATTATTACATTAGGATGATATGAACTTTGTATGATGTCATTGATGTCTAATTTGTTTCCCGTTCACCTGTTCTTTTTCAGGATCATACTTTTGTAGTCTTTGTTAGAATTATCAAAATTTGGTACAAGGGCATAATTGTAACCTAATGTCATTTCTTCTCTTTTTTGCTAAACTAACAAACAAACGAAGCTTTCTTTTCTCTCTTAAACTTACAAACAAGAGGAAGCAAAATTGTCTTCCCTTCTCTTCCTTTCTCTTCTCTTTCTTTATTTTCTTCTTTCTTCTGAAAACTCACAAACATGCTAGCAGTCTGTATATAGCAAAGACCAATACCCACATCTCTCTAGCAACAGTAAAGTATGAGTGCCAGAAGACAGATTTTGTAGACTTTGATTATCGAAAGGAAAAGACTGAGGCATGTTAACTTTCGTAATTTTCTCCTTCCCCTTCTCCTTCTTCTCTGGGTAATAGGCATCGAAGTTCTCAATGGCTTCAAAAGCCCCGGCACCTTGAGGTTGAATAAAAAGAAGAAAATATGTAGCTTTAAATTGTGAATTTCTGGACAGTGAGACCTGATTCTCCATAAATCAACGGTTCTACCAATTGACAAGTTTATACAAACCGATTGACCAGGATTCCCCTTGGTTTTCCCACCACAAAATGAACTGAATGACTCGACCTGAAATGGGAATGAAAAAGAATTTACCTGCATCTGACTACCTCTCATGCTCGCAGTCTCCTCTCTAAGTTGGCGCAGGATCTAAAAAGATGGGTGTGATTTTGCAATTGCAATTGGGAAACAAAAGAGAGTCAAAATCACAAAGAGACAGACTGAATGTAGCGGCAAAACAAATTTGGGAAGTCGGGAGCAAAATGAATTGTTACCTGTGGCTCTCTCACGTTGGCAAGTAAGTAGTCGTAGAGGCGAGGAGTAATGCTGATGACCTGCTTGTTTCCGTAATTTCCGTCTCTGGCAACAACCACGGCATCATTGGCGGTGTCCGGCTTCGACGACGCCGCCCTCAATGGACCACAGCACCTGTCAAAGGCGGAGGCGGCGGCGGCCGCGTAAAGCGTTGGCGGAGCAACGGCGCTAGGAAGGGAGCAGCTGCGGGACAATCGATGGCCTCCTAAAATCAACACCCGACGGCTTAGCACCGAGCATGTAACCATTTCATTCATGGACGAAACCAATCTACTACGGTGTGCCGCTGCCGGAGTGTTGCCAATCCGACTGTCTCTTCTCAAAAAGGTGTATTAAACGGAGGGGTGAAATGCACTCGGCGTCCCTAAATTTACTCGTTGGCACCGTAAATTTATTTTTAACTATATTGTTGCTCCAAACTTTCAAAAGTATGGCACCGGTCACTTTCTGACCGGATTTTAGGCAAATGGCTGAAGTCAGAAGGGCATTTTTGAAATATCAGGTCAAAATTGGGGATCTAGAGTTGATTGTGATCAAATTGAGGAAGAACGGATCTAGGCTTCGTGTATGGTAGAAATTGATGGTTGTGGTGGGATTTAGGGCAAAAATTGATGGCTCTAATGGGATCTAGGACAAAAATTGTTAGTGTGATGGGTTTCTATAATGGTGGCAAAGGTGGCGACGGTCTTCAAATAGGAGGTGGCGGCGACAGTCGAGAAAGGAGGTGACGGTAGGTTTGGTGATTGGTGGAGGTCGTGGGTGGCGGCCATGGAGATGGGAGTGGGCTGCATATCGGTGGTGGTGGTGTTGGTGAAGATGAAAGGTGGAAGATGAAGATGAAGATGGATGAGAGAGAGAGAGAGGGGGTGATTGCCAAAAATGCCCCATTTGTTTGAGTTAAATTACCTCTCCAACGAGGCTGTTGGCCATAAAATATACGAGGGGTGTTGGCGCCACACTTATGAAAGTTTGGGATGACAAATAGCTAAAAATAACTTTGTGGTGTAGAGAGCTGCTGCGTAAAAACTTGGGGATGCCGAATACAATTAACCCAAATGGAGGCCACAACATCCGCCAGCAAATTCTTGCAACTTAAATATGAAAACCAGTGGCCTTCAATCTTATATTCAGTACAAACCACCGCTGCATGTACCATCGAAATCACTTTTTTTGTTGTTGTTGTTGGTACATCCATCGAAATCACTTTCGAAATGTACAAGCATCACATCAAATCGAAAGACGTGTATTTCTGTTGCAGTTGGAATGCCAACTTACAGTATGGTGAAAGAGAATGACAGGTCTAAGGCGCTTACCAATGTCACAAGCTACCAATCAGTATGTTTAATGACTTGTGTCCTATTCTCTTGTTTCATCCTAATCCTAATGATGGTGTATAACCAGTGGATTTTTTTCGATTATGTAAAAAGGGCAGTCTTGAGACTCTAGAGAATTAAATAAAGAACAAATTAGTCCTAGAGGCCAAACAAACAAAATTAATAATTATAATTATTGTTTCTAACAACCGAATGGAAGGCAATATCAACGAAAGTGGAAACGCCATCTTTAGCATTTACGTGAAGTAGTCACTTTTAAAGTAAGAAAGATTTGGTTTGACATGATAATGAGATAACGTTTTTGACCTCTCGAAGGACTTCCTTTGTACTTGGATCACTATAAAAGCTTTAAAATCTGTACAATAAAACATGTGCCGAAGAATGTCGGAGTTGCCATGCCCGGTACATGATATGCACATGTCATTTGGGATACAATGAATTGTGAGCCAATGTGGAGAATAACGTGCTTAATGTGTCAATTCCCAGCCCAAAAACACACTAAAAGGATTAGTTCTAGCCTGAGGAGTGAGCAGCATGATGGTCCAACGACTTGAAAGATTGAGCCAAGGGTCCAAGGATTCTCTCAAGAGGAAGAGTGATCATTAACCTCATGTCAACTTTAAGTGATACATGATACGGAAAAACAAGGTACCCAGGCGTTAATGAGAGCACATAATTAGGGGGTGTAGACCCTCCATTTTTGTACCCATACTTTATTAGGCTTTAATTTCATTATTCGTCTAGGCTTGACCGTGCTAGGCCTTATTTCAATTGTCTAAGTCCAGTCCAGGTGCGCCAAGGGCCCAATCTCGGTGGTCCAGTCCAGTTGGTTAGTCCAATAAGTTGGGCTTAGCTTAGGTTAGAGTCTAGATAAGATAGGAGGTCTTGTAGTTGATTTATTCTTGAATTGGTTGTGCGACCTGATTTTAGATTAATCACGTGTGTTTGAATTAAAAATCTATTTTTTCATCCTAGATTTGGGGTTAAACGGAAATTAATGAGGGGAAGAGTACCGTCAAGTTTACGACTAAACCACTCGGTTCTCATATGTGTGTTGGTTTTCTGACCGAACTGGGCGGTAGGGTCATTTTGGTCCTTTTTGGTGTTATCTCTTAGAGGTGATGAGGACAACCAAATGGTCTCTTTCTGTATTTCTACTACTTCAAACCTCTATGAAACCAAAAAGATAACCATAGAGGGGGGGTGAATAGGGTTTTAAGATTACTTTAAAAATTAACAAACAACAAACCTCAATCTCAATAACTTAAAAAGCAAACTAACCAATCTCAACACAAATGTAAAACGATAATGTAAAGAGAGAAGGGTTTAGAGATACTTGACAATGAGATTTAAATGGTTCGGCTTGATATACCCTCAAGCCTACGTCCACCCCTTCAAGGAAGTCCATTGAAAGGCCCTAGAATCCACTAGTATGATCTTCCTTGCGGGTCAAGATCGAACATCTTACAATCCTTTGATGCTATGCCCACATCAAGAACAAACTTTGACAATCCCAAAGCTCCAAAGCTTGACAACCCCAAGCTTTGATACAAGAACCTTTAGATGAAGAATTGTGTACAAGATTTCACTCTCAATAAGTAGATGAGTACAAGTTTAAGCACTAGAACAAGAGAGATGAGTGTATGATGACTTATGAAAGTGTATATCTCTCAAATGTAAGCCCACAATAAATGTTCTCTTGAAATGGATGAGAAATCAATGAAAAACAAGAGAGATTGAACAATTGCTTTGATCTTTGAGTATATGAAAGATAAGAGAGCTTTGAATGCAATTGATGAATCAAAACTAAGCCCAAGATGAATATTTATAGAGTTGGGAATTAATATGACCGTTTGGAGTTAGGTAGGGCATTTATTGCGCCAAACGGTAAATACAGTCAACTGTAATGCACCATTGCAGTCGACTGTAATCCCAAAGTAGCCGTTGGAAATTCAAATTTCCAACTTACAATCGACTGTAACTTACAGTCGACTGTAATACAAATGCAGTCGACTGTAATAGGCTACTAGAAGTATTGCAGAGTCAACTGTAATATCTCACTGCCCAACTTGCAGTCGACTGCATTCCAGAAAATGCAGTTTCCTAGTTTTTAAAGAATGAAAAACTTTTATGCATGCAAGGGAAACCTATGGGTAAGTTCTAGGTATGCAGTCATCGTAACGATCATTTCTCTAAATCTAGTTTACAAATAAGGAAATAAAAGTATTGTAAAAATACGATCGACGAAGTTCTTCTTTGGAGCGATCCGTTGAGTGTCTTTGATCAATTTGCTCGTCTAGATGTCCGTTTGCATGAGTATAAGATTGTACATATTTCTTCATCAGCTCAATGCAAGTTAGACAACATAATTGTCAATGTTAGTTTATCATCAAAACCAACTATAATCCTCGGTTAAATAACCGTAGGGTTAACACTCTATAAAAACAGTCTTAGGCTGCCCCAAAAGAGAAAGGTCAGTTTGAGAGAAAATTCCCCAAAAGGCCTACTAATTTTCTACTCATTCCGTCCCACATAATTTGATCAACTCTTTTTTGTACATAGATTAAGAATTTGAGTGATATATTTTGTTTTGCATTCTACTCTTTAGAGAGAGGAGGGGAGAAAGTGGGACATGAGAGAGAACAACACTACGAGAATATTGTTGTTCTAGATTAAACCCCTTTCTCGCCACCGAATTTTTGTCTATAAGAGCATAACATCCAGTTTTCTAAACTTCTAACTAGAAGAAATCAAGTGAAATTAGAATTCTAAAGCAACTACGAGAGTTGGTTAAAAAGACTTCTCAAAACTTTCAACTAGAAGAAGTTGGATTGAAATAGACTTATAAAAACAATTATAGACCAAGATTTAGGTCGTCTCCCTTAGGGTCAATAAAACTATGAGGTTTTGATCCCGACTTGTCCGATTGGGTACATCGGAGATTCAACCGTTATTGTAGAATTCAAACCAAATTTAGGTTAAGCTTAAGTCTTGTTAGCCTTTTCGTGTTTTTTTTTTTTTTTTGTTTAAATGGTGGATAAGGAATCATTTAAAAACACTAGAGACCATTAGGTTATGACGAGGTGCTTAACATTTTTCCGTCATTTAAGTTAGTCCCCGAAGCCTAGTCTCGGGCTTCATAGGTTAGAACCTTTAATTGGACAATTTGAATCGAACCTTAGGCTTTCTTATTTTCCTTTGTTAGTCATTTGACTAATCCTAAAAAATAAGATGACGACTCGAGATAGACCTTTGTGTTTTTTGAAGGCGGATCGTCAAGCAGCGACTTCACTGGGGACTAAGTAGGAGGACTAGACTCAAATAAGCGCTAGTCTGTGATTTATATGATTTTTCTCCCTTAATGTGTTTGTTTTTAAATTTTTTATATTCTTGTTGCATATATGTTGGACGTGTTTGTTTTCTACTTTTCTTAGGGACACAACACACACACACATGATTATCTCAGCCCACCCAACCCAAGCAACAATTGAAACCCTTGAGCTTCCTAGTTGCAACGCGATTTTTGACTTAAAGAGGTCCCTGGTGAACCGGTCGGAACACTCTAATGAGTGTATTGCATGATTTAACAGAGACTACATTTTTTGATGATGAAACCTAGTCGGTAAACCCCGCTGAAAATAAAAAAGAATTAACTACTTGGTTGACCACTGTACTATAATGCAAATTCAACTCTGGTAAGTGGACAACAGTTTGTGTCAAAGTGATAATTAAACTTTGAAATTAGTTCAATCAGGCCACTCCGTCAAATTGAGCTTGTCGTCGTCCATTTACTCAGGTGTATATTGGTTTTTTTACCATACTCTTTCTCATTTTCCCTTTTCTTTCTCTCTTTTCCCCTTCTAACTCTCTTTTTCCCTCTCTGTCTCACACACACTGTCCCACCCAAACTCCCCTTCCCCTCCCCACCCCATCCCCACCCATACAAACAGTCACACACACGCGCGCATGCACACCCACACCCACACACACACACACAGTCTGCATAAAACATACAAGACCCCCCCCCCCCCCACCTTACGCAGTCACACATAAACGCATAACACACACAAGACCCACAAAAAACATAAACACACAATCACAATCGTGCGCCGCCCCCCCCCCCCCCCTGACGCACAACACACACAACACATTATCATGATAGTGTGTTATGAAATGTGCTATGCAGTGTGCTGTGCATTGTGTGTGTGTGTGTGTATCATGCATGTGTGAGACTATGTGTGTGTATGTGCGCGCGTGGGCGTGCGTGTGTGTGTGAAGAAGAAGGTGAACCGTGAATGGACAGTTTTACACCCAAAATAAACGGACTTAGTTGACGAAAGCTAGCAGAGCGATGTGATTGGAACGAATTTCAAAATTTAGTGATCAATTTGACATAAATCGATGTCTAGTGACCAGAGTTGAATTTTCCTAATAGTACAGTGGTCAACCGAATAGTTAACTCAATTTTAGAAATCTCAAAAGTATACTAGCCTGGTACAACTAAGAAACTGCGGGCATACGTGTCGACCGGTTCATAGGTGTACCAATCGGTATATGTGAAGGGATTTTCACTCCAAACTATTCCTTGATAAACCGTTAGGTACACCCTATATATGTAGCGACCAATTTACCGGGCAGTTTATGTGTTTATTTATTTATTTATTTATGCTCTGTTATGTATGCAGTAGTGTGCAATGCTATGGAGTCTTATCTAGGATTCTTAGTTTGAGTCACCTTCCTTTCCCTTTTATTCCTAGGATAAAAGAAACTAAAAATGCAAAAACTGAGAAAAAAATTAGAAAAAGGAAACAAAATGTCAAGAGAGTCAAAATAATAAAAAAATATATACATTTTTAGCTCTCAGAGTCTTCCTTAAGGTGTGAGTCAAATATATGTCATGTCTTGTTTCTTTAGTCAGTCTAGGAGTCTGTCCTTCGTAAGTTGAGACATACCAATTTTTTGCAAGAAAAAGGGATCATTGCCAAGTTTGAATTTCAAATTGACCAATCACTTCAAAACCACCTGATGCGTGGCAAAATGAGTCAATTCATCAAATTCCCGTATACACTATTCCACCGTCTATTCAAGGTTCATAAAATTTGCATATAACTTATTTTGCACAGTAACGAGAAAAATTTCTCGTTGAGTACCCATTTAAACCGCTTTTGATAATATAGGTTCGATTAGTCTTCCTTTCTTCCTCAACCTATTTTTGCACATCCCACAATACCCCGCTGCTTCTTTCAGCACATGGGTAGCAAAAACTATCTTTTGATGTCTTTCATACCGTGTTATCTCAAAGGCCTTCTCTATTTCTCGAATCCAAGCCACTACTCGAATCCAGTCATTGCCTTTATGAAACTCACTGCGGCGGACTTCCTGAAAATCTCAGAATTTATACTTTTTTTCCCTCCATCGGACAGGTGCAGCAACAGTCGTCGGCTATGCTGCAGGAATTCCCACGATTTCCAGCAACAATCCCACTAACTCCCTTCTTAAATCCTTTCTATTGTTATTGGTAGCTCCACCCTCAACATGACTTATACTTATGCCATCAGCACTTGCTAAAGACGATTTTGCATGGGGTTCTTCGAATTATGAGGTCTTTCCACCAGAGGTACAACACGGTTTTTCAATTGACGAGCCATTCTGTCATTATCATAATCCACACTTTAAACTCAACATTTAATTTACACAACTTTATATTATTACTATAAACAAGATTTACAAACAACAGTCAACTTCACACATACACACATTAAAATTCCTCATATTCTTAAGTAAAGAGAGCCTATTTCACTCTCGATAGAACACTGTATACCAATAGTTATCATTGAGGAGCATCTCCCTACTATCCCTCGAAATAACCTTTCCGGGATGATTCTCCTGAACTTCATGTTGCATCCTCCA
Organism: Escallonia rubra; assembly: GCA_033065855.1. NCBI lineage: Eukaryota > Viridiplantae > Streptophyta > Magnoliopsida > Escalloniales > Escalloniaceae > Escallonia > Escallonia rubra. The sequence continues at coordinate 123,556 of JAVXUO010001799.1, read as the reverse complement.
AATGACCTTCTCCCTCGCATTAATTACTTGTTTTATCTTTCCTTTCAACAATTACTTATTTTATCAACTCGGTGATAACAATGAATCAATAATTTAATAAATTAAGCATAATCAACAAAATGGTCAAACGATTTTTTCTTTCACTAGACTGAGCGGCTTTAAGGCTCAACAAAACAACATTATTCCCACATTTCCTGGACAAGACTTACTGACTTACGGACTGACCGACTATGCAAGTGACCATTAAATTAGTAACAACCAAGATAAACATCAACGAAATACAAGTAATTAAAATTATTAACATCCAAATAAAATTAAGTGCCAATGCAGACTCAAACCTAACAAACTAGCCCCGACAGACTTGACTTGAGCACTATACATCCTTCTTGCCAGTGATCATATGTCACAAGCCATCCTTTTTATTTAACGTCCCGTTATCCGGGATGTTCATCTCAGTCTCAGGTAATAAAAAGAGAAGTTACCATAAAGAAGGGATCCTTAACCTCATTATCGCTAAACAACAGGCTTTCCTAATGGGGCGGACTATGGGAAATTATTTCACCTTATGTCCTCAACAATAATAACTCAACAAAAAATTGCCAGTTACAAGACCAACCGGTGTTTAACATAACAATCGAAGTTCACATAACACCATCAACATGACGGACTCGGGAGAAATTTAAGCACAAGTCCGCATCAATGTTCTTAACTATGAGGGATATCGATACAAGAACCACCGACATCTTATATCAATAATACAACAATCTTTATGCAACAACATTATCAATGACAAGTATGCTAATGAAGCAAAACATAGCATAAAATGAACCACATTATCCTTACCTGACTAGGTTTCAGATGATGCGATAAGTAACTTCGGATCACAATGAGCGAGCTCACATAAACAAAACCGTGCTCGTTAGACACCATTCAATTATACACACCCACACACACACGTACACACTTTATTCTACCCATTCCCAATTAATTGTTCACAACGTCTTATGACGGGCAGTTATCCCGACCCGACAGCCGGATCTTTAACCTAACCTTATTGACGCACTAGTAATAATAACTCCCTTGTTTTAGGCATTTTAATACCATTCCTCGCTTCCCATCACTCAGAACGCATATTGCGCATGTTCCAAAAAATTTATCGCCGGCATGGCAAATTACTAGAACATCCCCTAATGGCCAATACACCCAAACACCCCAATATCTCTTCAAAACAACTTTTAAGATGTTTTACATCCATTTTAGGATAAAAATTTCCTTCAAAAAATTTTAAAGAAAAAATTACCAAAACACCCCCTGGCGGCCATTGCCCCTACAAAAATCCCAAAACCACTTTAAAACATATGTGTAAGCATCCGCGCTCATTTTTTGGACTAGAAAGCCCATCAGGCATTTTTCGTTCAAAAATCCCTAACAACAATTAATGGAGTGCTCGAAATCTGCTTCCGCTAAAAATAGCTATCGATTTCAAAATGTCTCGAAACTTTAAACATTGAAGCATCTCATCATTTTAAGGTCCTCATAAAATTTCTATGCAAAACTGCATTGGTTTGCTATTTAAATTCACCATAAAGTTTTACACTGACAGCGTCAATTAACCCCCTTCTCGACCTCGAAAAAATCTAAAATTTTCCCATATCATAGATTTATAAAAATAACTAGGGTTTCTTTTTTGCAATTTATTAGATTTTACCCCGAATGATTTTTAAAAATCGCATCATGGACTGCTTAACCCTAGCCACCCCCACCCCCATTTAGCGACATTTACAACTATAGTCATTGTTACAACATTACTCACACACAACACTTCACCTTTTTATCACCTATACCTTTCTCTTTCTCTCACCTTTTTAATCACCTACACTTTCCTCTTTCTCTCACTATCGAGGACCACACACTCCACACTCACATAATTTATTCCCTAAACCCACATAAAACACACACCCGCGCGCTCACGTACGCACGCGCGCGCACACACACACACACACACACACTTTATCTCTCTCTCTCTCAACCTCTCTCTTCATAAGCACACACACCAACGCACACACATCACAATAGTATCCCCCTGCTGCTACCCCCCTCACGCACACAGCCCCACCCCTTCACCCCCACTCACACACACCTTGCACATAACCCCACCCCTTCCCTTTATACCTTTTCTACCTCATAACCCACCCCCACACACTTTTGCACCAGCAAACACACAACAACACAGCTGCCATAGTAGCAATGTGCTTCCCCCCACGCGCGCGCCCGCACATACATCAGATACAACACCCATACATCATTCTCACACACCACCCCTTTTTCAGCAGCCCCCCTAGCCGCCCTCACCCTCTTTTTCATCCTTCCAGACACACAACACACACACCATACACCATAAACTCACACCCACAGCTGAGTTCCCCACACCCCATGAATATCACACAATTTTAATTCAATTAGCCCTAATTGAAATGAAAAGAGAGAGATTACCCTAGCGTTTGATTTCTTGTTTTTTCTTCCTCTCTTTAGTCCCTCATTTCTTCTTTCTCTATTTTCTTCTCATGTCTTCCTATGTTTTTCTCCTTGGCCAACTCTGCTTCTCCTTTCTTTTTCCTTTTCTTTCTTTCTTGTAATTCCACATAACCCCCCCCCCCCCCTTCAATTTATAGTTTAAAGAGTCACCTCCAATTAGTAGGATGTGATCAATTCTCATGAATTCCACCTCCCCCTCACGACACCTCCTAGTGGCACTCATAAATTATTTTGTAAAATTACACTTTAACCCCTTAACTTTCCATATTTGCACTTTGATCCCATAACTTTGATAAAATTATATTTTGGCCCCAAAGCCAAACTAACCTCTCATTTAAATTCTTCAACACGATTATTGACAAAATAATGCTATGGCTAAAAATAAATAACACGCTCAATTTAATATAGTACACGGCTATATTAATTTAAAACATTTTCTGGGTATTGCAATTGGCCACTAGACACAACCCTAGGGCCGGTACTCAACCACATGCATACTGCTAATCACTATTGTCCGGCTTAGCAGAAATATATTTTATCAAAGGAGAAAGAAGAATACATTCATCTCGGATAAAAGACATGGCACGCTCTTTTTGTCGACTGGCAACAAATCCAAAAAGGCCTTAATATAGTCGTCTTTGATGACCAAAACAGCAATGGGTTGATTAATAGGGATATCTAACAGAGCAGAGAATTCTTCATGAGTTAGGCACAACTCGTCCAAGCCAAATAGAAAGACGTTATTATAAGTGTCCCAAAATTTACACGCGACCCAGTGAATATCTTCATGAACAACCACAATCTGCAAACTCATGATAAACCTCAGATTAAATCGCCCATCGAGATAAATTAGCTCAATTTGTTGAAAGAATTGGCAAAGGCTTGGAATTACACTATAAAGATTGTGGGATTATCTTCGGAAGCCATTGGAATTTCTTTTGAGAGAATAAAAGTCAAATGCCCCTTTGAAGGGATAAGTCCCGAATTTATAATGAGAGAGCCCTAAGTTGTATAGAGATAGGACTCGAAAAATTAAAAAAAAAAATTTATCGAACAAAGCAGACGGTTTTCGACAAACCAAATGATTTTCATATTTGTTTTAAATAGGTTAATAGTCAATCTCTCTAATCAAACGTCCAATTTTACCGCAAAATTAAATTTTGTTTATGATCAATCATCCGATTTTACTATAAAGTTCTATTTTGTTTATGATCAACCGTCCTGTTTTACTATAAAATTTGATTTTGTTTTTTATCAACCGTCCGATTTTACCATAAATTTGAATTTTGTTTCTGATCAACCATCCAATTTTACTCGAAAGTTGATCTTTTGCTACTGACTAACCGGCTAGTTAGTCAGTGCTTGTAAAATTTGGCATAGTTTGCCTATTTTTAGGACAAACCATGTACATGTTCAAGGTAACTCAATTCAGTCTCAACTTTTAACCCAGTTTTAACCAAATCTCCTTTCTTTCTGTGCATGTTTGTGAACATACATCTAAATTAATCATTAACACAACTCAAAACAAAAAAAAAATTGTACATTCCATCCAAGTTTGAATAGGTCCCTAATGGACTCTAGGTAGTGTCCAAACTAATCAAATCCTTTGGGTCTTCTTCAGGTTTGCCTCCTACTCGCATGGTCCCAAGTATTCCTCATCTTCCTCATACTCCTTGCTCTCGGGATTAGGACTCCACTACCACAGTCTCGTCTGATTAAGGCTTCTCATAGGTTTTATGAAAGACCGCGACAGTCTGAGAAGATTTGCATCTCCGCTATGTTGGAGCGGCTGAGACTTTTTTTTGCTCCCTGCGGTAACTTTTATTCCCTTTGATGGTGTCGATTCCTGTTGACTAACCTGCTTCACAATCACCCTTCTTTTCACCCGACTTCACTTTCGAAGCACCGAAGCTCTTTCCATAGGAGTTTGAGTGGCAGCAGTAGGAGTCAAGGGCTTCGCAGAGAGCTGTCTTACACTCGATCCACCTCCTGAAGGTGGCATCAATGGAGTAAAAGTGGGTGCCTTAATTGTCTAGGCAGACAACCCGTACACCTTTAGAACGTCCCGATAAATGCATACCATGTCCTTAAAACTGTGGATCATCCGATAGGCATCCTTTAGCACTAAGCACGAGACCTAAAATAAAAAAAATTCATAGAACCAAAGTAAAAAGTAAAATGACAATTTAAGCACAGTTAAGGAGCTCTTTGAGTCCGAAAACCTCAGAATCCTTCTTCGGCTGAGGTATTGGCTCCTGCTCTTCACTCTTGCTTTTCAGGAAAACGATACCATCCAAGAAAAGAACGGGATATCATCTACAAACTCTGCCTCATTCTTCCTTTTTCCCTTCTGGTCCCGGGTAGCTATATCCTCCTCAGTCACTCCGTAGTTAGCTGGAGAGCCAAGTCCTCTCTCACGAACGCCTCATAGGTACGAGGATCGTTCGGCCACCTCAAGGAGGATACATCAATTCCCCTTATCAAGCTCTGCCTTACAGTTCTCGGTCTAAGGTCCCTATCTGGTACATCTCAAAGGGAGGGGCCCCCACTGAGCCCCTTACGTCCTAAAAATTCCAGTGGAATATTGTCGGATCAGTCTCTCCGGCGTATCCTTCACCCAATCAAGGGGCACGTGTTCCCAGTACTTTGATGGCCCAAACCTATGAAACAAGATAACATGTGAGCGGGGTGTCTACACAATAGGCATGAGAATAATGAGAAAAGAGCATAGACATACCTCATAGATGTTGCAATATCCCATGAAGCTCAAAGACTATCCCCGAGACACCGTGCCGATAGAGTGATAAATGTATGCAATGGATGAAGTATCCCGATCATACTCCCCTATCTCTCCTACTCCTCCAAAGCCCATAGGTACCCCAACTATACAGAGCCATCCCCGTTGTGAACAATGTCGCTCCCAAGACATAGAGCAGAAACTGTCAGATGTACTGATCAATAGTTAGCCCATCGGCCCCCTCCAGAGCCATGCCCTCGTAGTATGGTTTTAAAGGATGACTCAAAAGAGGTCTCGGTCTTTATCAAGGTCATATGCCCAAAGAATAGGCCTTCATCGAATGCGAATACCGATGATATTCATGAAATCGTACGGAGTAAGCGTTAGTGAAAAGTGTTGGTGGAATCCACCAATACTTGGCCAAGCATAGAAGATGCTCTTTACTAAAGGTCGCGGCATATAACCCGTTTAGGAAAAGCTCAAAATCGGCATCGGTTATCCTAGCACCTAGAGATTGGGGTATCTTAGCCCACCATTCCCTAACTAACTTTGGGGAGCCATTACATCACATGTTCGTGGGGATGGGCTAGAATATCAAGAAAAAAGCAAAATTATCTCAAAGAGCAGTCCAGTTTGTGCATGAATTGCAAGAAAAGAATAGCATGGGTGGGTCTTACTCTGCATGGGGATGACTTACATGTGAAAAAGTGTGAATCAGTGTGTGTAATGGGAGAGAATTCGCTGGGAGGAAAAAAGAGAAAAAGAGCGAGTGATCATCCACCGGATTTGTTGACCGATGGATGAACTCTTTGGTTCAAAGTTAAGAGCGAGTGATCATCCACCGGATTTGTTGACCGGAAGCGCGAAATTTGACCAATGTGTGGCCTTCCTTCATGTTCCCTTCTAGTTCATATAAACTCCATGATTTCTCAGAAGTTGGGGAAAAAGAGAAAAAGATTGAAGGATCTTATAGGCTAGAGATATAATTTGGGTAGGATTGGACAATTATGAGTCCTTGGGAGAAAGAATTTTGAGAGAGAAAGTGATTGGATTGTCTTTGAAGTTGTGAAAAAAAACCCTAAACAACAAGCACAAGTCTAAACGGAGTTACCGGCCGATTTTCCATTTAAATTGGTCAAACCTACTGCCTAACCGGCCGGTTTTTGACTCCTCATTTTTTGAAAAATCAAAACCTGCCAACTAACCAACCTATTTTTTATTCAATATTTGAACTTTTTCTATCCTCCGACTAACCGACTGGTTTTCGATCCCTAAAAAAATATTAACCTTGTATGAAACAAACTTTTATATACCCGTGTGTTTGTTTGCCTTCTGTGCTTTCATGACCATTTTGTTACCTGAGTTTGCCTGTTTTGCCTGCTTGTGCATTTTGCATGATACCTACCTCATTCCTTTATCCAACATTTGTGTGTTTGCATGCTTGCCTGTACATGTTTGCTATCTTATCCACAAATTGTTTTTTGATCCAAGTATTTGAATCTGTTGCTCAGCGCAGTAATTTTGTACAGTCTAAGGCAGTGTAAAATCATATGTTTATTGCTAGAAGTAACATGTTCTTCATATCAATTATATTGGTATGTCTGGCACTCAATGACTAGTTTTCTTTGGATATTGTTGGCTCCGGCTTTGAGTGATATTTCCAAAATTTTACACCAAAGCGATAAACTGCTTTGACGGGTTATTGGCTCCAGCTCTTAGTCAAACCTTTACTTTGTCCGTCGACCACTCAAATCAATTTGGTGGCTCTGATAACGGCCAAAGCTATTCTCATATAGCTAGACGACCATTCAAATAGATTTGGTGGCTCCTACTGACATTGCGATCATCTTGTCTATCGACCACTCAAATTGGTTTGGTGGCTCTCGCAACAAGCAAGATCCTTTTTTTTTATATCTAGAAGACCACTCAAATCAATTTGGTGGCTTTGGCATTTAGATATACGGCTATATCTGTCAACCAATCAAATCGATTTGGTGGCGTTGGCAATGGACTATTACTTCTTTTACATGTCTAGACGGCCCTTTTAAATCGATTTAGGGGCTCCGACATCTGGATATAGGTTTTGTCTATCGACCACTCAAATTGATTTGGTGGCTCTGACAAAAGACGAGATTTTCATATTGTTCGATGACAAATCGTTGTTATTGTTGGCTCTGGTTTCAAACAATATATGTATCTTAACGAACTACGTTGGTCTTGTTCTTCCCCGGAGATACGTGGGAAGCCCTGTAAAGGTCTGACCTCATATCTGTATCAAGGTCTGCGTTGTTTTTGTAATCTTTTTTGTGTTTCAATACAAAAATGCGTTGTTTTTCAGTGATGTTCGCCCTCGTGCGAGCTCCCTCACCGAGGGGCTCTGTAGACACTCCACTTTTTGTAGTTATAGTTAACTAAACAAATTTTGGACTTTATTATTAATTAAGGTTTATTACTAAGCTTAGACCTAATAATATAACTTAATCAATCAATTTGATCCAGTCCAATTGTGTCGGCCCAGTCCAAGTGTGTAGATTTTTATTTTAATTTATTTTGTCTCAATAATTTAGGTAAATGTCCTGTGAATTATTCCTGATGCAAGGATTAAATCAATTATTTATATGTTAAGGATGAAGTATCCCGAATCTGGTACATCCCATATGCAAAATTAGAGATAATTACTGAAATTAGGTCAGATAATGCCTTAAAATTCGAAATTAAAAATATGGGATGAATTGGCCGGTTTTCAACACACTGGCGGTTAGTTGACTTTTGTCCATCTTCGATTTCTATCATATATTTTCTGACTTATGTTCAGCTCGTGGATTGGTATAGCAAATCTTATCAGTTTTGGCAGCGTAGAGCTTTATAAATAGGCCCATTCGCCTTCATTTCCAAGGGTCTTGGTCTCAGTTCCAATTAAGCTTATTCTCCCTAGAGCTTTTATACCATTTCTCTGTGAAGTGGTATATCAGCTCTTCTAAGAATTTATCCCCTCTTATTCACTTCATAAGTCATTTAGTCTCTTCCATGTGGATCTTTCAGAGAGCGTTCCCAAAATCCAGACAAGCAACTTCCTGAGGTAATTTTAGTAGCTTTTTAGCCTAGATAATCAACATAGAATTGTCTCCCATTTCTTGGGATCACATTTATGTTACAAGAAAATAAAAAAGAATCATTTTCATTTATGAGTCTAAGTTAAGGACCAAAATATAGATTACTTCCCGTAGGACCAGATTCAAATTACAGTGGTTTTGATTCCGGTTATCCAACCGGATACGGAGGCAATTCGACCCCTAATGTCGAGTACAAGCCAAAAATATAAAATCAAACTTAGGGTTAGTTTATTGCATATTATGTGTTTAAGGTTAAAAATTAATATAAATTAAGTAGAGACCGAAAGGGTGTAGCGGGGTGTCTAACACCTTCCCGTTGCATAACTTAGTCCCCGGACCCATTGTTTTCAATAGGTTAGTTGTCTTCTGGACAATTTAGAGTCATTTCATGGTTTTTTCTTATTTTCCTTGTATTTTAATTAAATGAGATGGCGACTCCCTAAAATCTTCCTTCCGGAGGATTTTTCCGAGGCAGTTTGCTGCAAGTAGATTAGAAATCTCATTGGGCATGTTAGAGTTTTTTTGCGGGTTTTTTTTTCTTCTTAATTTTCCTTTATTTCATAATGGCGACTCTGAGTTTTTTAGACCTTTGCAAGTCTAGGTAAATTTTCGAGGTGGTTCACTACAATTGGTAATGGTATTTCGTTAACTTTTTTGCTTTTGTTGGCGCTAAGATTGTGTCTTATACTCTTTGTGTCGCTTTCATGCTACCCTATACCTCCAGACCTCTCTATAAACATACATATGTGCTCCTTATGCACAAGAAAATCCCCAAGAGGCTGATAAATTTCTGAGGGTGTTCTAGCAAGACATAAAGAATAGTATTATGATGGCCTCCCCCACACAGTTGCACACTCGTTACAAGAATCTGGCCTGTAACTACGAATTTTAGCTAGGGGCATGTAATCCGTAGCAATAAATTGTTACAAAAACACATATCGTCGTTAGAAAGCTCAAAATAGTTGTGGGATGCCAAAATATTACTGACAAAGTGGTAGGAACTTTAATGTGACATAAATTTTGTAGCAATTACTTCTGTGTCTATATTAGCTACGGATTTGCCATAGATATACTGTTTATCGCAAGTTTAAGTGGTTTTGATTGCTGAATTTCTGTAGCAAAATGGTGCGAACAATACAAGAAATAAGGCTTTTAGCGACGGGGAGATCCGTCGCTAAAAGCATAACATCCGTCGCTAAAAGCTTTTAGCGACAAACAGCCTGTTGCTAAAAGTTTTGCGACAAAATTCCAAAATCCGTCACCTAATATTGGACTTTCAGTGACGAAATTTTTTATACATGAACGACGGATTTCCCGTTGCTAAATATATTTTCCGTATTTTAATTTATTTTCTTTTTTTTAAATAATTTATTGCGTTAAATATTTAGCGAGGAAATAATATTTTTAGCGATGAAAATTCCGTCGCTTAAGGTTCACTTTTTAGCGACGGAATTTCCGTCGCAAAAAGTGGAGCTTTATCGATACTCTTTAAAAAAAAAATTAATTTTTGCCCAAACCTGTAACTACAAATTCAAGTTCTCAACAACAAGGCACAATCCCCCAAATGCACATTAGGGTTAAATAATTGTTGATCCATCAGCAATTATTTAACTCTAAAACAAACACAAAACAACTATATAACTTTAAAAAATGTTTACTATAATGAAAAATAAAATGTACATATAGTTCAGGAGGGCACGGGAGCCGGATACAATAGAGTAGGGGAGGGGAGTACAAGCCGGGAGGGCACGAGAGCAGGAAGTGAGCACAAGCTGGGAGGGCACGAGAGAGGGCTCATCAAGGGTTGTCGAGTCCCAGATCTGGATCCTGCTGATCCGGAGCCGACTCGACATGTCCAGCAGCAGTGCCCTGCATGTAAAGTCACGAACGCATTAATCTTGATAGCCCTCATAATTTCAAGTGTTTAATAAATGTATATAGTGTTTGTACCTGATCCAGCGCCCTGATCATCCTGAACACCTCCGTAGCAATGCGGTGGATCTCGTCCTCGTCCAACAGTCGCTGCGCAGCCGGTGCCTGTGTCTGTAGAGGGGCAGCGGGGGGTGGGGACGCTCCTATCACGTCACGTGTAGTCGTGCTAGGCAGGCCGTGTATACGGCCTTTTGGCCGATTGACGACCTCCGGTGTATCCAGCTATCACTTCAATGCCCCAGTACTCGTACCCGTACTTGTGGACGCTGATGGCTGTCCGGACTGCTGCTCGGACCCCTTAATATGTTCATACGAGGCCTGCAAAAACAGTGGTTTAAAGATATGTTAGGGCATTAACACAACAAACATTGAATACAAAGACAAAAATTAAACAAATTGACTCGAACTTACATCGATCCGTCGGGCAATATCTGAAACATAGGCCCCCGCCCGGTGCGCATCGTCCTTGTCCTTCTTCCTCATATGCGTCTGATTATACGTCAGAGCTATGACCTCATCCTCCTCCAGGTCTGGGTGCTCGACCGTATTCTTCTGTCGGATGACATCGTGTGCCACCGACCCCCCCATGTGCGTTGGATCCTTCTCACGTCTATTCTCGGCCCCACTCCTACTCTTGGCGTCCCAGCCTGAATCAATATCCCACCGATCAATCATCTACCCCCATACATAAGAAGATATCAAATGTGGGGGATATTTCTTCAACTCCTGCATCAGGCACCCTCGGGCAGCATGTTCTTCGCCCTATCCCATGCGTCGTGCAGCCATCAGCGATAATTCTTGCCGATATAGGCAAAAAAAGCATGCCGCCCCAGTAAATTATAAACAAAAACATTTGACCAATTCATCCCAGTAAATTATAAACAAAGAATGAAGAGTCTTTATCGTATCATCCTAGTAAATTATAAACAAAAACCTTTGACCAATTAAAAAAAATTGAATTGAGTCTTTTGGTGAGATCTATTTAGGTATGTGATGTGATAATGTTTTCTAAATTCTTTTTGTCGGCTACTTTGTCTCTTGAAACTCTTTATGTAATTTGATTGCTCTTATTGTTTTTGTGTTCGTTGTTAATTCATGAAAATTCATATGGAATGAGGTGCAAGCTATAGTCCGTCGGTAAATGTGTAGGTGACTGAAACTAAGTCCTATTAGCCTAATATTTTAGGTCAAGTTGTACTCATCATGGTTTACAGTCAAGCTTTAGGTCAACTTGACTAGAACTAAGTCCTATATTAGCCTAATATTGGGTAAGTGTGTAGGTGATCATAAATAATAATTTTGTCATCTATTATGGACCACCACTACTCCGCCAATGGCCTCTACGAAAACACACAAGACCGCGGTGTCTACTACACTGATCACTGGTTTGGCATCAATAATGGGTCCAACCACGTTGTTAGCAGCATGACCGCCGGTTCAGCTCGTGCTTCCCTTGAGCTCAGCCTCAACTTCTACATTGACCGGTCAACTGATTACTAGTTAAACTTGATGAACTCAACTGGTTACTAGTTAGACATATCAATTTGAGTAAGTTCCTAAACTTGATGAACTCTAAATTAGCAACCTGATTTAATCCAGATAAAATTAAGTTTGACAATCTCTGAATTGATCCCCAACAGGCTTTGAGAACCCCTCTTGTTTATTTTGTTTCATCCTTATGTTTTTATATACATGAGGACAAGATGTATGTTATTTAATTGTAAAATCAATTGAAATTGCCTCCTCACCTAAACTTGTTGACTTTTTCTCATTCTTTTTGTTCCCATCTTACTAAGTTTCACAATTCTTGCATTATCTCAGGGTTCACGTGCATCGCATCTAGTTGACAAATGAAGCCGGGAACTTGCAAGAAAATTCTCATGACTTGGCAAATTGGATCTTACAATTATTCTAGAGTAGTACATCTTCTTTGGGATTTTCTTTTCTTTTTTTTTTCAAAAATATCCGTTAGTAGTGCACGACGTACAGTTATGTATTGCCCAAAGTTATTTATGATACCAAAAATATTGCTTGGCCAAAGTCACATATCAAATGATGAAGTTTTATTCAAGGAAGGTGCAAGAAAGATACTTAGGAGAAAGAAATAGAGACTCAAATTGCACCTTCAACGTCTGAGCAAGGACATTAGAAACATGCCAAAACATTAGGTTACCATGCAAAGTCCCATCTTATAAACAAACAAAAAGGAAGCATGATATGGCCAGAAAGTCTAAATCCACAGGTGTGGAGCTCTCAAGAACATATGCAAAAAAATTTATACTACTTTCACAAACCATGTATTAGTTTATTTCGATACTACTTTCACAAATTCAAATTTTCAATATTTTGTCAAATACCAACTTAAACAAAAAATATACACCCCAAAATTTTCAATATTTTGTCTAATACCAACTTAAAACCATACCAGAGTTATAGATCTGGCCAGAGGTGGCGCAGCGTCAAGGGGAGGACGGGGGTGTTGCCAGAGGTGGCATGGCGTCGAGGGGAGGACGGGGGGATCGCCAAAGGTGAGAACGCTGGTGGGTGGAAACGGGGACAGAGAGAGAAACGAGGGACATAGAGAGAAACGGGGAGAAAGAAAAAAGCATATATGTGTGAATTAAAGGACTTTTCGCGACGGAATAATACCATCGCTAAAAGTTCGTCGGTAAAAACATTTTTTTAACATTTTAACCGACAGATATTTTTAGCGATGGTAGCATATTGTCCCTTAAATTTTTTTAAAAAACCATCAAAAATTATAAATTCCCTGAAAAAATTTAGTGACGGGTTATACCGTCGTTAAAAGTCCGTCGACAAATGTTTTTACCGACAGAAGAATCCGTCGGTAAAAGAGTTTGTCGACGAACTTTTACCGACGATTAATCCCGTCGCTGAAAGCACCTTTAGCGACGGAATTCCTTCCGTCGCTAAAGACATCTTTTCTTGTAGTGGAAGTAAACTTTTGATAATGAACGAATAGGTACATTACATTTTATTAAATCTTTCCCATCTCTTTACCTCTTCTCTGTTTGTTCATACTCATTTATATATCTCACTTTTCCTCTTTCACGCTCGTTTTCTCTAACTTTCCCTTTTCTCATTCAGGTGGATTTGCTTCTGCATATGCTACTTGGCGGGAAGGCCCCCTTCATGCCTGAACACTCGGAGCTCCCTGGCAGAGATAGTTCCCTAGGGAGTCTCATATCTCGCAATCAGTGCCTGAGTACGTCGAAGCACTTGAAGCGTGCCAAGATAGTGTCTCGGAGGAGTCACCTTCCTGGTTGAAGAGTAGTTCTCATGCCTAAGCACTCGAAGGTCCTTGAGGTAGTGCCTAGGAGGAGTTGCCTACTCTGAGGGATGCTCAAAACTCTAGAGAGTGGGTCAAAGCATGTTCGATGACCAAGCTGAGGCGCACTGGTGTGCTAAAAAGATACATCAATGTCGGCGGTGGGGTAGTTGTGACAGAGTGCGGGGGGCACACTGCATAAGTGGCATGTTGCATAGGTGGGCACATGACATAATGACAGCGTATGGGCGCGACCGAGGGAAGCAATGTTGGGTGCATGTATAGTAGAAGATGATGATCGAGCGTCATTGCGCATCACAACACTCGGGTGCCTTAATGGGTATTGTGCCAAAGGCACGTAGCACAAAGACGATGCTCAAGCACGATTAAGGTCATGAAGCTTGGGTGCCGTAGCATGGGTTGTACGGGGGCAAGTAACGTAGACGACTCTCAGGCGCGGTTGGCATCAAAACGCTTGGGCACTGTCAGACGTCATGATGCGACGACGAAGGTCATGTAGTAAGAGCCACCAAGGAATGGAGAGGATAAACAGGGGGTGGCGCCAGACACCAAGAAAAGAAGATGCCAAGGGGCAAGCAAGGAGGCCCCAAGGAGAAAGAGCACCAAAGAGGTGCTCTGGCTGACCCCTTCCTGCAAGGAAGGGGCTCTGGCCGACTTCCCCCTCTAAGGAATGGGCTCTACCTGCATGCCATCATAAAGCGATGCGCTGATGCCAACACTTCACATATTGAATATGAGGGAGGCGCGACACGTGACTTGAAGCATACGCTCCTAATGGACCGGATTCGTTGCGTTGAACTTTGACATTTGAATATTTGTTGATGTGCCGCAAAAGTAAGAGATGTCAAATGTGCGTAGGCAGCATGGGCTAGCAACACACAATGTACATCCATAATAACAGAACTTATACCGATCTTGCAGTTTCGAAGTTAAGATAAGTTAATTACGGTCGAACTTGAACCAAAGTGGCATGGAAAATCTTTCTTTGACTTCGCGAAATTCTTGCTTGGGGCAATATTTTTGGAGTCAATATTAGTAGCTTGCAATGAAGCAAAATAGAAGAAATCGCAATCACTTTTACCCAAGTGACGCTCCCTCATTTATTATTTGTCTGATCGTTTCATGCAAGATGTACTCCGTTACTTAGCTTTTAGGGCAAATTACACTTATATCCCTGAGGTTAGGGTATAATTACAGTCAAGGACAACGAGTTTCAAAATGTAACATTCCGTGACCAAACACTTTTAAAATGTATCAGCCGTGTCCATCCGTTAGCGTTTCATCCAAAAATTATACTTTTTGTATGATGTCATCAATATGTATTTTTAAAATGACGATACTACCCCTTGTACTGTATATATTGAAAAATATCTGTTTATTATTATATATGATTTATTTATCAGTTTTAGTTTTAGGATATTCTTGAAACCCTAATTTGCAAATTAGGATATTCTTGAAACCCTAATTTGCAAATTAGGATTTTCTTGAAACCCTAATTTGCAAATTAGGGTTTCAAGAAAACCCTAATTTGCAAATTAGGGTTTTATGTTCTCTCTCCCATTGCCGGTGAATCTGAAGTCCCCGCCGGCCGTCGCCTCCCTCCCCCGCCCCCGCCGTCGGCAGCCCCTGTCCACACCACCCCACCACGCCAGCGATAGGTTTCGACGCCGGCAGGAGATTACACGCGGTGGCTTGGGGTGGACGGTGACGAGGAAGGGGAGGTAGACAGGGTGGGCGATGACGGGGTGACGAGGAAGGAGGAGCCATGCGGGGTGCGGCGCCGGGGAAGGGGAGCAGGCGGGGTGCGGCGCCGGGGAAGGGGAGCCGGCGGGGTGCAGCGCCGGGGAAGGGAAGCAGGCGGGGTGGGTGGGTGACGGGGAAGGGCGAGGGGGATGCAGATGGGGTGGGGTGGGGTGGGGGGGGGAAGACAATGAAAATTAGGGTTTTATGTGGTCCCAGGGGCAAATCAGGGTTTCAACTTTTATTTAGGGGCAACTTGGTCTTTTTGTCAGAATCGTTAAGTATTTTTGTATTCCGTTTGTCAATGGACACAAGTGTTATATTTTGAAACTTTATGTTCTCGCGTGTAATTACTCCCAAATTTCAGGGATATAAGTGTAATTAGCCCTAGCTTTTATATGCCTTGGACTTAATCGTGAAAAGACAACATCCAACAATATTAAGGTTACTATCAGCTCAAGGGTAATTGTGACTTTTAGGAGTGGTCTCTACAAAAGTGGAAAGATGCTGCCCTGTATCCCGCTCCTCCTACGAAGCTCCTGATTCTGATCATGAGAGTGGATTTTGTTTGTGGACGACGTAGATACTGAGAGAGTGAGAGGGACGAGTGAGTCTGTCAAAGACCCTTACAACTTTGGCACTGAAAAACATGGCATCTTTCATTATAGTAATTCACAGGACAACAGAACAGCAAGGGGAGAGGACCACTCTCTCTCTCTCTCTCTCTCTCTCTCTCTCTCCATTTGGTTTTTCTTTAATTCAAACAATGGGGGTCAGCACCATTCTTTAATGCTTGGGGCTTGGGTTACTCAATTTCCTGACCACCACCTTGGCTAACAAAGATCTCCGAATAGTACAAGCAGAAGATAATAATAATAATAATCTAATACCGTACCTAGCTGAGGAAGAACATGCATGCTAATAAGTTATAACTTGATAAACTCCATCTCTTTTCTCGCAACGCTGCTTACTTTAAAAAAAATAAAGTTAATGATTAGTTACACTTCTGGCCTTTAGTTTCGGGTTGCTTTGCTAAAAAGCAAAAAAAGCTTTCCGAAATTGAGTCAGTTTATTGTTATTACCTCCATTTGCAAGTGATCTAAAGGCCAATTTGAATCCAACAAGAATCCCTGATTAGAAAAGCTTTCGTTTTTTGCAACTTCAATGCCGTTTGGGCAAACTTGCTGAAGCACTACGACTGAAAGGCTTGGATGACCACTGTTGCAAACAGTTTTAAGGTGACAAAGAGTATGAAGCAGCTATTTTTGGAAAGATATGGGTAGTTTATTTCTTTACTTGGACAAACGGCAGGCTCGAAAACTGATTACATCTCGAATATAAGCCAGAGCGTATCACTTTTTAGCTTCTATGAGGCGGATTTAATCACAAAACATTTACCACGCCAGACATTTAAATACCTAATAATTCCACATTGAATCTGATATGACTATTAGATATTCCATCTCACGCACCCTCTACAGAATAAACATTTTAAGAGCACACATTCTAGACTCCACAAAATAAAACAGGGAAACAAAATTCATCATGGTATAGTTGCCACCTCCGGAATGAAAAATGCATGCACCAAAAAATACTGATCAGGGGAAGAAGACAAGTAACTCGTTGCCGCTAGGAAGTGCAAGTGTTGCTTTTTAGCATTCTCAACTTTCATCTTCTGTTAGAGTAGAGGACATGTAACTTAATGCAAGTACTGAATGCTCATCTGGAGCCGCGAGTGGTGCCTGGAAGAACTGAAAGTGCTGCTTGCAAGCATGGCAAGTCATTTGTTCAACCGTAGCCTTCATTTGCTTGGTTGCGCGTTCTCTCAAAGCCTGAGCCTTGTCTAGCTCGGCTTGTGCCTGTTGCCTTATCCTCTTAGCGTTGGCAAATTCATGCTCTGCTAATTCAATCTGTCGCTTGGCTTGTTGCCTTGCCTCTTCAGCATATGCCTTCTCTGCTACTGCCAACTTGAACTGTTGTCGTGATTCCTCGTCTCTAAACATTCTTTCAGAGGACGATGCCGCAGCTGAGATAGGTTTCTGATGATCGTGGTGAGATGAATTGATGGAGAGCCGCAACTGAGTGGAATCATGGTCTTTGCTGTAATCATTGGAATCATGGTCTTTGCTGTAATCATTCACTTCCATTGTGGGCAATATTACTGCAGGTGAGCTAGTAGTAGTACTACAACTACTACTTAAGAGCTGAAGCTCCAAATTGTGCTGTACATGTTGGAGCGAATAGTTACTCTTGGAAAGAGTAGTATCCACTGGTTTAACGACCAGCGTTGGTGCCGATGGTGGAGATACATTGATGTCACCTACTGAGGGACTCAGGACAGAAGTGGTTCGGGACAAGCATGCACCCGGCTGGTGCATCCAAGTTTGTGTTTCTGAGTGAGGACAAAGCCGCCCCGTATTGCAAGTGTCTTGATGTTCAATGAAACTCTCCACTCTGCAATAATAATTGGAAGACGCTAGTTAATAAGTCAAATAATTCTAGATGCAGTTCAAAGCCGATAAAGGGGGTAATAATAAAGAAGGCAATGAAATGAGTGCTATAATAGATCAGGATGTGAAACATAAACAAGACCAGAAGGAGATCTCTCAG
Source organism: Escallonia rubra (assembly GCA_033065855.1). Lineage (NCBI taxonomy): Eukaryota > Viridiplantae > Streptophyta > Magnoliopsida > Escalloniales > Escalloniaceae > Escallonia > Escallonia rubra. The sequence goes on along the minus strand of JAVXUO010001799.1, from coordinate 105,579 downwards.
AGCCATAATCGCATCTACTCCAATTGAACATTCACAATAGTAGCATATCATGTTGCAACAACCCTTTTTGAGTCTCTTAATAGCATAGCCCTTAAACGGGACACAGACGAAAAACTATCTGGGGTACTGAAGGAATATATATCGGATTAAAAAAGGCTCAACTCAAGGGAAGAAATGTACTACAGATGGAGAAATGTGCTGTGGTTTTCTATGTTATCCAAAGAATACGGTAGACTTTGACGATGCGTTTCGTATATTAATACACTCGGCCTGTTTCACACCTAGATACGAGGGCTGGTGGTATAGATGCGTACTACTTGATTCTTAATTTCATGATGAGTTGAATTTGAATAATGTGTTGGGTGGTGTATGTGTACACTAAACCTTGAGAAGACACGGCCGCAGTCGCAAGAATGGCCTCTTGTGCCGCAGGTCTTGAGATGGGCTTTGTAATCGGACTGAACGGCATAGCCCTTGGAGCATTTCTGGCAGACCCACTGCTTGTGGTTGCTGTGTTTCCGTCTGAAGTGCTTCTTTATCCCAACCAGATCCCCGAGCGCGTGGCAAGGGTCGTGGTGGAGGCAGCTGGGCTCCGGGCACACGAAAACTCTCTTCCTACTTGCTCCTGCTCCTGCTGCAGACGCCTCTTCCGATGACCTCTTCACCAGCTTCCAAGGCACCTTGTGCCTGCGACGGTGCATCTGTAGGTTCTGGTCTCTCTGGAAACCCTGGTTGCAGATCTCGCATATGTATCGATCCGATTCCAGCAATGTCTTGGGTGACAGAGATACCACTTCTGCATCCGGATCTACACAGTTCGACACGCATATTGATTATCAACTGACCGGCAACAAGATGCACGATCGCAATTCAGCTTAGTAACAAAAAACTAGCTCATTATAATTGCGTACCTGGGGTTCCAGCTGGCCTCCTTTTTCTCTTACTAACGATGTTGTTGTTTCCGTTTTCTAAAGGTTCACAACAAGACGAAGAGCTAGGATCACTGTTGCTTATTAGCATCGCAGACTTTAGGCTTAACTTTCTTCGACCTCAATTTGGTGCATGTGTGATATCAGTATCTTCCGTATATGATGATCGTGCAAAGCCAAATGAAAACGCAGATCAAACCAAATCTGTCGCTTACTATGCCGTCGCTAACTGATGTCTAAAGAGAGACTGTATTATTCTGCGGGGAAGAAGGGGTGGAGTGGTGAGAGAATATACAGCGAGGCTAGCTGTTTGTATCGGTAGAGAGGCACGAGGAAGGTAATAAGGAGGCTCTTCTTTCGGTTACCAGCAGCTTTCTTTTGAGTGTGCTTTTCAACTTTCAGCTTTTTCTTCCGTAGCTTTCTTTCTCTCTTTCCACATAATAATTATATGTATTGACCCTGACCACCTTCATCATGAGCTACCCTTGCAATCTCTCTCTTCCATCATCATCATCACAATACCTGTTTCTGATGAAACCCAACCAAATTTGCTTTCATCTTACCAAATACTACAAGCTAGCCAGTGGACTGAAGCAAGACATACTCGGCCCCCAGAAACAAAACAAGCACTCAATTATTCGTCGAGATGTGAATTATGCATGCATATACAAATTCGGGACAGCTTGCCCGTATCTTTGCCGATGCGTAATCATCCCCCCCCTTTTTTTTACACTTTATTTTAACATTCGCCGTCGACTCTAGGAGGTAATTTCCGTAAAAAATGTGTTTGCACAAGCTAATAATTACTCATTTTCGATAAGCATATATTTATAGCCACTAAAAGTTAACTAAATTACATTAAGTTTATTATTATTGTTAGGGTAAATCCCAAAACCGTCTCAAACCCAACACCGTCGACCACCACCACACATTAAGAGGCTTGAAGCAAAATACATAAACCTTGGAATGAAATTGGTTGGTGCCTGGTCTCCCCCATATTCACTCCATTATTAAGGTTCTCCCAAATCCCCAAATCAGCTCAATTAGTACCATTCAAACTCTCACTATAACCAAGCCAGGGATTCTACAAAGCTGTGTCACCCGGAAGGAGAAGATTGTGCAGAAATGTTGTGTTATCACGAGTACCCCAGTTTTTAAAAATTAGTGCCCAGTCAACCGGGCGTGATGATGCCGCTGCGTAGGAGTTACGGTGGTGGTGATGTCAGGTTGTTGCGGTGTTGGGTGCACCGACGACGGCTGGTCTTGGGTCGTGAATGTGAGCTCCGGCGGTAATTGGAGATTGATCTGGATGCTGGTGGTCAAGGACGATGGTGGTAAACATTTCAGTAAGTAATGGCGGTCGCTAGATCGGTGGTCAGTAAGTAGTGGCGGTCGCTAGATCGGTGGTCAGCAAGTAATGGTGGTTGCTAGATCGGTGGTGCGTTCACTATAGTGGCCAGATCGGTGGTGATGGGTCACTGATGTAAGTGGTGGCAGTGGCAAGACCGGTGGTGATGGCAGTGGGTCGCTAATGTGGACAATGAGGATGACAAATGATTACGGCGGTGGCTCCAAGATGACAGGGAGACAGTGGCTTATATGGAGGTGGAGGGGGAAGGGGGGAGAGAGAAAGATAGAGTTTGTTTTGATTAAATTGAGGAGACAAAAAATCGAGGTACTAATTTGGTACGCTTTTTCAAAGTTATGTACTTCTTTGAAAATTGACGTGTTTTTTAGAACTATGTTTTTATTATTGACGGTCCTACCCCTCGGACTTTTTCACGGCATCCATCGTTTTTCAGCCGAGGTACTGATTTTGAGTGTAAACATTAGCACTCGCCTGCAATTCAATTCAATTGTAGCACTCGCCTGCAATTCAATTCAGAGTTTGCTTTTGAGTGTAAACATTAGCACGCCTAGTAGGAGACATCTAATTCAAGGTGTTTGGAAATATATTTCTATATCTTTCAGGCCCGATTTGGTAGATTAAGGTAGCTTTCTAGATTAATTTAGTTAGAGGCCGTACTTCGGCGTCTTTGGTCTTTGGAAATGACAAACGGTTTTGTACATTCATCTTGCATGGATCTTACACTAACTAATTTTGGAATTTTTGGGATGACTTGCATGAATGAAATTATGACAAATCTATTCTATCAATTGCTCAGATAGCAACTTCTAATGAACTACAGAAATTTGAAGATGAAGTCAAGACTGGCGTGGGTCTTGATTCTCTTTTGACTACGTTGAAAAATATATGATATGAAACAGGAGAATGCTTGAATATGGTGTTTGAAATTAGATTGATGAAAGCGGAGGTCAAATAACTCCTTTCATCGATAGTCATGATAGAGAGCTTGTACGCCAATAATAGTTGAACCTTTTTTTAACTACATTTTTTTATTTTGATACCCAAACCTGCGTCCTGTAATTCAATTCCAATTACATATAAATCATTCACAACCAATCCACAATCATCCACAAACAATTCTGAATCCACAATAGAGTTAAATAATTGTTGATCCAATTATTTAACCCTAAAACACAAAATATATATTCTGATTTAATACAATAGGGTCAAATTCCATTCTAATTTAACACAAAATATATACATTGTCCAGAGTTGTGAACCAAATATCAATAAGCGGCGGGGACAAGAGCGGGAGGGGGATAAAAATAGCAGGTAAATACTCTTTTCCCCCCTGTACTTTCAGCGTTATGCGATATGGCACCCTTCACTTTGAAAACTTCTACTAAACCTATCTCCACTTTCAGAAAGTGGCGCATTAACCAAATCCATTACAGAGATATTAGAAAGACATCATTACCCTCTTGTTTTTCTTTTATTTTCTTTATTTCAGGCATTCGTTAAATATAAAAATTACAGGGGGTCAAAGTGCAACTTTTACCCACTGTCAATCTCTCATTCATTCACCACCGGAGTGCCGCACAGTAAACCCACCATGAAAACCACCATCTTCGAGTAGTCTATCACCGCAAACAACCAACTCCAACAGACTCACAACCACAAACCACCATCGTCAACATGCCCACCATTTACCACTATTGTCGATAGACCCACCATAAGACCATCGCCAATAACCTCACCACCAGAAACCTCCATTTCCAATAGCTCACCGCCGTTTTCCATCGTTGCTAACAATGCCACCATAAAAAAACTCTCCTGATCCCAACATCAATCCCACAATAAAAAAAACTCTTCTGATGCCAACCTCAAATGCAAAAACTCTCCACCATCATATCTTCACACTACTGCATCTTCTCCCTATTTTCCTCGGCGCAGGTGAGCTCTAGCAAAGTGGGTGGTGGTGGAAATCGATGAAATGGGTAACGGTGGTCACATGTTCTTCAAGTTCAGGACAGTGGATTGGAAGTTGCAGTGGCAACCACAGGCAACACATTACGGGGAGGTGGGTTCAGCGTGGGTAAGGGTGGGTAGTGGCATGAACTCACCGCTGCCGTCCACGCTCACCTGTGGTTCTTTTGCACCCGCCACAGACGATGGTTGGTGGCCTTGGTGGTGCTCCTTAAGTGAGCTGTCGGTGATGGATATGACTTTGATGGGCTGGATTGGTGATGACAATATAGGTGTTGGTGGTGATTCAATGGTGGCACGATGGCGGCAGAGATCTCTTGTAGCAGCGACGGTGGCCGCATTTTGGGGTGGCGGCAGAGAGAAGAGAGAGGAAGGGGAAAGAGAAAAGATATTAGGGTTAAGTTTTTATGCGAAAATGACAATATCACCCTTAAAAATTGTAGTTTTATGCCACTTGAAAGGGCATTTAGGTAACTGATTTGCTAATTTTATATTATGTGAAGTTAAAAGGGTATAGTGGTCTTTTAGATACAATTCTGGACTTCAAACTATTCCCACTAAAAAACGTAGTTAAGTTGGAAGGAAACCGTCTAATCTACCTACTTTTAAAAAATAGAGGTAGGTTTAGTAGAAGTTTTTAAAGTGAGGGGTGCCATATCGCATAACGCTAAACGTACTGCGGGCAAAGAGTATTTACCCCTAAAACCTACAGCTACAAAAGTTGACAAGCTCTTCCATTATGTAAGCCTAAGAAATTGAGCCCTCAATACAAGCTTTATTATAGGGGTTTTACAATATGTGTAAACGAACAACAGAGAGTTAATGATTACCTCTCAAATAGATGCATCCACTAACATTGCACAGGTCCACCCATCTTAGCTTCATGCCTAGTGAACATGCAAATGCTCCATTGAATCAAAGAAGGACGGTGATAAGATTTGCTTCTCGAACTTGCAAATTGTCACCAGAATGTTCTTCTGAAGTACCTCCATATTAATTAATCGGAGTGTCAAAGAATATATATCTTGAAAGAAATGAGATTTTTCTATCAAAGTCTCACATACAACCTTTGGCAACAACCATCGGAAGGAAATATGAATGAATCTTTTCATAAATACATGGCAGTCGTGACTCTTCATCCCTCAGAACTTACATTCTGATACATTGTAAAAACGAGATATGTTGGACGCATACCCATCTCTAAGCTTCAAATTCTTAACCCACTGACAAACATTCTCTACTTGTTTCTTGTCTAGACAGTATGGTGCTTTTGAAAGTATGGTGCTTTTGAAAGTATCGTCCTCCCACTGACTTAAACATGATGCAATTCACACCGTACACCTAACTACATTCTTGCTTTAAAGTAATCTTTCAATTTTTCCTTCACATTCATAAATTTGTTGAACACGATATCAAAAAAAAAAATTCTCAATGTGCATCACATCCATGTTCCTTCAGTAGCCTAACTCCTAAAAAATCCATTGTCTCTTTTAATTGTGCTCTTTCCCATATCCTGGAATCTTTTGATCGAGCACACCCTTGTCGTATGGTATGTCAGTTTCAAGTACCTCCAGGTGTGAAAGTACTTCATCACCAAATGGAGAGTCCAATGTGAAAACCTCACGCTTTATTGTTCAGCCAAAATTATACTTCTGCCTACAGAACTGATGGTCTAGTGGCAACAGCTTACGGTGACGTCGAACAATGAGGCCTTTCTACCATGCTTTAATGTATAACCAGGGCTCACACCCATACAAGTAGGGTGTGCTTACTTTCCATGTGTGCTCCAGCCACACGTCATTCCCAATGTGGGAAAATCGTGTATACTCCACATCAAAGAAGCCTTCATCTGAAAGTTCTATTTAAGAGATCGATGCATCATAAGTTTCAACTCCACAATCCCATAGTTGTTTCAGCTCATCAATTAACGGCCTTAAATACACATCTATGTCCTTACCAGGACTCTTCGGCCCCGGAATAGAGTGTATGGCTTCTTCATGCATATTCCAGGTAGAAAGTTATACAAAACAATAATAACAAGCCATGTGGAGTAGAGTGTGCTAGACTGTCCGAAAAGATTGAACCCATCAGTTGCCAAACCAAGTCTAACATTCCGAGCTTCCTGAGCAATGTTGGATGCCTGCGATAAAACTCCTTCCATGCCTCTCCATTAACGGGGTATGTCGTCACATCAGCATTGTTGCTATGAGTCTCACAGTGAGCCCTCATATGTTCAGTCGTATTTCAGGAGTAGTACATCCTCCAAAGCCTTGGTGTAACCAAAAATTTTTGCAATACCTTCCATGCAATGTTTTTCTTTTTCCTTTTGTTCGGTTTATACCTCGGATGATCACATATTGGACACTTTGTCAAGTACTTATTCTCTTTTCATAATGGTACACAATCATTATTGCATGCATCTATCATCTCATAACCAAATCCAAGTTTTAACATCATCTTCTTGGCATCATAGCATGACAGTGGCAGCTTCTCAGTCTCTGACAAAATTTCCCTGATAAAAGTTATGATCTCATTAAATCCTCTCACTCAGCCTGTGGTCTGATTTCAACTATAATAACCTACTAACCGTACAACATGTGTGCTTCCTAATTCCATTCCATAACGGCTCTTCGACGTCTCTTAACAAATCATAAAATTGATGAGCGCCCTCGTTGGGCTGTTGAGCATTGCCATCGTTGCAGTAGTCAGGCCAGTCAACATTAGCATGGCCAGCATCTATAATCATGTCTAGATAATCATATTGTGCCTCCACACTAACTTTAGCTTGACATGCTGGGTTGGATGACAATACTAATGTTTTCCCATGCTGAGTCCACATCGTGTATCCACCCATAAAATTGTACCGCAGAAGATGCCATTTCACCACCATTTTTCTCCAATGCAACAACTCACATTTACTGTACGGACACCTTATGTTCTCAAAGTAAAGATATGCATGATACACATAAGCAAACTCAAGAAATTCATTAACTCGATCCTTGATATCGTCATCATTTTTCCTTTTCATCCAATTTCGATCGACCGACATGACGACTGGGATTACTATAAGCCACCTTAAACTAAAACTAATAATTAGGTAGGGTTGATAAATGAATGGATGCATGTGATGACATGTCTATACCCCCTCCATTCTATAATAGTCAGCGGTCATATCCCATTCAAAAAAGCATATGTCTATAAAATAGTTAACGACTCGTGCTTTGTCCTTTGTCTACAAAAAATTCGCTAGCACCTCATGTATTTCTCTAAGTACACGACATCAATAAGGTGTTCTAACATCCGTTTAATCTTGAGCAAGGTTAAACGGATGTAGGACACCAGATCTGTAAGCACCCGGAGAAACACTGGAGAAAGTATACCAAATATCCAAGACATAAAACATGGAGCATGAGTCAATACACGGTTTTATAAACACTTAACTTTTTCATATTGTCCAAATTAGACATCCAAAGGCTCATTGCAAAGCATTACTTTGTAATGAGTAGATTTGAACGGGAACCAAGGGCTTTTATGCATGCAAGCTGTTAAAAATTTGTAATATGCAAGAATCTTTGTAAAATATCATAATTTTGGAAAGATGGAATCATTAGGTTAATTTTCAAGAACATGACATAACCAAAATGATTCACTTTCACATTCATTAGACAACGAGTTATAACCAACTCGTTGTCAATGGACTTCACAAAATAACAACGAATATTCGTAATGCGGGCAACCAACTCATGTTTCTAAGTGGAATATGGAGTTCATTTGTGGAGTTGATATTGTGTCATCATGATTATGATATAGTGATATTGCTTTATAGGGACACAGTTTAGGGTTAACAGTTTAGAGTTAGGGGTTACTTAAGGGTTAGGTTTAGGGATGTATTTAGGGTTAGAGTTAGGGTTTCGGGTTTAAGGTATAGTTAGGGTTAGGGTTGTATTTAGGGTATAGTTAGGGTTGTATTTTGGCTTAGAGTTGTATTTAGGGTTTAAGTTTTAAGATATACGCACCACTTAATTAGGATTAGGGTTTAGTTAGGGTTCAGGGTTAGGTTGGGGTTTAATCAGGGTATAGGGTTTATGGTTTGATTAGGGTGTAAGATCTAATTAGGGTTTAGGATTTAGTGCTCAATTAGGGTTTAGGATTTAATTAGGGTTGGGGTTTAGGGTTAAATTAGGTTTAGGGTTGTAATTATGGTCAGGGTTATATTAATTAGGGTTAAGATTTAGGGTTTAGGCTAGGGTTTAACATTTAGAGTTTAATTACGGTTTAGGGTTTAATTACAGTTTAGCATTTATAGTTTAGTCGATCATTATATGGCACTTATCTTTTTAATAGCTTTTAATTATTCGTTTGACAAGTTAATTAATTTAAAATTATTTCTAGAGCTAGTGTCCATCATTTTGTAATTATTTCTAAGATGGTTATGGCCAGAGATAAAATTACATCCGTCTATAAAAATCGAGGGATCCAAAACTCTAAGGCAATCTTCAGCTCTACGATCCGTAAATTTAACAATAATTATAACAAATACAATACAATTTAGAAATTCTAACATACACACACACACACACACACACACACACACAAATTAACAATAATTATAACATATACAATACAATTTAGAAATTCTAACATAAATACATGCATACATACATACATATATATATATATATATATATATATATATATATATATATATATATATATATATATATACACACACACACACACACACACATAAAATTTAAACACATTATAACAAATCCAATATAATTCAAACACATTATAACAAAATTAATACAGTTAACTTAAATACATTATAATTGTTAAAGAAAAATAAAAAAACATACTGGAATGTGTAGAGGTTGACAGCCAACGAGGTGGACGGTGGTCGTTACGCTGGCACGATGATGGGACTGCACTGTGATAGGCGTTAGGTGATGGGCCGGTGCTGCGGCGGTGGAGCTGTAGTGGGCGATGGGCGGCGCTACGACAATGGAAGGAAGGAGAGGTGGATCGCCAATGGAGTGGAGAGAGAGAAGAGAGAAAAGAGAGATCGTTGGTGGAGTGGAGAGAGAAGAGAGAGAAAAGAGAATTTTGTCCGTCGCTAAAAGTATTTTTTCAAAATTTTTGGACTTTTAGCGATGGTCAAATTCGTCATTAAAGATCTGTCACCAAACATTATTTTTTTCAATTTTTTTGGACTTTTAGCAACGGAAACTTCCGCTACTAAAAGTAATTCTCTAAAAGTAAATAATTTATGATATTTGGCGACATAATATAATCTGTCTCTAAAAGTCATACAAATTTGGAAAATGGTCTTCTAGCGACATATTATCATCTGTCACCTGTAATCCATCGCTAAAACCATTTCCAACATTTGCCCAGAAAAATAAAATAGTGGAAATACCTTTTACCGACGTATTATCCATCGGTACAACCCCGTCGCTTAAGGTTTTAAGCAATGGAATCTTCGTCGCTTAAAATTTTTAGTGAAAGACTTTTAGCGACTTTAGCGATGGATTTGTGTCATTGCTAAAAGTTCGTCGCTAAATATGTGTTTTATTTTAATGATAATGTAATTTGGCAAAATTCAACTCTTACACGCAAAAGTATAAAACTTGCACCAGAATTCTCCAAAGTTGGGTTTTTGTCATATGATTCAATGGTCAAGGCTAACATTGCGTCAGGCTGACGGTACAGTCTTTTTGCTTTTCAAGTATGAATAAAACTTGTATAATGAGTTAACTCAGTGACCGTTTCTTTCAAAGTCAACACACTACGCCTTTAGCGATACAATCTTTTTGCTTTCCTCAGTGTAAATTAGATTAGGACAAGGTTCTTTTCTTTGCTGGCACCCTCGTTTGGTGTATTTGAAGCAGTTTCTTTCATTTTAGGAGAGGAATGATGTCATTACCCAGATTTGAAAGGGTCGTCTAGACATGTAGAATAAATCTTGCTACATTGTCAGAGCCACCAAATCGATTTGAATGGTCGACTGACAAGATGAACATGACTTTGACCGTTGCCGGAGCCCTCAAATCAATTTGAAAGGATCAACGAATAAAGTAAAAGTTTGACTAATAGCCAGAGCCAACAATGTCATAAAGAATGTTGGTCGTTTAGTGTGGATAAATCAATTTAATTGACACGAGGACATTATTGCAATTCGCAACAAACGCGAAATCTTGCATTGCCCTTACACCACACAAGAACAATTAAATAGAGCAAAAGATTTGAAAAAAATATGGGTCGTGAACCACCCAGAGATGGGATGTCGAACATGCACAAGAAGGCATGCAAGTTCACAAATGCTTGATAATATCGCTCTCGGGTGAATGAACATGCATCATGCAAAATGTGCAGGTAGGCAAACTCATGCAATGATATTGATGGTGCAGACATTCGAAACACACATGCACATAAGTATGTATTCTCCGATTTTTTTTTTGTTGAAAAAAGAGGTTCGAAAATCTGTTGGTTGGTCAGAAGGCTTTGAAATTTTGGTCCAAAAACCAGCCGATTGATTAGCTGGTTTTGAAAATTTATGAAATCTGGATAAAAAAAACTGGCCGGCTAGTCAGTGACTTTTGGTTTTTTAAAAGTTTAAGATCGAAAATCGGTCGGTTGGTCAATCGCATTGACCAACTTAAATGACAATACCGGCCGGTTTGGCCTCCTAGTTTTGTTCGCGATTTTAGGGTTTTTATCAAACATTTCAACCCTAATCTCTTTCAAATTTCTTTGCTAGGAATTCTAGATTGTGTAACCTTACCCTAATCACACCCTAGCCTATAAATACATCTAATCTCCCATCGATTTCTCTCAATCTAGCCAAATTATGGACGAATATATTCGAACTCATAAGGGCCATGATGGGGGGACTCCAAATCTAAAAGATTACTTGATTCTGACCTAAGAATCAGACCGATGATTGCTCTTTGCTCACTTCGGAGCAAGACACAAATTTCAGCGATCTCTTTTTTGCAGAAGAGGTAAGTTTTGCGTGAATTTTTATTTCCCACACAGACCATCTCACCTTTCTTCACACACACATCATGGCCATGCACAATAGGACCCGCATATTAGGTTTCTCATGCCCCTCATGAACTGGATGGTTCCTCAATTTGTTTTCCTTATTTTGCGATTTCACGGCCCCTCCCCATAAACATGCGATGTATGGGCTTTTCTAATCTTATGAGAGAGTGTTTGGCAAAAATCCCTGGCCCTATTAAGCATATAGTAGCCATGACGGGTTTTTCGCCTTTATTGGATGGGTTGCACTCGTTAACTTGGAGGAAAAGACACCTTTTGTGTCTTGCTGATAGTTGGTGGGATTCCACCAACACCTTACACATGCCATTTGGGGAAGCCATGGTCACCTCGTTTGACTTTACGAACATCACAGGTGTTCGTTCTCGAGGGAGGCCCATGCCTTGAATCCTTGATCTCGATAAAGGTCAGGATCTCATGGTCTGTCTGCTCGGCTACGAACCATCCTACAAGAAGGGTGGTTCGATACTCTTGGGTACCATCCGCACCCACTGCAAGAACATGAGCATTGAGTGGGTGGACCCTGCGGTGGTTGATCAGTTCATGAGGAAATTTTTGTTGTACACTCTAGGGGAGACCCTATTCAGTAATAAGGATGATTATGTCCAGCTTTAGAGCCTTCGAGCTTTGGAGGCTCTTGAGGAGGTTATGGAGTACGACTGGGGTACTCCTGCTTATCTGTACTGGTCTATGGGTGTTGTGTTCCGAAAGCAATCCCTTAGCTTCATGGGATTTTATGATGTCTGGGAGGTATGTCTATGCCCTCTGGTTATTATCTAATTATTCCATGCATATTCTAGACGTATTTCTCACATATGGCTTCGCCTTCTCAGATTTGGGCCTTCGAGGTCCTCAACTCTTACGCTCTCTACCTGAGAGAGGCGCATACTGGCGAGACTATGCCAGTGATGACCTGGTGGAACTATAAGGATGAGAAGGCTGGGCCCTCAAAGTTTGTGCACCGCAATAACTTTAAAAGGTTGAAAGAGCGCCCAATAAGATATTTTCTTAGTTTTTCAATTTTTCCTCTCCAAGCATACTTATCGAGTTCTTTATCTCTTTTCTTTCTCTTTTATTTCATGAATTTCTATCTTTGTGGTAGGTGAAGGACTATGTTGAGGAGTTGGCCCGTACTCAGTGCCAAGTATTGTTGGTGGGATCCTCATAAGAGAAGCTCTACCAAGGAAATAGGGTGCTTCCTCAGTACTATTAGGATGCCATTGGTTTTAGGATTTTGGTTGTCCCTTTTGAGGAGATGTACCACACGGAAAAGTTGGGCAGGTTAGGGGATTTAGTGTCCTCTCTATGATAGCTGAATAATCCTCGTACCTATGAGGCATTCGTGAGAGAATGGCACCTCCCCTATCCTCAGAGTGGTTGAAGAATATTCAAAACGAGAGGGCAGCCCGAGAAAAGTAGGGGAAGGGCAAGAAGGAGGCTAATGTGGCTAAGGGCATTCCATTTCTTCCATGGATAGTGACGGTCTATCTGAGGGGGAAGACTAATAAATGGTTTTGATTCCTCAATCGGAGAAGGACTTTGAGGTGTATGGGTTCAAAGAGTTTGCTAGGATCCACAAGATAATCTCTAAACTTGAATTTATCTATTCATTATTATTTATTCCGACTAGATCTTAATTTTGTGTTTTTTTTCTTGATCTAGGTCTGAAGTTCACTACTTAGAGATGCCTATAGGATGATTCATAGCCTAAAGGGTATGGTGTCCGACTATCGGGATTTGCTATCCGTGTATGGATCCTCGGAGGAGGCTACAGAGGCGCCCACTCTTACACCCTCAATGCCACCTTCGGAAGGTGGATCGAGTGGCCGACCGAGCTCTGCTAAGCCCCTATCCCTTATACCGCGGCTACTGCCATCCTTAGAGCGACTCCCTTCGTTCCGAAGGGTAAACGTGAGAAAATTGTCTCCGTGACCCAAAAACATAAGAAGAAGACTACACCGGTGCCGACCTCATACAAAGGCAAAAAGTGGCCACAGAGAGCAAGAGAAAGGCCCCAACTCCTCCATTGAAGCGGAGATGGAAATCGTCTAAGATTGCCGTAATCTTTCAACACACGTAGAAGAAACCTTGATCTAATAAGATGGTGATAATGGAGTCCTCTCTTGCACCTGAAGGTAAGGAAGATAAATATGATGAAGAGAGTGAGGACGAGGTAATAGAGACCGAAGCCACCCCTAAAGAAGCTGATGAAGCAAATGAGGAAGCAGGGAAGCTCGAAATGGGAGCCGAGGTGGTTTCAGAGTCCACTCAAGAGAAGGTGCTAGCCCTAGGAGGTCACAAAGGAAGCCCTAAAGATGGATGCTACCGAGCTTTTAGCTTAGGTCTAGAGTAGACGTATAGGTTATAGTCAAAGAGTCCTAGATTTGAAACATTTGATGAGATGCTACTAAACAATTATTTTTTTGTGTTTTTAGCTAGTGAATTACTTAGTTAATTCTGTTGTTAATATGTACTCTATTTATATGCTCACACACATGCACAGAGAGAAAGGAGGATAAGATAAAATGGATGAAAATTTTGAGCTTGTATTTGATGATTGACAGGTACAAGGTTGGCCTAAAAGTAGGCAAACTTTGCAAAATTTCGTTGACACTGACTAACCGGCCTGTTAATCAAAGAACAAAAATATTTTTCGTAGAGAACCGGCCTGTTAAGCTTGTATTTTATGGTTTTTAAAATTTTTGACTCCTGACCATAACTCAGGGCTATCTGACTATATATTCAAGACTCATCTCTTTAGAGCGATATTCAACCCTTATTCTATTCCAGAACTCCCAATGGCTTTTGAAGACAATCCCACAATTTTCAAGCTCCAATTCTATGCGTTCACAGACTCCTTTAACAAGATCGAATTGATCCACCTAGATGGGCGACGATTCAACTGAAATCCGTCATGAGCTTGAGAATCATGGTGATTCACGGAGACATACTATGTGCCGTATGCAAATTCTAGGATGTAGACAATCATGTCTTCCACTTTGGCCTGAATGAACTATGCCCTACCTTTGAGGAATTCTCGGCCTTGGTAGATATCCCGGCTAACTTGTTGATTGTTGTTCCAGTTGTTCAAGATGGTTATGCCAAGGCCCTGAAGACCCTGTTGAAAATAAAAAATGAGCATGCCAGATCTTTCATCGGAGGCGATGGTATTTTAGCTATCTCCCTTGATAGAATACTTTTCTACCAAACCACTGGTTGTGATCAGCAGTATGCCCATGGTCGGGTGGCCGCGCTAGCATTAGTAGCCAAATATCTCACCTTTTCTGTCCCTGGGGTTGCTAATGTGAGGGTAGCTAACATACTACTCCAAGTGTCCACCAAAGGTAAAACCCTAATCTTTTTAGTGGTAGCTAAAACTCTGCTTGGTATCATTGACGTTCATAAAGATCCCAACGTTCCTTTTTGGGGTAGCTCATTGCTTTTGTATATGTGGTTGTTGGATCATATGCACCTGATAGCCAAACCTGTTGTGGTAAAGTTTAGTCCCAGTGCTTTCTGTTCTTGGTCTTTACTCTTTAGAGGTCGTTCGGGCATAGACAACTGGACTCCCTTATTCCGTGTGCGGGAGTCCAAAGATATACACTGGTACTGTAAATGGTGGATTGCTCATGGGCCTATTTTGAGAACTGATGAATATCCCTGTGTTTATCTCTTGGGGCAGCATCATACATCTTTCTACTTCGCCTGCCAGATCCTGAGTCAATTTCATTATGAGCAAGTAATCCCAAAAGTCTATGGTGAGTTTGTAGGGGAATAATCCCTGAGACCTTCCATAATCGAGGTTATTTTGCAAGGTTAGGGGTCTCCACCTTATAGCCACAGTTCCATTGAAGTTAGACCTTTCCTCACTGGTATAGAGCTTGTTGCTCCCTTGTTGTCTAATGTATACACTTATTGGCTTTGGACCCTTGTTTAAGAAAAGGTGTTAGCTTTGGAGAGCAAACTGAGGGTGGAGCTAAACTGAGACTTCTCAAGTTCTTGTGAGATAAGCTCTTTGGAAAAAGCCAAGGAGGAAGCTCATGCCGCTATCGATTGGGCCTTCTAAATCTCAGAGCATAGTACAAAGTTTTCGTCGCCCTTCGTCTAAAAGTGAGGATCGGGTCACTTGGATCAGATGGTCCTGGATCGATTCCCAAATGTTTGAGGAAAAGTTTGATGCTGACAAGAATTCCATACGGTCTTTACACATGGATTAGCCCAGACGACATCCTTCCTTACAACTTAAGGAGAAACCACCAAAGAGAAATCCGACTATCAAAGCTACTCAGAATCGGGAAGCTGACCTGAATGCTTATCTCGATAGTCGGTTTGATCAGAAAAATAATAAAGGCAAAGGAAAAGCGGATCAGGGACATGCTTTTCAGGTAGATGAATTGGAGGATGTGATTCCGGTGTCTCAGAGGTCAGCTTGTAAAAAGGATATGGAAACATGGAAGTCAATCATAAATGACGAAGACAATCCAACTATGAATAAGATGAAAGATATTTTGATGGATATCCCATAAATTGCTAATAGGACTTACAATTTTCTTGTTGCCCTAAGTTTTGCCTAGGCCGCTCTTTATAGGGTTTTTGTCCTAGCAGACATTTTTCTTCTTTCTAGAATTTTTTATTTTTATTTTTTCTCTTGCCCTAACTTTTGCATAGGCTACCCTTTACAAGGTTTTCGTTCTAGCGGGCATTTTTACTTTTCTCAGGAATATAGTCAATGTTTTAGCCATTAAGAAATAAAAGAATTTTACTATGAAAATTTTACCAGACCCGGGGTAACTTTATGGGCTGCCTATGTACCTCCATTTATGTGTTACAATAATTTGTGTACTGAAAATGTTCTTGAGAAAGATCAGGTCATTCATAGTTCAATTACAAAAACTCGCTCAAACATAATATTTCTTTATTCGATCTAAATTGACTTACTGTGATAATTTGATTCCGCCTAATTCAACTAACAAAGCTTTACCCCCAGTCATGATTTGTTTGATCATATAGTGACGTGACCAGTTGGGTTCAAAATTTTCTCGGGCAATCGCTTCTGGTAGCCTTGAATGTAATATAGCGCTTTCAGCCTTTTCTCATCTACCGATACCAATTCCTCAAATCTGTGTCTTACCCAGTTTTCCTCGGCTATTTGGTTCTCCAATAGCACCCTGAGAGAATTGAATTCTAATTCTACTGGGAGTACAACCTCCAAGTCATAGATTAATGAATAAGGGGTAGCCCTAGTTAATGTTTTCACCGATATCCTATAGCCCCAAGAGTGCGTAGAAGAGCCTATCCGGTCAACTCCTATAGGAATCCATCATATTACTTAGCATACTATTGATGTTCTTATTGGTGGCATCGATAGCCTTATTAGTCTATGGATGGTATGGTGACAAGCAATGTCGAATGATACTGTATTCTTTCTACTTTAAAATGTAGCCCGTTGTCTGAGATTAACTCGCAGGGTACTCCATATCGGTAAATTTGTTCATTCGGATGAACTGATCCACTTTTCTGGCATTGAGCACGGAATACGAAGCGGCTTCCACCCACTTTGTAAAGTAATATATCGTTACCAGTATGAAATCATGTATGTTAGATGCCTTGGGACTGAATTTCCGTATCACATCTATTCCCCAAATTGAGAATGGCCATGGGGAGTTCATGTTGTATAACTCTCGATGAGGAAGATGTTGTAAGTTAGCATACACCTGAAATTCGTGACACTTCTTCACATACTTGATACCGTCTTGCTCTATAGTACTCTAATAATATCCATGTCGAAGAACTTTCTTTGTCAGCATTCATCCATTCTTGTGTGGTTCACACTTTCTTGCATGTATATCTTCCATGATCTGGCTACTTTCTCTTTTGGTTACAGACGACAGGTGTTCCCCATTATAAATGTCTCTTACACAATCTTTGGTCACACATAATGAATTGAGCCGCCCATCTTCTCAAAGCTACTCGATCTTTGCAGAGCACCTTTCTAGATATTTTGTCTCAGATAAGATTTTGTGTATCGCTGTACCAAGGCTCGCCCACTCTATCTTCTTGTACGGGCATTATAATAAAGAAATAGGTTGATCTATCCCTCTTCTATATTACAAACGGTTCTACCACCTGTCCTTTGGGTATATCAACCATCGATAAAAGTGTAGCTAGGGCATCGACAAAATAGTTTTTGGCTCAGGGTAGATAATGGAATTCCACATCTTCAAACTGGTCTACAATTTTCTCTAAATGGGCATGATATGCTTATAGATGTTCATCTCTGATCCTCCACATACCCTGGATCTGGTATATGATCAATGTTGAATCTCCATACACTATGATCTCCCGAACTCCTAGGTTTAAGGCCATCTATAAACAGATTCTGGTGAGATCAATAGTATCCCTTCTACAAAACCCTTATTGTTCGTTACTCCGTCAAAGTACAATTGCCACCTTATTTCTTATTCAACGACGTATACTTCTTCGTCTGGTAACCTTGCCTCTCATCGACTGGTATCATTCGTTGGACAATCAGCTAAGAAGTCGGCCACGACCTTTCCCTTGATCGATTTCTACGTGACATATGTGATATCAAATTCGAACAACAACATAATCTATTTGGCTGTGCGGTTAGATAGGATGGGCTTCTCAAAAGGTACTTCATAGGGTTCATCCTAGCCACCAATAAGATGGGGTCATCCAAAATGTAATTTATTAATCTTTGCGTTACCTAAACCAAAGATACACATGTCTTCTTTAGGGCTGAATAATTCACCTCCCATTGGGTTAATTTCTTACTAGTAGTATATGGCCTTTCAACCAATGAATTCTCCAAATACTTAGGTAACATGGCTCCGACTGCAGTACCCGTCACAGTGAGGTATATCAGCAAACAGCTACCAGGTATTTGGGGGCTTAGGACTGGAGGGTTACTAAGGTACTGTTTGATTTTGTTGAAGGCTTCTTGGCATAAGAGGTTCTATTCTTTGCTCGAATCATTCTTTTACAGTTTAAACACAGGCTCACAGATCATGGTCAGCTGAGATATAAATCGGCTAAGAACCATTTGATTTTTTTCTCTGTCTTGGGTGGAGGTATCTCGACTATGAATTTGATTTTTGGCTAGGTCAACCTCTATCCCTCGTTTACTCACCATAAAACCTAGCAACTTCGTGGTTGTAACTCCATACATAAACTTCTGCGGGTTCAACCTCACAGTGTACTGCCTCAATCTCTCAAAGTACTTTCTCAATATTGTATAATGATCCGTCCTCTTTCTCAACTTGATAATCATGTCATTCACATACACTTTTACCTCCTTATGGATCATGTCATGGAACAAAGTGGTAGCGGCTCGCTGGTAAGTAACCCTGACATTTTTCAAGCCAAAAGGCATCACTATATAACAAAAATTACCCCCAGGGGGGCGTGAAGGCTGTCTTCTCTTGGCCCTCAGAAGACATTTTTATCTGGTTATACCTCGGGGAACAATCTATAAAGGATGCCAACTCATGCTCGACTGTGTTGTTTATGATCTGGTCTATGATGGTTAAAGGGAAGTCGTCTTTGGAATAAGCTCGGCTTAGGTCTCGGTAGTCAACACACATCCTTACTTGACCAGAAGGTTTAGGAACGGGTACTATGTTGTCCAGCCAGGTACTCAATTACTCGGATAAATCCAATGTGGTTTCATCACCTCCTCTTTAAACTTGAGAGACCACTTCAGTCTCAACTTGAGGAGTTTTTGCTTGACATGTTTGGCTTTGGGTAGGGTAAGTAGGTGGTATTCCATGATTGAAGGGTCTATATCGGACATGTCACTATATGACCAGGCAAATACATCGATAAATTTCCTAAGGAGTGCAGTGATATCTTCTCTTTCTCTCTCATCTAGACTAGCCCCTATTATGATTTCTTTTACGTCTTCAGGGGAGTCTATGTTAACTTTGAATGTTTCTTCAGCCATTGGCTTAACACGACTAGATTCCCAATTTTGAATTTCTTTCACCATTTCTTTTAATTATTTTTCTCTTATAAGTCCACTAGGTATGACTCATCATTAACCAAGTTGATTAGTTCATCAAAAGCCTATATTAGCAACCAATGGATAACCAAAATCAATCATCATATTATTAATCAATTGGTCTGAAAAACATATTAAGTAAGCAAATTTAGATCGGCTAAGGTGATATAAGCATCTAAGTTTTTCGGCTCTGGAGCATCTTTGGCAGCATGACGTAATCTCTCCCACAGTCACTGGTCTACGCTCAGTCATCCAATTATGCATGTCACCTTGTGTTAGAGTGATTATGCATGTTGGGTTTGTGATCTGGTTGTCAACTTGGCAGATAAGCACTAAGATAAGCATGTAAGTTAAGCATGTTGTCATTGCTTCTGGCTCCATCGAATCCATCCAATCTGAGACTCCTTCCATACCCAGCTCGATTTGTTCTGGCAGTTCCTCATCTTCTAACCACTCTCAGCCGTAGAATATCTCTCATCCTTTAATATGCTTCTGAGTCTCAACACTGTAAATTGGCTTTAGAAATCCACAGAAGGACCCACTCTCTCGTTCTTCGATAAAGTGTCTATTCATGGTATGGATCTTGATCGCTCATGCATTTCTCACTTTCCTTATCCTTCTTGGCCTAGGCTAGTTTCTGGATAGCTTTTTTCTTCTTCTTTCTTGTTTTCTTATATCCGAAACCGAACTGAACTTTCTTGTTCTCCATATCTGGGAAGCTGGGAATTCCTTGACAGTTTCGGCCTAAGCCATTTTCAGAAAAGTAGTGGAATTTATTCCACATGGGGAGAATAATCGTACTGCTATAGAATGCAAAGGTGAGGAAGTTTTCACTGTGAAAAATACTCGAGACACTAAACCAGGTGATCCATCTTGAATCCACTTAGTAGAACATCTAAAGGATCATGTGGCACTTGAACGCTGTCTTTTTCTACTTGTTCGATCTGAGGCAGCTGTGAATCTCCCATTATGGTGAAGTCGACATTATTCAATACAAACTTGAACTTCTGGTGTAATTTTGAGGGGATTGCACCAACAGAGTGTATCCGGTCTTCTCAACAAAGGGTTAAAGTCCTGGGTATATCCAACTCTTGAAACTCAACATCAAAGCAAGCAATACCCACAGTCATCGGGAGCTTCACTATACCAATCACCTCTCTCTGGGTGTTATCATATGCTCGGACCGCTTGGTTGGAGGGGGTGAAATCTTATGGGTCAATGCCAAGGGCTTCGCTGGTGCGTAAGGGCAAACATTTAGAGCATAACCATTGTTTATGAGGATTAATGGAACCCTCTTATCAAGTGCTCGCATAAAGATATAGAGCAAGTCGTTGTGGCTTAATCATGATTTGGGCAGATCTGACTCCAAAAAAGTGAGAACATTTTTGTAATATATAGCCCATAGCACTTGGGACAGGTCTTCGGGTTGGGTCTGGATTGATATCTGTGTTTTGTTAAGGAGTTTGATGAGGGCTTGGTGGTGAGAGTATGAGGCAGATAGTAATTCTCATATAAAAATGTTGGCCTAGGTCTTCTTTAACTGTCTAAGGACTTTATCATTGAGACGGTCTTGAGAGAACAATGGGTCAGATATGGTTGGCTGGGGTAGGGTCTTGTACGCTCGGCCAGATCGGTTAGGTAGGACACGTCAGCACTGGGTAGGAAGATAAACTCGATTTCTTCATCATATTCTTTCTTAACAATGAAGGCCTCTCCTTCGATCAATTCTTCCCAAGTAATCACATCACAAACTACGGCAAAAAATCATATGCTGACAATGACTACCACTCTGGCTAGCTGGCTGAAACAATGAGAGCGGTCGGATCCAATACTAGCTGGCTATCATCAAAACAATTAACCCTATAAGACAGCAAAGGTTCCCTTTGAACATTCGGCCTAACAGGAGGGGAGACTTCACCCTTGGCGATGAAGTCTTGTATGGCGTGTGTAGGGTGATGCATCTATCTGTGGAGTGACCCTTTCCTTGGGGATAACTGCAAAAGGCTTGCACATTATATCCTTTGGGTCTCACCGTTGGCGTGGGGGTAGGCGGTACCTTAGACATCATTCCCCTCCTCAACAATTGTTTAAAGACTTTGGGGAGTGGTGCATTCAATGATTTGAGCTTCCTCTTGGGCTCCATAGTGGTTTTGCATGTCACTTCTTGAGGTGTTTGTACGATGTTGACATTGTTGGCTGCTGCTGGCTTAAGCTGGACATTAGAACTCTTTGGGCTGGCCCATTACCCCTAGCGGCTTCGAATCACGAGAGACGGTGCTCTTATTGATGGCATCTTTCTTCTGTGTGTGGGACCTATAAGAGCTTGAAACAACCTATAGTAGTGGCCAAAGATATAATCGTGGTAGACTGGAAACAGGTTGCTCCTGACGATGTTCACTTACTTTTCCTCAATTAGACGATTCACTGTTTGAGCTGCCTTATTTCTCCATATCATGATGACGGCTAAAACTGATTCTCTTGGCTTTTGCTTCGTGGTTTTCGAATCTCCCGGGTGATATCTTGGTCTGCATTGTACTGGTACTGCTTTAGGAACTCTCTCACGACATCTTCCAAAGTGCGGACTCGGGCTTCATCCAAAGTAAGGAACCAACAGGAGGCGGCTCTGGTGAGAGTGCGGTGGAACAATTGTATCAACTTATTCTAATTCACTCCATATAGGGTCAATGTCCGCATGTACATCTTCACATCGTAGTATCCGTGGTCCCGTCAAACTGATCCATCTCTGACATTTTGAACTTGAGGGATAGTCTATCTTCGGGGTTCATAGTTAGGGGATTGAGGTCTAGAGGGTCATTGGTTCTCTTCATTCCAGCGATTTGGGACTCGAGTGTGGCTAACTTGTCCTTCCATTCTGGTACGACAAGGAGTTTAGTTTCCTCTTCCTCGAACTCATACATCCAATAAAATTCCAGACCTTTATTTTTATCATCCTTTTCCCCTTCTTCTTTTGGTTCTCTCTTACCTCTCATCTTAAGATTGTCCAATTCCTCAGCAGTTTGGGATTGTTGCTCAGTTAGGGTTGTGAAACCATTCTGAAGGTCCTTCTGAAGTTCGCTAATAATACGGACCAAATCAGAGATCTGCGAGAATTCCTCAGCTATTGGAATTTGTGAGAGCTTTCTGGATGAGTCCTGATACCAACCACGATTAGCCATAACTGTATAGGAAAGTTGTCAAAAATTTAATTATACATTCCACAAAGATCGAGCTGGCTAGCTTATACCCTAATAGGGTTACAAGAAATTTTTTAAGAGTTTTTCTTATTTGTGAAAGGAGAACTGACTAACCATCCGATTATCCATAAGGAAAATTAGCTAGATGGTCAGTGAGGCTAGGGTAACATTCTAAGGATTTTTCTGGGAATTTATAGAAGATGAGGTTTCTGACTAACTGTCCAGTAATCCGGATGGATAACCGGCTGGTTGGTCAATATGGTTAGGGTTTTTTTTTTGGGAAATTTTCTAGAGGGTGAGGGTTTTGACTAAACATCTAGTCCTCAAGATGGATAAACAGCCGGTTAGTCAATGTGATTAGAGTTTTTTTTGGGAATTTTTTAGAGGGTGAGAGTTCTGACTAACTGTCCGGTCATTTGGATGGATAACCCGTCGATTGGTCAGGGTTGGATCAGCGTATGAACTAACCAGTTTCAAAAATTTTCAAGTAATTCACATACTGACTAACCGTCTAGTTGAGAGCACAGATAACCGGCCGGTTAGTCAGAGTCTCCCTTTTTCTGCTAAATTACCAGTTTAGCTTACTGAATGTTTGTGGTTTCCCTGCCAATATGTCATAGACCATTACAGGTATTCTCCCAGCAAAAGGCATAACATTGAATGGCCCAGGTGTGAAGTTGCTGCTTATAACACTAGTGTAGAGGTCACTCCTATCGGCTCAAATGTACCATATACCTCTGTTGCCGAGGAAAGATGGTTCGCATGCCACGTGAGGTGCCACAAAGGATGCAGTCTGCGTTGGCTTCCAAGTAGACAAAGTGGGAGACAGCAAGGATGGAGTAAGGGCTGAGAGCAAGGCTCCCCAGACAGATCGCGAGGGCTGGCAGCGCCGCGCAGGCAGGGTGACGACGAACAGGGCCAGCGGTCGACAGTCCGTGGCGGGGGTGCAGCGTCAAGAGTCTGATGTCAGGGGTCCAAATGTGTTTCTCTCACTAGAACTCCAGAGAGAATGGGTTTTAGAGAGAGAAAGTGAAATGTGGAAATGAGGGAGTCCCTTTGAATAAGCTCCAGAATCCACTATATATAGGCACAAATATGCGCGTGTCATCAGCCGACACGTGTCGTCCTCCGGGAGTGACACGTCGCTGTAGTCGGTCCTACGGTATTGATTGTTCGTCAGATATGCCGGTCCCCGAGTTCGTGCCGCCCTGCCCTTGCAGCGTCCCTCTGCCTGTCTGAGGAGACTGACCACACTGCGGTAGCATGGTCAGAGTAGCCCGTTGCCCCAGCCTCCAGTCCAAGCCCTTACTGAATCCCACGAGATGCGTCAAGAGACGCGCCGAGATCCTGGCAGTGGTGAGGGTTGCCCCTGCAGCCAACTGCTAGGCGTGCCGGCCAGGATGCCCTCCAAGGACCTGCTCCCATCCCGGAGTGACTCGCGGTTCATTGCCCTGGTGGTGTCGATGATCAATGATAACATGAGCGCACATGCTATGCTTAGGGTCCGTGGCGAGGGGTCCTCGTGCCGGAGCACTACGAGCGGAGCCCCCCGTGAGTTCGTCGGGTGATTGTGCCGGCGATGGCCTTAGGGTTGTAAGCCCATCCTTGTTACGAAGGCCGGAGCCTCCGGTTGATTGTGCCCGCGAGGGCCGGAGCCCGTCGGTTGATTGTGCTGGCGAGGGCCGGAGCCCCTGGTTGATTGTGCCTGCGAGGGCCGGAGTCCGTCGGTTTGATTGAGTCGGCGAGGGCTTCATGGTTGCGAGCCCGTCCCACCGCGAGGGCCGGAGCCCCGTCAGTTTGATTAAGCCGGCGACGGCTTCATGGTTGCGAGCCCGTCCCGCCACGAGGGCCGGAGCCCCGTCACTTTGATTGAGTCGGCGACAGAGCGTCGCGCTACTGAAGATAGCGGGTGAGTGTTGTTTGGAGCGAGAAGTCAGTGCCACTCGGCAAGTTCCCCCCCTCGCAGGGCAATGGAGGCCGACCCCCTTGGGTGGAGCACACTTTCGATCGCCTTCCGGTGGTTTGTGGCGCGGAATACTTTGACCGAGCAATCTTGTTGAGCGATGTTGACCGCCAAATGGGTGACGTGTCGCGCCACTAGGATCTCTTAGCGGGCCCCGGGGTGCGGTCCAGAATAGGTTGTGAACAACCTCCTACCTGTAACTAGGAAGTTATTAATGGGTGATCACCAGTACGTATACAAGTCGTTTAATATACCAAGAAACCTAGAGGAATCTTTAGTATGAGGCCATGGAGTTGAGAATTCAATCAAAAGATCGCCTTGAGCCAGGAGTATTAAGAGCATTAACTGTCGTTCTCGAATTGGTGGGTTGGGGTGAGGCGTGCCCATGTGTGACAGTATGGGAATAAAAATGCAAATACCATAGTTATGTCATATTGTACATGCCACAGAATAAAAGAAAATACAACAAAGTCTAGTCCTTTTAGTATTTTTTTGGTCCCCAGTGGAGTCGCCATTATCGCGAACCGGCTCGGAGAAACTCCCTTCGAAAAGGATTTTATAGAGTCACCATCTTATTTAATTACAGAAAAATAAGAAAAATGACTCTAAGGTGTCCAAGAAGAAGCACTAATCTATCGAAACCAATAGAAGGGTCCGGGAACTAAATTAAGCAACAAGGAGGTGTTAGGCACCCGCCGCGCCCTTTTGGTCTCTACTTCGCTTTTACTGAAATCTGGCCTTAAAAACACATAGCAAGTAAAATGTGATAAGACTAAACCTAAGTTAATTTTTAGATTTTTGGCTTGAACTTGACAGCAGGGGTCGAATTGCCTATGTATCCGATCGGACTAACTGGAATCAAAACCGACATAGTTCAACTCTAGTACTACTGGAGCAATCTACATTTCAAGCCTAGACTTTGGACAAATAAAATGTATAAAGACTTTTTGTTGTTGTTCTTGGAATGAAATGAGATCACAGGGAGGGGGAGACAATCTATATAAACTTCTAATTTAGAAAAGCTGACAATGATTAACTCGTGACATAGCTTGCCTTGATGACTCGGAGATGTTCTCTGTAGGATCCACGATCTGAAGAACAAAAGACATTTTAAGAGTAATTTGAATGGCTAGAATTCTCGAGACAGATAGTATGACACTTCACTAAGAAGTGGCACACAAGCTCTAAAGAAAATCAGCTTATGGACCTCAGACACAAACCCTTAAAAATGAAGGCCAAGACCATATAATGCTCAGGGTCGCAGAATATGATAAGATTAGCAATGCCAATTTTCAAGGCTCGAGATAAGTCAGAATAAGTGATAAAATCACATATCGAGAAAAGTTAACTAACCGAACGGTTCACCCCATTAATTAGAAATGATTTTTTTGAATTTCAAGGTATTATCTATCCTATTTTACCTATTTCTGAAATTGTAAATGGGATGTGCCAGATTCGGGATAAGTCATTTCTTAACCAAAAAATAGATTGATTTGGTCTTGGCATTAAGGATAAATTATGGATTATTACCCCAAGCTATCCAGATAAATTAAATCAATTAGAATAATCTAGGCCTTGGACCGGACTTGACATAAATGGGCTAAAGTTGGACTCGACATGCCATAGACTGGACAATCAAACTAGACCAGACTGAATTAATTATATAAATCACATTACTAAGCTTAAACTCAATAATACACTCTGATTAATAATAAAGCCCATTATTTATTTAATTAAAAATTCCTACGAAATGGGGTGTCTACAGCTATCATTGATAATTTGAATGAACTCGAAATCAAAGTTTGATTAAGGAAGGAAGGAAGTAACAGTCTGTTTTACATAAAAATGCGGCCAACATTGCTTAAGCAAATCAAGGAAGCTTAAGGTTGAGAAGAAAGAGTGCTTGAGATTTAGCGAGGATTTGAAATGAATGAAAAGGAAATTTTTTGATTGTTATGAGGATGGTATTTATGAATATGAAGGTTAGATATATGCTCCCCTAGTAATGAATTGAGAAAATAAATTATGAAGGATGCTCATAGTTCTAAGTACTCGATTCACTTAGGGGAGACGAAAATGTATTGTGAGTTCTGCCAAAACTTTTGCTGGCCTGGCAGGAAGAGAAATGTATTAGGATTTGTATCCCGGTGTTTGATCTGCCAGCAAGTAAAGGTAGACCGTAAGGGGGCTACTGGAATAGTTACAATCGCTCCCTGTACCTGAGTGGAAATTGGAACACGTTACGATGGATTTTGTGTCAGAATTACAACGAATGACTCATGGATAAACGTCTATCTGGGTTGTAGTTGATGGATTGACTAAGACGACATAGTTTATTCCTATCCGAAAAAGGTATTCTATTGAACCACTTGCTCGAATTTATAATAAGGAAGTGGTTAGTCGTTACAGAGTATTAGTAACCATAGTGTCTGACAAAGACACAAGGTTTACCTCGAGATTTTGAAAACGTTTTCAAGAACAAATTGGAAAGAAATCAACAAGTAGTACGACCTTTCACCCTCAAACAGATAGCCAATCTGAACATATGATACAAATACTGGACGATATGTTGAGAGCGTGCACTATTAATTTTAGCAAAGCATGGGATGGACAATTACCCTTAATCGAATTATCCTATAATAATGGTTATCAGTCGAGCATTGAAATGGCTCCTTATGAAGCGTTGTATAATTGAAAATGTTGCACGCCCCATTGCAGGGATATATTTAAGGAACAAAAATTATTTCGCACAGATCTGTGAAAAGAAACAAAAGTGGTGAGGGTTATTCAAGAGAGAATTCTTATTGCGCAGAATCGGTTGAAAAGTTATGCTGACAAGAGGCATAGAATGTTAGAGTTTGAGGTAGATGACCTAGTATTTTTTAAAGTGTCACCATGGAAAGGAGTCATGTGATCAAAAAGTAGGAAAAATTTAACTCCGAGGTTCACCGAACCATTTAAAATTCTGTCTAAGATTGAAACGGGTGCTTATAGGCTCAATCTACCTCCAGAGTTGAGCCAATTGCATAATGTGTTTCACGTTTCAATGCTAAAAAAGTAAGTTCCCGGACCTACGCATGTGATCCAGTTGAAGCCGGTTGAAATTCAAATAATCACTCGGATCATAAGGCACCGATAGAGGTGGTTGATCAAAAGGAACATGTGTTACGTTCCAAAGTAACATCAGTGGTCAAAGTCATCTGGAGAAATCATGCGATAGAGGAATCTACATGGGAACCCGAGGTATTCATCCGGCAAAAATACACGCATTTGTTTGCGGAACAAGGTTTGTCACTATTTCGAGGACAAAATTTTATTTTGGGGGGAGGGGGGGAGGAAGATGTAATACCCTAATTAAATCTAATTAAGAGTTAGATTAATTAAGGTCGTTATTTGTACCGATAATCAAGTAATTTGTATACATTAAGGGGCTAAAATGGCTTTGGGCCAAAGTGCAATTTTGTGAAGTTTTGGGGTCAAAGTGTAATTCTGGGAAAGTTGAGGGGTTGTTTTTAAAATTTTGAAATAATTGATTAGTGGAAAAGGTGTCATGTAGTGAGGAAGAATTTAGGAGGGTTGGACACCTCCTACTTAAAAGGGGGTGACTAATGAAAATCAATCGGTAAAAAAATAAAAATTATGAAATTATAGAAGAAAAGGAAGAAAAAAAAAGAAAAGGAAAAAAAAAAGAAGAAACAAAGTAGAGAAGCAGAGCAAAGCTCAGCAAAGGGAAAAACAAATAAAAAGGAAGAGAAGAAGGGAAAGAGGAGAAGAAAAATTGGAATGGGTAATCCCTCATCCTTATTGTTGTAATCTTAGAGTGTGAAATACACTGCGTGTACGCATGTGTTCAATCAGCTCTATATGTGTGTTTAGTGTGTGATGTATGTGCACAGGCGGGTGTAGTTATGAGTGCGTAACTGTGAAAGAGAAAGGGGAGCAGCCACAGTGGCTGTGCAGTGGTGTGTTTGCGTGTGTCGCTGTTGCAGCAGCAACAGTGGTGCACTGTTGTGGGTATGTGTGTGTGTGTGTGTGTGTGTGTGAGTGATATGTGAGAGTGATGTGTGTGTGTGTTTAAGTGTGTAGTAGGTGGTTGTGTGTGGGGGGTGAGGGGGGGGAGAAACACGGTGGCTGGTGGTGGTATCACAGCGGTTCAATTGTGTGTCAAAGTGAATGGTGTCTGCAGTGTGTGTAATTGGGTGTGTATGTGTGTGATTTAGGTGTGTTAATGTGTGGGTGTGTGGAATTGTGTGGGTAAAATGAAGATCGTGTATATATGTGCGCGCGCGCGCCAATGAAGGGAGGAAGAAAGAAGTGTGTGTGTGTGTGTGTGTTCAAGGTAAAACGGTGGGTGTGTTTGATCTATATTAATGATGAACAATTACTGTAAGTCTCGCTATAAGTGGTTAAGTTTAGGAAGTCCATTGTTTGAATTTTAAAAAATAGTTCTTAGCAGATTTTGGCTAAGTGCATAAAAGAAACCCTGATTGTTTTTGGGAAATCTACAATGTGGAAATTTTTGATATTTTTCCTAGGACGTGAAAGGTATTAAATGATGTTGTATCTCCCCTTCAAGGAGGATTTAAAAATAGTAAATCGATGCAGTTTTGTTTAGAAATTTTATGAGGACCTTATAGTATTGGGACACTTCAATGTCTAAAATTTGGGAGTTTTTTTTAAGTCGATAGATATTTTAGTGGAATCGGCTTCCGAGCACTCCGTTAGTCGTCGATTAGGGAGTTTTGAGCAAAAAATCCTTGAAGGGCTATTTAAACTTGTTTTGGGACTTTTGTTGGGGTGATGGCCGCCAGGGAGTATTTTGGTAATTTTACCTAAGCTAAGGGAGAATTTTGGTAATTTTGCTTATAAAATTCTCCTAAGAATTTTTTGGTCCAAAATATGGTGTAGTGCATCTAGTTGTTTTAAAGCAGTTTTGAGGTGTTGGTGGTGTAATGGCCATTAGGGGAATTTTACTAATTTGTCATGCCGGGACTGAATATTTTTGTGAACGCGCGTAACTTAACATCCAAAGTGGAGGGAATCGAGGAACGTTGTTAGTACGCCTCAAACAAGGGAGGTTGTTATCACTAATGCGTCAATAAGGCTAGGTTAAGAATCTGGCTCTCGGGTCGGAATAACTAGCCATCCTAAGACGCTATAAATGGTTAAATGGGAAGAGGTAGAATAACGTGTAACACCTTGATTTATTGCATTTTGTCAGGAGAACATATTTTAGCTTTGCTCTAATTGCTTTTGGGATATTTTCATAAATTTAAAAAACTTTGGGTGAACTTGAGAAAAATACCTAAAGTTAGAGGGTGTGTTTGGTAAAATTCCTTTTAGGGTAAATATATAGCCTCCTATGGGTCAGTCGTCCCGGAAACCCTATTTTCTCTTTCTATTGTTCACGATGGCGAGAGAGGGGGGGAGTAGCTAGGGTTCATTGGTAAGATCTTTACTTTATCGCGAAATCAATTCATTTTTGGGTGTGTTGTATATGGGTTTACATTCATGTGTGTAGTGTAGACCTGGCAAAAAACTACCCGTACCCGCGGATCGATCCGTACCCGACCAAAAAACTCTAGTACGGGTACATATATTGAAGACCTGTTGAAATCAGACATGTACCCGAACCGACCCGTATGTTCTCGGGTAAATTCGGGTCAGGTACGGGTTACTTGGGCTACCCGGATGTTTTACTATATAAGTATTAGCCATTAGGGTTTCCACTTGAGATATCATTCATTATCATTTATGTTTTCTCTCATCGTTTTCTATATGCGTCGCTCCCTCTCTGAACTCTCTCTCTCCATTGCTCTATCTCACGACGTCAGATCCATTGACGGCCGGCTAATCTACACCAACTCGACGGTAGCTACTCCACAATCACATCAACTCGAGGTGTCCATCGTCACTTTCACTCTCCGCCGCCAGATCCGCCACCGCCACAGCTCCGTCGCCACCGTCCCAGCTCTGTCGCCACCATCTCAGATCAGGGAAGAGAAATCGTAGAAGTTACGACGCCGATCGAAGTCCGATCGTGGTCTCCGATCGAATCTGCTTGCGTTAATTTTCAGATCTGCTTGTCTCTGATCATGGTCTCTAGATCTGCTTGCCTTATTTTTGTTTACGAGATAACTTTTTTCCCCCAAGATCTGCTTGTATTACTTTTTTAGATCTGTTTGTATTATTTGTGTTATTTTTTATACGTATTTAAGATTTTTGTAGGTGATTTTCTGTTATATTGTGCTTATTTGTGTTTGGAGATATGGAGTTGAGATCATTGGTTTTGAGAATTGAGATGGTCGGTCATGGGAGCCAAGTGATAATCATACAAATTAAATCAGAAGAAAGTGGTGGTTGTAGTAATAAAAAAGAAGAAAAAAATATTCCATAAAAAATAGCCCAGTAAATATATGTTAATAAAAAATTGAAAAAGTTAATAAAAAATAAATAATTTACCCACGGGTATTATCCGGCCCGCCAGGGTAGGGTACGGGCCCTGGAAAAGCCTACCCGAGAAAAAACAGGTAAAAATTACCCGAACCGGTTTTACCCTTACCCGGTCGGATTTTACCCGTACCCGACCGATTTACCCGTTTGCCAGGTCTAGTGTAGTGCTGGGTGATGCATAAGGTGTTGCGAGGGGTGTACAGCGGCATCCATGGCTACCGTGAATAAAACATGTGGGTGGACAGTCGTAGGTGGGCTAATACACAGGTGTAAAGGTGTGTTTTTGTGTGCGTTACAAAAAGGTGTCTTGCATGTGAACCGTTTGTGTCTTAGAGAGGCTGTCGCGATGGCAGTCTGTGTATACGTGTGTGTGTGTGTGTGTGTGTGTGAGAGAGAGAGAGAGAGAGAGGCAGGGAAGAAGGCTGTTATGGTTGTCTGTCGTGCATGGGTGGTGTGCCATAAGGGATATTGATGGGTGCACGTGTTAAGAAGAAGTTACCATGAGGCAGTATGTGTGCGGGTGGTTGATGTGTGTGAAGGGAGGGGGGGAGAAAGTGGGCTGCCATAGACAATAAATGTGTGGGTATTACCGTGAGAGGGTGTTCATGTGTGTGGGGGGGGGGGGGGGCATGGTGGGCAGTGCGTGCGTGTGGGTGAGCGAGGTAAGGTGATGGTGTAGTGTGTGAGGTGTGGTGTGTTGTGTGCGTGAAAGAGGTGAAGGGGAAGGGGAAGCAGCAGTAGGGGATGTTGTTGCTCTGTGTGGGGGGGGGTTGGGTGTGGGTATGGGTATTAGGTGATAATGTGTGGATTGTGTGTGAAATTATGTTGGTGAAGGGAGGATTTTGTAAGTATAGGTGTGTGGGTGCTCGGCAGTGAGAGGAAGAGAAAGGTGTGTGGATGTTAAGGTGAAGTGCTGTGAGAGTTTAATCCATATGGGAGTGAAGAGTACATGTAATTGTCGCTAAAGGGGGCTAGGGTTTTTGGTGGTCCATTGTGTCATTTTTAAGAATATTTTGGAGCAGAATCTGATAAAGAGTAAAGAAAAAACCCCCGCTGTTTTTAAGAAATCTACGATTTGGAAAATTTTCAAATTTTTTGAGGCCGTGAAACGGGTTATTTGATGTTGTCAGTGAAAAACTTTACGGTGAATTTAAAAAAAGCAAACCAATGTTGTTTTGTGTAAAAATTTTATGAGGAACTTAACATGGTGAGATGTTTCAATGTTTAAAGTTTCGGGGCATTTTGAAGCCGATCGCTATTTTTAGAGGAACCAGCTTTCGAACGCTTAGTTAGTTGTCCCTTAGGGATTTTCAAGAGAAACTTTCCTGAAGGACTTTTCATCCGTAAATGCAACTAGTTGCTTAAAAAGATGTTGCATGTTATCTTTGGGTGCGTTTTGGTACATTAGTCATCAGGAGAGGGGTGTTTTAGTAATATTATATAATTCTGGGGGTGTTTTCATTATTTTCCTTACTTGGGGGTGAATTTAGTGGACATACATAATTGAGCGTTGAGAATTGATATTCTTGTGATTAATCATTTTAGGTTTCGATAGAAGAGAGTTAGGACTAACATTCGACCAAGAGCTAGACCCGGTTAGCGATTCACGTAAGTACTCTTGCCATCTCCTCACTATACCTAATTTTCAAGGCTAGTTATATTATATACATGATTCACACCAGTTAGATGTTTTAAAGCTTTTTTGAAATGCTACTGCTTTTGTTTAAATTGTTTGATGAGAAAACAAAATTAGTTGTCATTTAATGTTTTTGCGACTAGTTGTTATGTACGTTGTTTTGAAGAATGAGATGAAATGTTGGTTATGGTTGTTGTGCCCCACATCTAACGGGGAAAAGTTAAATTTTGGGTCCTGGTCAACGGGACCGAACATTAACACACTGTACTGTTGCTAGTGGTTGCTCTGCGTCCACAGTAATGATTATTCCCGAGGTGGGATTCCGGGTCCAAGTCAGTGGGACCAAACGCTGATCGCATCACCTTGTAAAGAACCATTTGATCGAACAGTTACTTGATGATTTACATGCTATTGTTTTCCATCTCTCAGAAACAGTTTCCCTCAAACATTTATATGCTTTCACAAAGTATATGTGCAGTATCTCTAATGAACTAATTTACTAGTTTCAAGTTAAAACCCATGGCATGTGATGAAAAACCAAAACTATTTTGGGATATGGCAAGTGTGCTTACTGGGCCCAAGCTCACTCTTTATATTTTTCAGGCGATTAATTAGATGGACCCGGCACTCATGAGAGTCACAAGGATGTGGTTGCGGGAGACAACTATTAGAGGCTTAAAGTCCCTTTAGAACATCTAACGAATTTTGTTTGACATTCTAGTACTTATCTTATGTTTTAGGAATTGTTCCCAGCATAGATTTCTATAGAATTTCAGTTGTACTTGTGAATAATTTGGGGATGTTATTAGAGACGTATTTAAGGAATCTCTAAGTCCATATTGATGGTTTAGACCTAGTGAATTGGTCATCGATAATGTGTACAGGTTACAGTGAAGCATGGCAGAGCCCTAGGTGAAAGTCTAATGGGCCTACGTCCAGTCACAGACCTAACTCACGGTCCCAGCTGTGGGTTCAGGTCGTGACATAAGGTCTTATTTGATTAGCTGATCTCGCTCGTTGCAATAAGAGGTTACGAGTT
Source organism: Escallonia rubra (assembly GCA_033065855.1). Taxonomy (NCBI): domain Eukaryota; kingdom Viridiplantae; phylum Streptophyta; class Magnoliopsida; order Escalloniales; family Escalloniaceae; genus Escallonia; species Escallonia rubra. Next base: position 71,949 of record JAVXUO010001799.1, on the reverse strand, counting down.
ACATCAGCTATAAGCCAATCAGGTTAGGACAATGCAGTTCTAATATGCTAATTCCTTGTATTGATTAACATGCCATGTTGATGACGATTATGTTAAACTCATGCTGTTATGATTGGACAGCAGTAGTCATTGTGACCGGTGTTCTTTTATTTGAATTATGTTGTTGAGGACTTAAGGTAGAATGATTTTCCTTAGTCCACCCCATTGGTGAAGTTGAGTAAGGATAATGCGGTTTCTTGTATGCTATATTTTGATTCGATTAATTAGCATACATGTCGTTGATGATAGTGTTATGCAGAGATTGTTATATTGTTGTTTTGAAATGTCGGTAATTATTGATAACCAATATTTCTCCTAGTTAAGAATGTTGTTAAGGACTTATGGTTAAGTTTCTCCCGAGTCCGCCCTGTTGATGATGCTTATGTTGAACTCCTATTGTTATGTTTGAACACTGGTTGATCTTGTGACCCGCTATCTCTTACTTGAGTTATTTTGTTGAGGACTTGTAATTAAGTTTCTCTCTAGTCTGCCATGTTGATGATGCTTATGTTGAAATCTTGTTATGTTTTGATACCGGTTGATCTTGTGATCCGGTATCTCTTGCTTGAGTTATGATGTTGAGGACGTAGAATAATTTCCCTTATTGGGGATAAGCATTCTATATGAGTTCCCTTCTTGATGATCATGTCTCTCTTAATTAACTGAGACTGAGATGAACACCACGTATAACGAGACATCAAATGAGGAGGATGGCCTGTTGAGGACGTAGAATAATTTCCCTTATTGGGGACACGTATTCTATATGACTTCCCTTCTTGATGATCATGTCTCTCTTAATTAGCTGAGACTGAGATGAACACCACGTATAACGAGACATCAAATGAGGAGGATGGCCTGTGAAATTGACTACTAGCAACTATGAGGGATGAATACCCCGTATAATGGGATATCAAAATGAGGAGGATGGCCTATGAAATATGTTCACTGACAATAAGGAGGCATGGCTCTCGCGTCTGATCGAGTCTAGTCTATCGTGTCTGAGTCTGCATTATAGTTTTAGTCGATGTTAATGATTTTAATTACTTGTATCTCATTGATGTTTACTTCTACAAATATTGATTTGGTATCCACTTGCATAGTCAGTCACTCAGTCTTGTACATGAGAAGGTAGTAATAATGTTGTTCAGTTGGGCCTTGAAGCCGCTCAGTTTAACGAAAGAAAAAGATTGTTTGAAAATTTCCATTGATGCTGAATTTATTATTGAATTCCGGATTCATTGTTATTGTTGAGATGATCATTATTCCTCCAAGACTTTCGAATCACTTGTACACGATATTCCTCGTGTTGTCTTTACTGGGCAATTTGCGCGCATTCTTTACCTGTGTTGTTTCAGGTTATAAGATTGATCAATGAGAAACCTCTAGGAATGGAAAAGAGACAAATTAGAGAAGTTGAGCGAGGTGAGACCAGCCAAAAAAAGATACAACAAAGGTTGAGCCACATAGTACGTGGAGAAGAGCTACACGACTACAGTCGTGTATTACATTGTAAATATTTATGTTGTTTAAAGACTTGAAAGTCTTCTACTGCAGAATGATGTATGTCTTCCGCTAGAGAGGAGCTACACGAAGCATTTTTTTAGCGTCTATTACTGATGCGTCACGGTCTAGTTACTCTGTATGACTGCACAGTATGTTGACAATGTTGTGATAAGTGGACGTTAATGTTGTAGTTGCTTCGTATTTCGTACAGGGTGATGATGTGATCATGATAGACAACTCAGCTTTGGTGACATCACTTGGGTTGAGGGGTGTCTCATATTTGTCACAGTATTTCTCCTTTTTCCTTAATTGGGAAATCTATATCCTAATAAGGGTCTTCAAGAATCACTCTTCTGTTGTAGTGTCTTGACTCTTCTCTTCTAAAGGAAATATCGACGTTCAATTCCACTAGTTTCACCGAAGTCGATTTTCTTTCTTGGAAGATTTGAGACCAATGGAAGGTGCAAATCACTCATGGCAACTTAAAATGGGTCAACATCAATTTTGTGCTCCTATGGCTTCTCTGCAAAGTTGACCAACTTGGCCTCAATTTTTTCTTGTATCAGATCGCAAAGCACAATATAATTCTTAATTGCATGAGTCCATTTGTCATGGTACTTGGGATAAGATCCGTTCTATAAGTCCAAAGACTTTGGAGTTTTTTAGCGAGGTGCTAGTTTTAGGACACCATAATAATCTAAGATGTGATCAATAATCTGATTGACCTAAGTGATATCAAAGGTCTAAAGCTTGTTTCTATCCTTTTGCAGAGGACGTATTAGAAACTTAGCATTTCTCAAGCTAAACTATGGCCTTACATGTCTAAGGTTTCTTGGAAATAAAATCTATCAGTTCGACCTCGAGTAGGTCTTCTTTTACATGAATCCCATTGTTTGGCTCTTCATAGTAGGTCTACTTTTCATATCTTGAGGCCCAATCACTTGCTCAAACAAATCATGAAACTTCATGCCTTCAATTTAAATTCTCAAATTGAAAAGCTGTGAATTCATAATTACAAAATTTAACCTTAACTACATGCTTGTCCTATTAGAACCGGTCTTTATAGTCTGCTACAGACTCATCGACTCCTCGATACAATTAGGGCAAACCATTTATTGACACTTCAAGTATAGTTCTATAAAACTGAGAATCGAAGAGGTCTTCTATGGGTGCCCAAGACTAGACCGAGTTTGGTGGCAGGCTGATGTACCAAGAATATGCAGTGTCTGACAAAGAGATTGGGATAACCTCAACTTAAAGAAGTCTCCCCCACGAAGTTCCCACAATGGACCGTATATAGACCTACATATTCAACCGTTGACCTGCTGGTTTCTCCACTAGAGGTTGCAAAGTTAATAACTATATTATCTCTTGGAAAGCAAAATTTCAAGTCTACCCAATCTGGGTAAGGCTTGGAATAACAAGGTCGGCCTATTCTCCTGACATGCGCGTCGAACTGCTCTATAATCATTTCCATTAAATGCAACTTGTTAACCAAAATTGGCTGACAATGCTGAGGATAACGTTGATGATTATAAAGTTGAGGGGTGGTTGAGATTGCCAATATTGTCCCTCAAAAGCTTCGGGTGAGGGAAAATGTTGAGAATTTTCTCCCCCAAGCCCTAACCCTTGTTCATTCCCCTACATAAACCTGTCAGCTTGCGACTTACCATTCCTATAAAAGTCACTGTACTCACGGTTCGTCCTTCACTGACCATTAATCCATTTGTTCGGCCTAAATCCCATATTTTACGATGAAGGGCCTCTACTATGTCTTAGATGTTCAATTTATCAGGGTTCCTAGCCCTATTCATTAAGTCCCTAAACATGACATTGCTTCTAGACATGGTCTTCTAAATGTCTCCGATGCATTTGCCACATTTTGATTCATCACTGAAACTTTGTTACCTTGAGGATTTTTCCTATGGTCACCAAAAAGGATTTAGTTGGTACTCACCAACTTCTTCCGCCCTAATATGACTCCTTGGTCAGGATTAGAGGTGCTAGGCATATCAGTGTTTGGAGTGTTAGAAGTTTTAGTTTTTTCATGAGGATTCCACCTAGTAACAACTATTTTTGTGAAGTTTTTAACACCATAGTGTCCCACTCAGGGTGCCAAAACTCGATCAGTATGTCGCCGTGCCTTTTACCATACTTCCCTTGCCCACATTCTCCAACAAGAGCAACAAAATCTCAATTAGAAAACAAGCTGTGAAATATCTGTGAGTTATCTCTAATGTAAAGATTAAATTAATCAATGCAATGGTTAAAGATGAATTATCCCAATTCTAGTACATTCCAACTGGCAAATCAAAGATAATGACTGAAATTAGGGTTAGATAATGCCTCAAAATTTGGAGAAATCAATTTTAACATTATGGGATGAACCTGCCGGTTGTCGACTGACTGGCCGGTTAATTGACTTTTGTAAAAGCTGTGATTTTATCCTATATTCTGACTCATCTCCAGCCTTGGCTATCAGATTTTTCGACCTTGAGCTCTATAAATACTGCCATTGGCCTTCATTTCTAGGGATCCAGAAGCTAATTGTCTTTAAAGATAGCATGTCATTTCTTCATGAAGTGATATTCTAGCTCTCTAGAGAATTCTAGCCATTCAAATCCACTTTAAAAAGTCCTTTCATCTTTGAATCGTGGATCATTCAGAGAGCGTCCCTGAATCTTCGCGGCAAGCTACTTCAAGAGGTGATCTTAACAAGTTTCTAACTTAGTAGAGATCACATAGATTATCTCCCAATCTCGTAGTCACATTTCTATCCAAAAAACACAAAAAAGAGTCTTTTAAATTTCTTTGTCTACGTCTAGGTTCGAAATGTATATTACTTCTCGTAGGACCATAGTCAAACTGCTGTGGTTTTGGTTCCGGTTAGTTTGACTGGATACGTAAGCAATTCGACCACCGATGTCGAATTCAAGCCAAAAACATGAAAATAAATTTAGGGTAAGTTTTATCATACTCTGTGTGTTACACGTTTTTCAAGGCCAATATCGATATAAATGAATTAGAGACCGAAAGGGTATGACAGGTGCCTAACACCTTCATGTTACGTAACTTAGTCTTTGAACCTATCTCCCTGTTTCAATAGATTAGTCGTCCTTTTAGACATTTTAAAGTCATTTTTAGGATTTTTCTTATTTTTCCTATTTTCCTTTAATTAAATAAGATGACAACTTCATAAAATCCTTTCTCATGAGGGGATTTTTTTGAGACGATTCACCACAAATATACTAATTGCTCAAGAGCTAACGAATCAAATTCGGCTCAAGAAACAAGGAAATTTGGCCGTTGGCTCAATCAAAATGGATACGAGTTAGGCCTTCGATGGTACCAGGCAGGGCGTCGTAGAAGCTATTCTACACCAATTGGGTTTCTCCCATAAATGGTTCTACTACTACATCCAATTTCCATCTTGATATTATTTGACGGTTCACGTAGTGCCTTCTTCCAACCTTCTTGTGGTATGTACCAGGGTGATCCCCTATCTCCTTTACTTTTCACTCTATGTATAGAAGTGTGATGCCAAGGAAAGTGGGTTTGCAGTTGACGTGGAGATGCCACAAGGAATGCAGTCCGAGTCAGATGCCAAAGGCGGTGATGTGGTACACATCAAGGGTGGAGAAGGGCAAAGACCAATGGCTTCCCAGACAGAGCCTGAGGGTGGCAGTGCTGCGAGGGCGATGACGCATGATAAATACATGACAACAGTCACAGTCCGATGCGTAGGTCCAGAGTCAAGGTCCTGTAAGTTTCTCTCTCTAGGATTCTAGAGTGAGAAAGTGAAAATGTTCAAAAACGTCTGAATGAATTCTCAAGACCCCTAATTATAGAGGTTGAGATGATGATGTCATCAAGCAACACGTGGCGCTCCTTGGGTGTGACACATCACCGAGGGTCCACAGGTGCCGGTGCTTCACGGACTGTCGGATCGCATATTCACCCGGCCTGCCTCACACATTGTCGCTCTGTCTATCTAGAAAGACTGGCTCCCATAGCGTCGGTGTTACCAGAGAACACCCCTTGATCTAGCCACCAATCCAAGCCCTTGTAGAGTCCCACAAGCCTGGCAGCGGTGGGGAAGACCTGACGCCCAACTGTCAGGCGAACTAGGTGTGATGCCCTCCGAAGACTTACTCCAGTCTCGGAGTGACCCGGGGGTCATAGTCCTTAGGGGTGCTGATGAAGCCCCCAGTGCCGGAGCACGTAGGCCAATCACGCAGATACCCTGGCGGAAATAGTGTCCCGAAGGAGTCGCATATTCCGCTGGCCGAGGTAGAATCCTGGAGGAGCCGTCTACCTAGCAGAAGGGGAGTCCTCATGCCAGAGAACTTAGACCTCCCTGACGGAGATAGTGTCCCGGAGGAGTCTCCTATCCCCGCAGGTGAGTCCTTGTGCCGGAGCATTCGGAGCGCGTCAATGTAGCATCCCGGAGGATCCGTCTACCTGGCAAAAGGGGAGTTGAAAAGCTCCCTGGCAGAGATAGTGTCCCGGAGGAGTCGTCTATCCTCGCGAATGAGTCCTTGTGCCGGAGCACTCGGAGCGCGTCAAGGTAGCATCCCAGAAGAGCCGTCTACCTGGCGGAAGGGGAGTTGAAAAGCTCCCTGGCGGAGATAATGTCCCGGAGAAGTCACCTATCACCGTTGGATGTTGCGCACTCCGCAGAGTGGGTCGAAGCATGTTCCACGACCAAGGCAAGGTGCGCATGGTGTGGTGAAAGTATGACCAACGCAAGGAGCATGGTAATGTGATAGAGTGCCAGGGGGCACGACTGTATCAGCAGCGCGGTGCATGGGTGCGGCAGAGTGTTGGAGTGCGACGCGCGGGCGACAGGGTTTTGGAGACGGCGCCCCGGCGACGGGCGACTAGTGCCGCGGAGTCGGCGCGCGGATGCAGGCGACGGGGTCGCGGAGATGGTGCCCAGGCGACGGACGATAGGGGTCACGGAGACGGTGCTCGGGCGACGGACGACGCAAAGTCAGCGCGCGGGTGACGGGGGTAGCGGAGACGGTGCCCGGGTGACAGACAACAGGGGTCACCGAGACGGCGCCTGGGCGACAGGCGATAAGTGTTACAGATTCGACGCGCGAGTGACGAGGGTCATGGAGACGGCGCGCAGGCACGGGTGACAGGGGTCACGTAGACGGTGCCCGGGCAACGGATGACAGGGGTCGCGGAGACGGCGCCGGGCGACGAGTGTTGTGAAGTTGGCGCCCGGGCACCAGCGACAGGGGTCACAGAGACGGTGCCCAGGCGACGGACGACGTGCGTCACGGAGATGGTGCCCGGGCAACAGGGGACGAGCGTCTCAGAGTCGGCGCGCGGGCGCGGGCGACCAATGACGGGGGTCGCGAAGATGGTGCCCGGGCAAAGGATGACAAGCGTCATGGAGATAATTCCAGGGCGACAAGCGTCGCGGACAATGCATGGTCTTTTGAAGAGTAGTGAAGATGCTAGGGGTGTGGCCAAAGGCCAACCCTTAGGGGGAGGCCAAGGCCAACCCCAAGGGAAGGCCGAGGCCGACCCCCAGGGGGGGCCAAGGCCGAGGCCGACCCCAAGGGGAAGGCCAAGGCCATCTTCCTAAGGCAAGTGTGAAGGTGCGCCGACGAGTGACGTGCGACATGCAACATGCAATGGTCGCAGCGTCATGAGGCGTCGCGCGAAGATGGATTTCTTAGTAACGAAGTAACGTAGAAAAAGTGAAAAGTGCACGTGACTTGAGGGTGCACGTTTTGACGGAAGCATTGAATATTGACTATTGTTTGTGCGGACGTGTCGTGCAAAATGGGACCCTCAGTGGGCCTTTGGGTACGACCAGAGTAGGTTGGGAACAAAGTGTTATCGCAAACTGTTATTAAAGCTCAAGAATACGGGAAGTAATCGCTCTTAGAGTTTCACTATGGTCCCAGCGCAGAATAATCACTTATTCTTCGTAGATGATTTGATATAATTCTTCTCTCTCACCCCGCTCTGTTATGAGCTTTTTGATAGTCTGCTTGAAAATTATTTCCAAGATTTAGGTCAAAGAATCAACTCCTCCAAATCTGCCCTATTTGTTAGTCCAAATACGCCACCCTATCTGGGGAAAATTTTCTTAGAATGAAACAAAATCCCAATCAATAACTCTCTGGGCACATATATAGGAACAAAGTTAGATGTAGCCACGAACCACAACAAATATTTTGAGCATCAGATATATCGTGTTCAACAACGTTGGTGTGGGATGGAAGAGTCTTCTTCTAAATAAAGCAGGGAGAGCAACTCTTGTTAAATATGTACTCGGCTCCCTACTCACTTATCATATGCAAGCTTCCTTCTTACAATCAAAGTGTGTAAAAATCAGACTCTATTCTCTCCTAATTTTGGTGGTCAGGGAATTCACAAACCCAAGGACTACATTGGATCAACTGGCATGCTCTTTGCGGACCGAACCGCTTAACAATTTAGGATTTAGAATCACTCATCTCTTAAACAAATCCTTGCTAGCCAAAATAGGTTGGTGTATAATCGCAGGACCTGAACTCCTTCTTTCTACCCTCGTTACAGATAAAAAAATGTAAAAGTATAACCTTCCACTCAGCTAAAAAAAATTTCAAAGGCATCTTGGGGTGGAAAAATATTCTGGCATGCAGAGATGTTATATTTCGAGGGTACCAATGGCAAGTAGGGAAATGGTCGTCAAATTAAAATTTGGGAAGACAACTGGTTTCCTTCAGTCAGTCCAAGTTTTTTGTTTGAATTGCAAATGATTTTCACCGGATACATCTGGTATCGAATATTATCCAGCATGGAAGATGAAACGAATCTAATTATCCAAAACATTCTCCTGGTCATCTATCGGAACAAATATTGGATATCTACATCTCACAAGGTGGATTCAAATATCGCACTTCCAACAACCAAATCAAATCACCATTCCTGCCAACAACAACTAACTCATTGAAATGGTTTATGCATATATAAGTAATATGCACATGGATGAATCAGATTCTGAAAAAACCCGATGTTTTGATCGCTGGTACCCCTTTAGAAATAATTGCGTGCCACAACAAGGAAGAAAGGATATGGTCTCATCTGTAACTGATGAAACGCGGTTCTAAATTAAACCCAAAAAAAGTATATTGTGTATGAACGAGACATATTATTTTGTTTTCTAATTGAGATTTTGTCGCTCATATTCATTTTTTGTAGTTTAATTTGCATATTGAAAAGACGTCTGAAATTAAAGGACGTGGGAAAAATTGGGACATTGACTCCTCGGTGCTTTTCCCTTTTATCACGCCTTCAGAAATTGAAACCCTACTTTTACCGCACTTCTCGAATTCGGTTTCCGTATACGACGACGAATTGCTCCTCCCGTCAATTACACTCAATTTCAGTAGATGTACGGGGACTGCTCCTCCCATTCTCTCCCCTACTTTATATTTTCCATGGATTGAATTACTTCTTTTACAATTTGGGAACCGATTGCGTTATAAATTCGGAACCGATCTCAATTGGGGTTTGAATTGTTTCTCTCTACGTGTGTGTGTGGGGGGGGCGGGGAGGGGTGTGTGTCTGCAGTTGCGCGTGTATGTGGGAGGTGTGTGTGTGTGTCTACGGTTCTGTCTTGAGTTTTTTTCTCGTGCGTGGGCGTTGTGGGGGGTGGGGGGCAACCGTGTGTGTGTGTCGTGTGCGTGTGGCGTCTGTTCCTGTGTGTCGCGTGTATCTGTTGGGGTGCCGACGGTGGGGGCGGGGGCTAGTAGGTTGTCTGTTTGGTTTCAATTCAGGGCATGCAGGCAGGGTAGTAAGTAAGTAATGGCCAACTAGGAAAGGCCCTTCAGCATCTGAGAGCAATTCGAACGCGCTGAGTTCTAATTCTAATTAATGCCTTTCGAGCCTGAGAAGCTTAGGACGATGCAACTCCAATTCCAACACTCGGCAATAAACATTTTGTGGCCTACAGTAGCGTACTTAAGAACCAGATTTCTGATCAAAGGTGATGATTGTAGCTAAAGATTATGAAAGAAGAATGAAGGGGACCCTTAATTATCCTTACCCGAGCCTAACATAAAGAAGCACAATGTTGTCGGCGACATTATATGAGAGTAAAAAAAAATAAGCACGTGACATGTTTTTTTTGAAGGTATATATTTAGCGAAGAAACTAGAGATTTAGCGACAATAATAAGAGTTTTAAGGTACGCTTAATATTATCACCAACAACACGACCCTCGTTACAAGACCACTATATTTAGTGAAGAAAAAAAGAAATATTTATTGCAACTGGGTGGTGATGATAGGGCGGTGTAAAGCGGTATTAGAGGTGGTAGAAAGTTGCCCTAACCGGTGATGAGAAGGTGGAATTAGCGTGAATTAGAAGGGACCAAGAGGGTGCAGTAAACAGTATTTTAGCTCCTTTCCTGACATAAAGCACTTGAATCTCTTTAAGCCTGTGAATAAGTAGATAGCACGTTGGTTCTTCCATAATAAAAAGGGGGCTTTTTGGGAGAACCTTTTGTAAATTGATGGCGGGACTTTTGGACTGGCGCAGGCAAACTTCTCTTTTTGGATTTAAAGGCATCACGTGGTCTGTTCCTTGAGTCATCAGCTTTTGTGAGATGATAATTACCAGCTCCACAAAAGAGAGAGAGACTTTGTGGATCAAAAAAGATTCCAAAAACTGCAGGGCTCCACCCAGCATGTCCACTTATGGGGATTGAGTTTGCTGGGCTTAACTTTAGCTCATTGATTGATATTATATTATTATACAGATATCCGATGCATCCATGCATGTGGATTTATATGTCAGTCCAGCTGATTAAAGAAACGCCACAAGTACACACTGGCACTGCTTGCTTCTCTTTCTCTCTATAACCACACTGAACTAGATCCTTCCTCTCAAAAGCAGACGTCAATTCACGGGGAAGGGAAGCGAAGCGAACATTTATGGCTGTCAGTATCACCTTCTTCCTTATCTGTCTTTATTCTTCCGAGGGTGTGTGGTGCGTGACATGTTTGTCATCACTTCCATATCCTTTCTAAGCTGTCACCTTTTCTCTGTTTTTCCATCCTCAGATCAGATCCTCCTTCAACTTACAAGCTCATTTCTTTCCACGCGAAGAAGGGGTTAATTACATTTTATCCCCCCTGTAAATATTCATATCGATTGTTGCACGTTATCACCCCCCACCTATTCCTTAAATCGGATTTAAGACCGTTAACTAGTTGAGTGCATATACGATGCACGTAAATGTTAAGAGTATGGCCGGAAATAGAGCGTGATAATCGTGTTTAGCGAAACAAACTTCAATACTCTTTTACTACAAAACAATTGAAACCAAACAACCCTGATAGGGGGGTTGGGGGGGCGGAGTGAATAGGATTTTTAGAAATTAATGAAAATTTTAAACTAAATACAAGCATGAATCTCCATTAAACTAATGAACAATTTCAACCAATAGGTAACTACGCAATTCGTAAAGATATTGAGTTTGAGACGATGACTCTTATGTCCGTATTTCCAACTTTGTCCGTGTTCCCAACTACACAATTCGTACATATTTTCAGTGCAGTTGTTCTTGTCCAATCATGAGTTCAATTGTTTTAGTTAAGCAATTCAACTGTTTTCATCTTTATAAAAAATAGTTTGACTGATCCATTTTCAGTTAAACTGTTTTGAACAGTGAAGCTTTGGTTGAATTAATACAATTCGACTCTTTTGCAATCAGTTCAACCGATTTGTGTAATTAGTTCAATTGATTCTAACTTGGATTTATCCCTTTACAGAGCTCAACGATCAATTCTTCTTGTACAATAAAAAGAACACTTTTCTTTTAAAAGCAAGTAACAAACTCTGTTGAAAGCTTTCTAAGCTTACTTTTCAGTGCTCTCTCTTGCACACAAAAAATTAGCATATTCATCTGAGTGAGAAACATTTGAAAAGATCCGTTAAGCAATTTTCTTGGCTAAGTTCGTTTCTTATTAAGAGCTTCGCACTAAAAAATTTAGCTCATCTTGTGCTTTCTTTGTATCTCTACTCATCAAGGAGTGTAAGTTATTTCATTGATTCGGTTGTAATCACATATATCAAGCGCAATTGTTTGTATAAGTATTGGATGGGATATACGTTGTAGTGCGGTTTAAGTTAGCAGGTAAAGCTAGCGTAAATAGTGAAAGGCTCGAGTAGGGTTCCCTTGTCTAGGGTGCTTGGGAATTAGACATAAGCAGGTGGGGTCAAACCAGTATAAATCAATGTGTATGATTCAATCTTGTGATTTTTATTCTGTAAAACTTAATCATCTTGTATACATTCTTTGTAAACACTTATTCACGTCATTAACGACCTACAAGTGACATTGGAGCCTTGTGCTCTCTTAATTCGTAACTTAATCGTCTAAAGTTCAAGATCCTCTCATGGAAGAAGAGACTGCAACAAATCGACCACCTTTGTTAAAGAATGACTATTTCAGCTTTAGAAGATCATGATGAAGCAAGACGTATATATTTAGCATGTTGATGAGAATGGTCTATGCGTCCCAACAAAAAAGATGGATCAAGTGGGAGCAAGATTCCAAAGGTTATAATGGAGATAACTCCAATAGAGGCAAAATCTACTCAGAAGACACCCTATTTTTTGTAGTCATTTTAATTGAAAAATTATTCGGTGTCATTGCTAATTATAGTTTATTATTAAAGGTTAGGCCACGGAATAAAATTTAGTTAATTTAATTTGGTTCAGTCCAGTTTAACAATCCAACAGTCCAATTGTCTAAGTCCAGTCTAGCAGTATAGTCCACTTGTCTAGTCAGTAATTGCGCTTAGTGTAGCCCATCAAGGTTAGTCAAGTCCTTACATAGATTATGATTTGTTTAGATGATTTAAGGAATTATTTATAATTCATCCTCGATGCAAGTGATTAAATCATTAATTTGTGTGCGATATGAAGATAATTGCCGAATCTAGTGCATTCCATCTAGAAAATCAGAGATAAATATCAAATTAGGATCAGATAATGTCTCGAAATTCGGGAAGGAATATTGTAAAATTGTGGGATGAACCGGCCGGTTTGGTTTGTCAATCTGCGATTTTTATCAAAAAATTATGTCTTATCATCAAATTGCAGATTGATATGATCATCTTTATTATTTCTAGCTCCCCAGAGCTCTATAAATAGGGTCCTTGACCTACATTTTCAAGGACATCAGTTTCTTCACCCTAGAGCTTTTATACCATTTTTCTTGGAAGTAGTATATGATCTCTTAAGAGAAGCTAACATGCCATATTTTACTCTAAAGGGAGTCTCTAGTCTCTCGCGTTGCGCATCCTTTGCATAGCATTCCCGAGTCCTCTAAGCCAGCAGGCTCGCGAGGTATTTTTTTTCAACATAAGTGTTCTCATTTCTCCCGATCACATTTCATTTCTAGCATAAAAATCATAAAAAGAGTACTTTCATTTCTTAATTCAAGTCTAAGACCGAAGTGTAAATCGCCCCCCGTAGGACCAGAGTCGAACTACAATGAATTTGATTTCGGTTTGTCTAACCGGATACGTAGGCCATTCGACCCCGATGTCGAGTTCAAGCCAATAATAAACTTAAGGTTTAATGTTTCATTGCATAGTTACATATTTATGTGTGTTACGGCCAAAAATCAATAGAAATGAAGTAGAGACCGAAAGTTAGTAAGTTTTATTTTCGGTCTTGTTTTACATATTGTTGTGTTTATGTAATATCACAAAGAAGATCGTGGGATAGTATTAGCTGTTAACTGTCCAATCTATGGCTTGTCCAGAGGTAATCCGAGACCGGCTGGAGCTGGAGGCTTCATTCGGAATGACCAAGGAGCTTGGACTATTGGCTTCACGGTGAACTTAGGAAGAGCTAAGAATATCGTGGCTGAGCATTGCATCTGGCTTGGGAGAAGGGATTCAAACGGGTCATTCTTAAACTTGACTCCTTAACGTCCACCAATTTAATTGCGAAGTTCATCCGTTCACATCCCCTCTTCAATCACATTATCAATAAAAAGATCTCCTGAAAAGAAGAAAAAAAAAACATGGAAATCAAACCCCTCCATTCATGGAGAGAGGGAAACAGCTGGCTGGCGAATCCGAATCTCAACCATCTGGGGGAAGTCATCCAATAGATATGCCCCCTCTTCTTTGACGATATTATGGGGGCTGCCCCTCTTGGTAGCGTTAAGACTGTAATTTTCCATTTTCTTTTGCCAATGAACCAACTAAAAATCGACCCAACAAATATTGTAATCCATTTCCTACATTAGTCTTGCCCTTTTAATGAGCGAGGCCGTGCATAGAAACTAATAGGCATATCAATTCCCTGGTAAAAATGGCTTCAAATAGTACCTTGGAGAGCACTACAGGCTATAAAGCCCAACATGAGCATAGGATTTGTGCATGGTTGATTCAGTAAACAATTACCAAATAAATAAAGCCTAAAATACGTTGCACACAGTTCAGAGCTTCCTCTGGAGTTGCTTCCCCTAGAGGTTTGACATTGTACCCAATTCAAGTATATAAAGAGTGAAATTTAACCCGTAAGTAAATGTTGGTAGTACTATCAGAGAAAACTGAGAAACATTTTTACAAAGAAGGGTTTGATCATGAGCAATGATGAGTAAGGTGTATCACGTTATAGGCAGCACAATAGGCGCATGATCAAGAGGATGCGAGTTGAGGTAGTGCATTACCTTCTCAACTGTTCTATGCACAAATTCATCAGAAACAAGAAAATCGAGTGGTACTTTTTTCACATTTAAAAGAAAACTGCCACATTATTTGCAGCACCAGATCAGCATGATTTATGATTCATCAAACATTACAATACCATCTCTAATACGCAAAACACATGGTTCAGTCCTGAACAATATCTACAAGTATTGCTGCTTCCTAGCAAGTCCAAAAAGCTGGAAACTACCTCTAGTATCATTGCAGATCTTGATTCACTACTGCAATGGACTTTGAAAAACTGATCCCGCTCAGTTGATATCAGATGGTAGCCTATATGTGCGCGTAACTCGGATCTGTGAAGCAAAAACGATTAATTGTTGGCAACAACCAGCACATCAAACCTGTGCATAACGAACTTTTTATGTAATATCAGACAATCTTGAGCATATTCCTAAACAATTACTACTCAAATTTGGTCCAACCGCTATACATTTTCCATCCAACTGGTAGATGAGATTATAACAAAGCCCTAGGAGCTGATACATCAGTACACGCCAAAGGGCTTTGGGGAAATGGAGTTTCCAGGTGATTGATACAAGTCTTGGAGGAAGTTAACCACAGACCTAGAGAACGCTGAGTAAGGTTTTTATGGGCCACGGGAACAGTAGAATCCTTTTATTGGACATTGACACCCATTCTGGCTGCTTGAAGGATAATAATAGACTGTTCTGTATACAAAGAAGCAAGACCTGGTAATGTAAATTCTATCGGATGTTGGCAACAATCTATATTACCTCTCTATCATCAGGACTGTTGTGGCACCTCCCATTTTTGCCTTCAAATCAGGCAACCAAGGACAGTTATCTCGCTTGTAATAGCAGTTTACCCTACTTGAGAATCTTCAACGCTTTGATATCTAGTCTGCCTCCAGTTAACTGCTATTACCTGGTTTAGTTTCTAACTATATCCCCAAACACTCGTTAGTCTTGGGATGGAACTTGAGGATATCTTGCTGACTCTTGACCAATTGCTGGTACGGAGTAGAAGCTGCAATAACTGGTTTGTGTGATTCTCAACCAGATAACCTAAAGCACTAGTCCACCCGTAGGTATACCCTCGAATACCTCACAAACTTACTTTTACATCGTTAGACAAAGGTTGGGCTGGGATGAAGGTGCAGCCAGAATGCATCAGGGTAGATATTTGACTATTGCAGCAGTTGTCTCTTTCAAAGGGATTGATGCGAATCAAAGGACCAACAATGAGTCCAAGAGCATTTGAATCCAGGATTTGGCCTCGGGAGAACCAATAATGTCTAAATAGGCTCTTTTGATTGACATGTAATAAGCAAAATTTATTAAAAGTCGAAATATAATTTATTCTGCATAGTTGTACACTGAGATGCGTATTGTGTCTCAAAATCCCAATTTTTAGTATTGAATATATCATATAGACATCATTAGGTAACACAGAACACAAAAATCATATATGTGGTTGCAATTAAAAAACCATCCAGGAAACATAACATAAACTGCTAAGTGTTTTCACTACGACACTTTAAAACCAAAAATCCAAGAGAGAGAGAATGAAAGCTATTGTTTGCTAGTCTCCATATCGTATCGCGAACCTTAAGATACTAGTTGTGATCAGAAACCGTATCATGAATGCATGCATGAAATGTATATGCGCGTACAAGTTATTATCTTACTACGTGATACGCGTCTCGTTTGCGCGTACAAGTTGGTATCTTACTACGTGATACGCGTCTCAATTCTTACTACCTGTGATACTCGTCTCGTGTCTTACTAAAACGGCAACTATTTACTTATGTATAAAGGTGCAAATAAACAGAAATTTTGCTTATTTGATGAGGAAAAGTGAAATATAAAGAGAAGAATAAATTGACAAAGACAAATCCAAGAAAAAATAGCTCGCCAAGTTAGATAACTGTGAGCATGATATAGATCGTTGGGCCTGCTCTCTAGCAGATTAAGCTTTTAGAGCAAGTGTAACTAAACAGGATATCAGAGCTTTGGTCTGGCGATGTCCAGGGTTCAAGTCTCTCTGCATGCAGTCAGACCCTCATTCTGTTTATGGCGCACTTACTATGTTCTGATTGATTTGTCACCCACATGCAATCAGGGAATTATTTTAGCTCCTATTGCATGCAAGACCTGAGCGCATTACACTTGCTAAGATACACTATTCGTGTGGAGCTGAGGACAACCTAGCATGGCTAACAGAACCTCCAGTCAGCGCATGGGCAGCAATGCGATAAAATTATATGAAAAGAACCTTGCATACTACCGTCAAGAGATGCATTTGGAGAGGATGCAACTGACACAAACTGCAGGGTAGCGGAGTATGTCTTGATTTGAGGAGCTTTCTATGAGATGTCCAATTCCTGAGGCCCTTGCATCTCAATTACTCAATTTATTGCAGGGTTAAAACCTGAGATACAGAGGGACATTCATATTCACAAGCCCGAGTCAGTTGAGAGTGCCATAAGGCCTTGTGTACTATGAAGTACCTTAGGTTTTTTGGCCCTTCGGCGGGTCAGTAATTCTGAAGGAACTCTTTTTCCGTCTAGTTCCTCACCTTTTCAGCAATCCACTAGCACTTCCTTTGCTCCCATGTCACTCAGTCTAGCCCTTCCCCCTGCACCCAGTGCAAGTACAAGGAAAGCTAAAGAGTGTCGCTCCATTACACATCTAATGTAGAGTGTCATTGCCACGATTGCAGTCATATAGCAAGCCGTCGTCCTCATCGCACTCAATTTATTTTTTGAGATGGAGGCTAACCAAAAAGAACGAGGATACTGTAAGGTGTGGGTCCTCGGTTAGATTCCGAGAAAAAATTGGAGAATGCTTAGGTAGATGAAGAGCCTACGTCAACGTCATGCGTTGCATCATGTCTACTCCTGCGGAGGTTTACTGGAAATCCACAAGCATCTTTCAGATATATCTCCCATGCGATGATACCATTTCGAGTTCGAGTTTCCTGGGTTGATAACACCTAGGTCCAGTTTCGAGGTGTTTGGTAACCCTCCAGACGGGCGCCTATTCAGCCAAAGTCTGGTTCTTAAGGATCTCTCCTATGTCTTATTTGGTCCCCCTTTGGCTTTATGAGTTTGAAGTTTGGCCATCACGAGCAAGATAACACACACTTTTAAAGCACCAGAAGAAAAGTATCAGGTTTTAACCTGAAAGTCCCTTAAGATCAATAGCACTCCAAAGAAGCCTCCCCACCTCCAAAGAAGAACAATTTGACTTCTTAATCATAGAGAGTTCGAAGCGCTGGGATGAAGTCCTGGTTTACGCTGAGGGAAGCTTTCCCAAAAAATCCTGCATGCACATTTGACCTCACTCATGAAGCTACTCAATTGCTGCACAAGTTTCAGGAAGTGACACCTGAGTACGTCCTGTCGAGTTACCTCACTTTCGGAACATCCTGCATGCCATGGACTTGGTCTCCCGGTTTCAGTTCCTTAACTTGCCGAATTATAAGATGAATTCTTCTGAGCATGCTCTTAAACGTAAAGTCGACGAACTTTTACGGTGTGGAGCTGTTCACAAGAGTACAAGTGCGTGTCCAGTGCCTACCCTCTTGACCCCTAAGAAAAATGACACAAGGAGACTGTTGATATTCGCGCAATCAACAAAATCACTGTCAAGTATAGGTTCTCCATCGCTCCACTAGAAGACGTGTTGGATGTAATGGTTGGTTCTCGTTGGCTCCTCAAAACTTGACTTGCGTAGCGGGTACAATCAGGTTCATATTAGACTTGGGGATGAGTGGTAAACCACCTTCAAGACCATAATGGTCTTATAAGTAATTAGTTATTCCGTTTGCTCTGTCTAACACTCCAGCACATTCATTCACGTTATGACTCAGATCCTGCGTCCATCTCTTGAAAAAAAATTAGTAGTGTACTTTGATGACATTCTGATCTTTAATAAGACCGAGTGTGCTTATTGAGACAATCTTCAAAAGGTTCTGGAAACCCTTCGTAAGGCAATGTTGTTTGCCAATATTAAGATGTTTTACTTCTTGCAGTCTCATGTGACCTTTCCAGGTTTTATCATCTCCACACAAAGGATTGTCGTTGATCCCGAGAAGGTGCGCACTATCACCGAACAGCCCAAACCAAAGAACATTTACGACGTTTGTAGCTTTCACGGGTTCGCCACATTCTAATAGGCGTTACATTAAGAGCTTAAGTTCCAGAATAGCTCCAGTCACCGACAGTACGAAGAAAGGGGAGTTAAAAGTGGACTGTCACTTGCGGCTTTGAAACAACTAAGCAAGGAATGGCTGAAGCTCACGTATTACAAAGTACAGAACTCTCCAAAGTCTTTGAGTTCTCTTGCGATGCCAATGGTGTTGGCATTAGGGGCGTGTTGGGTTGGAGTGGTCACCCTTGTAGCCTACTTTAGAGAAGAACACAAGACAAAGGCAGTCTACCTATTACGAGGGCTTTTATGCTAATCATTTAGGCTTAGTGGAATATGTGGTACCACTTGTTAGCCCAAGAGTTTGCCTTGTACACTGACCACGAGGCACACAAATACATGCACCCTCAGCGGAAGTTAAAACCCTGTCGTGCCAAGTGAATTGCATTATTGCAGAGCTCATGGCCGGGCTGAAGATCCTAAAAGGTAAGACCAAAATCCGGACAAGTTGCATACTCATCCTTGAGTCTATTAAAGCCTAAAACATTGAGACCTTAGTTGCAGGATTCTCCAATTCTGGTGACGTTCCCGCCCCGGAACCTCGCTCCCGACTCTCGCACCCGCTCCCGCTCCCACCCAAAAACCCACTATACTACTCGCGCTCCCGCTTCGGAACCTCGCACCCGCTCCTGCTCCCACCCAAGCTTTGTGCAACTAAGATTGAAACTGCAAGACAAGAAAGACACGACTCAAAGCATCAGCAGTATTGTTCTCAACACAGGCACGGAGTTTAAGAGAAAAAGACTACCCTCGTCATAATCATCTAGATTTCATCGTTAGAGTCGGTATTCCTTTTTTTTTTTCCCCAACTTTTCTGGTACTCCAGAAGAGTGGCTCAAATAAAACACAAGATTTACATAGTCGAAGCCTCCCCGGGCCAAGACACCCCCATCAGGTCCTTGTTGAGGATAGGATTACGCACAGCAGGAGGTAGCTCATAGATATTCAGTCCGCAAATTGTTGATGTACTGGAGTAAGGCATCAGCTCTGTTGCAATAGCTTCATTTCCCAAGGCTTTATAGAGTTGTTTATGTTAGGGATGAGATTGTGAATGAAGTGCTCACAACCTGCCAGTGCAATAGGCCTTAGCGCCATTTGGGAGTAAGATTCCAATATCACCTTTTCTGAAATTTCTGGACCAAGTTATTTCCAGCCCCTTCCAGATTACCCAAAACTCCATGATATTTGTAGCTTGCGCCATATCCACTTAGAATTCCAAAATTTACTCTCTGTTGTTGTCCCGCAGTAGCCCACCACATCCAGCAGGGCCTGGGTTACCCTTTGAAGCCCCATCAGCATTTATCTTGACCCATTTTTTCCATAGGGGGAGTCCTTGTGACGCAAATAATTTGACAACCGTGCAACATTGGGGCTTTGAACGCTTGAACATCCCTAGTTTGATCCAATATGATTTGGATTGATTCATCCCGGCTTGGGAGTCGTTCTGATGAAGGGCTTTGTCTTTCCAAAACCAGTTTGACCTCGAAGCTTCGGCAAAGATAACTTGCCACTCCATCTCATCCCTACCCAGATCCTCTTTCCCCAGGTTCCAGTCCATCCACTCTTTCATGTGGAGGTTGAAGAATCTTTTAATCATAGGTGGTTTGATTGGTTCCTAACCTGTTAGCCATAGGGGCAAGCCTTTAGGTTGTGCAGCACCGTTCTGCAAGGATGACCATACTTAGCACACTCCGCATCCTTTCTGAAACTCCTTGGTCATGGCACCAGTCTGTCATTGCGTACTCGCTTTGAATTAACCACATGAAATACTTTCACTGATAGAGACCTTGGATTCTCGAAAGAGTTAGATCAGAAGAGGGAGTACACGTACAGGGGGCTAAGCAGCAAGGGTGTCAGCTGATTTGGTAGAGAAATGTCCCGTCGAGAAAGAAGAACAGATGGTCCAGGATTCTCTCTTCAGGAAAGAGGGAGACGCTCCTAAGTTGTCCCGAGATCTCGGGTGTAAGAAGCCCCTATAGTTGTTGCCAACTACAATCCCGATCAAGCCAATAGTCAAAGATAGAAGGTAGCTACTTGATTCAGGATCATGTCCCTCAACCATTTATCGTTCCAGAAAGCTGTATTTTTCCCAACTCTTTTCTTGATCCTATGGCGTGTAAGCCCCATCAGATGTAGCCTTCTGACCCGGTCTTGTCAAACCAAAGAAGAACCTCTAACCACATGTCCATTCACTCACATATATGGGATGGTAGCCTGGTGCTTTGCATTGTATACTTGATATAGCAGCTGTAACTGATTGGATTATGGTGTCTGCCTTCCAGAGATAGGGTGGAGGCTTTCCAACCATTCAATTTCTTTTTATTTTCTCAAGAATGTGTTCATAAGTGGTTTTTCTGACCCTAATGTACAGCATCGCGACTCCCACATATGTACCCAGATCCTTTATCGGTGGCACCTTGCTGATACTATTGAAACCCTTTGCCTGGTAACAAAAACCCTGGAGAGTCTTCTTTACAACATGTCTGTCTTGGCAGTATGCTTCGCCAAACAAAAAGAGGTCATCTGCGATGCACAAGTAGAGATCTGTAATCCCCCTCTTATAAATCCAAGAGGCTTCCATCAATAAGCCTGGACCAAGTTGCATATTGTCTGACTCAACGTCTCAATGCAGATCAGAAAGAGGTACAGGGAGAGTAAGTCCCAAACGAAATGGTGCATTCCGTGATAAGATTGACCCATTTCAACGGGAGTCTCATCATCTCCAGCACTCCTCGCAAAAAAGTCCAATTAACCCTGTCATAGCCCTTCTCTATGTCTACTTCAGCTGCTAAGCAAACCTTTTTCCTTTTCATCCCTGCTAAAGTATGAAGATTTTCCTCGGTGACTGATATTTTCAGTCGTTTGTATGGCCGCTATGAAGCTGCTCTTGATACAGGGGATCTCCACGTCAAGTAATGGACGAATACGATTTGTAAGGGTTTTGGTGATTATATTGAGGATGACACTACACAGGCTTATGGGCCGAGAGAATGAGAGATTGGCCGCGCATACCTGCTTTGGGATTAGAATGACCATGGCTTCGTCGATCCCCTCCAGCAGCTTACCGCTGTTGAAGGCCATCTTCACCACTTCAAAAACTGTAGTGCCAATTTTCTGCCAAAACTTTTTGAAAGAAGTTGGGTTGGATCCTATCCGGGCCTAGGTCCTCGAGGGGTCTCATAACAAAGACAGCCTTCTTGACCTCCTCATAACTGATGGGGCGGCTTAGGGAGAAGGAATGATCACCAGAGAAGAAAGCAAACCCCGGGGTAGGGACATAATCTCGCAGGGGGTTTCATCAGTCCCCCCAGGGCAGGGTCTTAGCCGTCTACATGGTAGTGGGGTATCGCAAAGATCAATGAGAATGGGCATACTCTTCGCCATTGAGAAGTGCATATCGCTCTGTCCAGCTTACTTGACGCTTGATAACCCCTTCTTGTGGTCGTCCAGGATGTGTATCTTGGTCCCTAGTATCCTAGAACCAAAAGGTTATTCATGGACTCAAAAATCTTTGCACCTTTCATAAACTAACTGGTGCTCATCCGCTCTTCTCAGTGGAGTCCACCGCCACATTCTTATCCCCAGCAACGAGCCAAGGCATTTCAGCAACCTTCCTCACGTTAGTAATGTTATCGCAGAGCTTACCTCTGGGGTCCACCTTAGGACTTGTGTACAGGGCAAAGGAAGAGCCAGTCCGGTTCGTTGGTTTCCGAAACTAATACATTGATAGCCTAGCTTTGGTCAAAGACAGATTTTACTGGACTTGTATCAAGAGAGATGTCGCTAGAATTGTTTCGGAGTGTCGCACTTGTTTGCTAGCTAAAGCTAAAAAGACAAACAGCGGTCTTTAAACCCCTTCACCTGTTCCGCAGATTCCATGAAAAGATGTGAGCACCGTTTGTCTTAGCGTTACCCAAAACCGCTAGAGAGCAGGATTTTGTCCTCCTTGTTGTTGATTATTATTCCCACATGGCGCATCTCATTCCCTTTAGCAAGACTATTGACACCTCCTATGTGGTTGTGCTTTGGGAAGTGGTTCCCCTCCATTGCTTATCCACCTCTATCATGTCCGATCGAGATGTCAAATTAATTAATTAAAACTGGAAGACCTGATGGGCAACTTTTTGGCACTCAGCTGAAATTCTACTCTACTTTTCACCCACATGTTGATGGTCAAACAGGGGTTGTTAATCGCTATTTGTGTGACTTAATGTTGTTTGCTTGGTGAGCATCAAGGTGCGTATGATCTGATTATTCCCCAAGGGAAATTTACCTACAGTAACCTAGTTAAACGCACCACTGGCAAGAGCGCTTTGGAGATTGTCACTGGTTATTCCCCTCATCAGTCCGTTGATTTGATTCCCATGCCCCTAACTCTGGCCCTTCAGAGTCTGTCGATACTTCTGCACACATATCCGTGATTTGCATGCTGAAACCCGTCCAAAATTGTGTTAAGTAATGAAGACTCTAAATTTCCTAGTGGCAGTCATTGTAGGCAACTTAATTTAATGCAGGGGACTTTGCTATGGCCCCTGTACGCCTGAAAGTTACCTTCACGAATTGTTCAAACAGTTGCATGCTCGAGACCTTGGCCTGTCCCTATCAATTGTAGACAAGCCCAAATGCTTATTTGCTTGACTTACCTCTAATACAAGCAATCCCAGTTCTCAATGTGAAGGATTTATCTCCTTACCGAGCCACTTTTGTGCCTCTCACATTGTGGGCAGGTGTTCCTATCTCCCAGGGTTTAATTCTTATCCCTGCCTCTCCTTCAGTTATGTTGCGGCATCATGATGCCATCGAACGTATCTTGGACTTCAAGACCGTGGCCTCTCACCAGGGTGGCTACCAGCATTTTCTACTCCGCAGAAAGAACCACCCCGATATTGATACCTGATTAATGATGATGATATTCACCACATTGATCCTACCTTCTTAGAGCAGTACCAGCACCTAATCTATCCGGATAAAAGTTCTTTTCAACCCAAGAAAATTGATGAGAAAACAACATGGCATAATCAAAGGACTTGGCGGACTTATTCTAGGCAATGCAAGCATATCGACGTGCTGATTTTGTTTACGTGCTATTCTTAACCAAGAGAATAAATTAGGGATTTCAAATTTCGCTACTTGAATACATGTAAGATTCAGTCAAAGCCGTTAGGATATGATTGAATCAACTAGGATTTGATTGATTGCTTCCTTTTAATCCTTTGGCGGTACTTAAAATCTATGTTAAATGAACTTGCTACAATTGTCCGACTTGGATACATGTCCAAGTGTCGGATTCGTCTGTCTGTTTTTCCAAACCCAAGATATGAGGACATGGCAAAATTGTTCTTATCTATTCTTGTTTCTTAGTAATTCCTTAGTTTACATGGTGTTTTATGTTGCGCATATCGTTTTAATTTAAAACTAAGATCATCTCAAAGCAGTAACGAATTAAAAGAAACACTACAACATAGTGTTCCTAGTGGCATATCCTACAGGATGTGTCGGACAATATCCCATACCCATGCCCAAGTGTCGAGTATCTGACACGGGTACTTCACGCATTTTAAAGAGTCCATGTAACATAGTTTAAAATGCTTATGATGAAGGAGAAAAGACTCAACAAGGACCAATTTCCTAAGAGCAATCCTTCCTAGAGCAGAATGTGTTTCTTTAGTAGATTTTAGGAAGAAAATGAAAACAAGGGGGACGATGACCGGGTGAGCCAGGGTATAGGTCTGCCCGTGTAAGAAAGACAATACTTTTCTCTGTTTTTTAATTATGTGTGATCCCAGGACAAAGATATGGAAATTCTAGCAGCCAAATTTGCCATGTGCATAGACCTTTGTACTAACTGGTGCATCAACCACCATAAATATGTAAAGACATGCACACAAGACATCTGACCTGTGCAAAAGCATAAATTGCACGCAGGATTCTAGCATAATCAGTTCCAAGCATTTGAATGACGATATCTGCCAGAAACGTGCCCCACAGCCTGCATAAATTTCAACGAAGAGCAATTTGGTCAGAGATGATAAAATGTTGCTGGCAAGGAAAAAAATGTTGAAACTCGCGCACTCAGCTCAAGACGCTGGCTTAAGATATTACGACCTGAGATGAGCTGTGAAGCCAGATCATCTAAATTTAGCGTTCAACAGTGTTTCAAACTCCTAGTTGAACCAGATGGTAGAACTAAGCGTTAGTGTTAGTCTGTGAACAGCTATATGCGGATTCCCAGTTCTAACCTTGCTCTTTCTGCAATGAGTTTCTTTTCTTCGGTTTTCTCCTTTTGACATGACTTTCAAGTAACTTTTCTCTGTATGCCTAGGTGGATGAGGGGCGAGACAAGTATGGCTAAACCAAGGAACGAGGATAGAAACATTTAGCAAGAAGATAGGAGTAGCACTAGTTGAGAACAAGATGAGCGAGAAATTAAAGCCCTCCCAAGCACTACCTAAATCTTCCATTCCGAAGATTGCATCTATTATGGACAAGAAAAAGTAGAAACTTACTAAACTAAGTGATTTCAGCATCATGACAAATACCATAGTAGGTTCTGGTCCGATGCTGTTATGATGTTATATCATGGAATATCTATTCCAGTTGGAACCTAAGAAGCAAGAAGGCTATAAAAATGAAGGACCAGAGAAGCTAAACATCAAGTAACATCAGAAAAGAACAATACCACATCCTACAACATAGTTAGAAACATTACAGGAATACATAATCAAAACCAAAGAAAACAATCCTACACCAGATTGGAACTTTTAATCAAGGCCCAACTGTGCAATCTTTAATTAATGGACCTACACTAATTATATGAAAGATCCACTACTCCTTCTTACTGCACGATTCCTTATCATCCATGTACACCTATTTAAGCCTGTCAATTGTGTGCCAGAGTTTTATTTCTTTTCTATATTGGAAGGGTAACTAGCTTCTGGTAACTAAATTGGATTGGCCCAACTTGTATCCAACAGCTTACCTAGAAAATACTAGTTCTCATCATATGTCTATCACTAATGCATTCATTGCACACAGGACACTCGTTCAACAAGCAATGCATTTTTTTTCTTCTCTACGATACTCTAGATGAAATTAGATGCTTACTGGCACCAACCCTTATTTGCAATGTTTCTTTTCATGCCTAATCCAAATCTCATGCACCTAACGCTGCTCTAAATCTTACACACATTCAACATTCCAATCCCATCACTAGTTTGGCCAGATATTGAGGAAATACACAGTCCATTACATCTAAACCTTAGTTCAAAAGCTACTTCGGATTGGGCTACGTGGACCATTTTTCTCTGCTCCAGCCTATTAAAAGTCATTCCTCGGCTATAGTTTTAGCAATCAATCCCTACAAAGACCTGACCCGTATACCACATCCACTATCTCCTTCAGATCACGGCTTTTTTTTACTCTCTTTCAGCATAGCTTACAACCTTTTACACCCTCTTTTTTTACCATTAACCCAACAACATATACAATCCCTCTGTTTGCGACAAAGTAAACCACACATCATTGCTGTCTTACATCACATTCATGGTGATCAAGATTCATTTTCTACACTTTGCAGAATAAATAAAAACTGCGAGATAAAAAAAAGACACAGAAGTATCCGAAATAATCCACTGGAAAGAAGTGAGATTTTCATGTTTCCAACAGATTTTGCAAGCCATATAGCTAATTCATGTTAGAATAGGAACTAGTTATGGTTATCAACCTAACCCTCAAGGTTAATTATGTCACCGAAATAGCTTGTACGTAGTACAATATTAGAGTCATTGGTGAAGTGTGTACCACAAAATAGTACATAAACAGCCTTTTTGATGCTTCTGTATCTTCTTCCTTAGTTCCTAACCCTAACCCATAAAACCCTAAGCTGTAGCTTTTTATGATCGAACAAGTCTTCACATAAACTAGTTTCCCAAGAATAGGGATAAACCAAATCTGGATCCAAGTGACAAACAGGAAAAAGAAAAGAACATGAGGAAAAGTACAATTCGAGAATATAGTAGCTCCAAATTAACTGCAGAAAAGGACCAGTACATTGGGCCAAACAGCGCCATCACACTCCTAAGCCCCAAATATCTTGATGCGGCAGCTGCGACACCCTGTCCACAATGACCAGTATGAGAAATTTTTAAGAATAAATACTGCAATTAGACATCAAAAAACTTTCTTATTAAGTCTATTCAAAGTAATGCAAATCTCAAGAAATCCTATTGCTAACTGTAATACCTAATTTAAATACCATATGCCCCAGAAGGAAAGCTCAACAACCGATTTATCATGTGTCTTGCTGATAAATAAATCATAAACATTTTTAACCTTTTTCGCTGCAAGCAGGGCTGCTCTAGACTCCAGATTAATTGCTGCTAAGTGTCCACCCTGAGAGTCAGAAAATTAGACTAGATATGTTACATTCCTAAAAACGTGTACGTAGTTGATAAAGCATTATCCCAATATTGTGTCTATTTGAGTATGAATATCTCTTTCAGTGCGTAGCTATCTGTTTCAGTGTATATCTAGAAAAGAGGATGTACATATAAACTACTTCCGAGCCCAAAGGACGGGCCAAGAAATCCAACTAAGTAGACAATGATAAAGACATGTTGGCAGTAAAATCACACAATAGAGACGACGCAATGCCTATCTACAGGATCAAAGACATAACATAAGCAAAACAGTATCTGATACAGAAGTCGACCAGATAAGACTAGTGTTAGTAACTAGTGACATAAAAAAGAATTAAAGAGTAGCTACTGTGAACAGAACAAAAAGCCATGAAAATATCATAATGTTATCATCCATCTGGGTGCTTTTTATAAAAAAAGGTTCTCTCATTCGAATTGTATTTTACTACCGCCAAAGGACACCGAGGAGCATCACATATTACAGTGAAAAGCTCCCAGGACAATCACGCTCCTAAACTAGAATTGTAAACGTAATTTTAAAACTATGTTGTGGTTGGAGAAAGCTATTTATGGGCTCAATGCTCAAACAGTGCTGCGACTTGGTTTGGCGAGTTAACCCTTAGCTGCTAAGGCTATGTCTAATTATTTGGTCTTAACTCCAAAATGAGGCAAATTAAATTAAATATAGAAGTTTAACTATAATTACGCAAGGAAAATATATGAAAGGCAATAAAATTGCAGTCTGGTAGTTGTGAGAGCCGTCATGAAGATAATCGCGGGCCTCAACTTCTTCCTCTGATGATTGCCCAGTACTCTCCCCGTTGTTTTTCATTAAGCTAGTAACGTCAGAAACTATTTCTGGATTCTGGTACGCCCAGCATTCTTAAACAAAGTCGTCTGACTTTACTTGGTTGAGTATGTTCATAGCAAAAACTAACGAAAAGTGGATCCCCTAAGTCAAATTTAAAACTTATGTGAGTGCCAAACTATCATGCAAGAAGATTTTGCTCAGATAAGATATGTAACAGACCTAGAGATTGCTACTGACAAACGACTATTTTATCGTGGGACATGTACATAACTAGTACCAATTAAAAAACGAAGATAAAGGATTAAAGAAGATTACAGGATGTTCTAGACAGCGTAGTTAGGCACGTATTATGTTCCTTGTTACTGGGCTAGGTTCTTGTACAGACAATGTCGGGGTTCTCACTGTATCAGGTATGTAAATCACACCCACTAGGTTTAGTAAAAAATAAACTGTTAGATGGGTCCAAGCCCGTCTACAAATAATTACCAAAAGTGAACTGACATCTAAATATGAACAAACGACAGGCACCTAGAGAAAGGAAAAAAGAGAAGAGAATAAAAGTGCAGAAACATAAATAGTGGATCTTCTCAATCCGAGAAGAGTTCAAAGTAAATACTGATTAGGTCACCGGGCTCTTGGTGTTCAGCCCATTACATCGCACCACTCTGAAGATTGCTGCCTGAATATGTTACTTGTTGCATGTGTCACACCTAGAGATGGTAAAAGTATCTAATTGTTGACCCGAGCCAGTCAAATCAAGCTTAGAATGTCGATGTTTTTGTATGCACAATAACTTGGTTCCTGGTCGCTTAAGGACCAAAGTCAATCAGAAAGCATTATTCAACCTCACAACAATTATAATCACGCAAGACAACTGAATTAACCATCTGTCCTTTGCATGTACCTTTCTGATAATTTCATTCTTTATTTGATAATTTGCAGCGTCGAACAACATCCTCCCAGATAATCCCCTTGCTAACTACCACAGCAGAGAACTTAGTTAACAATTGTATATCACAAACAAAAATCATATCATCCGGACAAAGATCTTACCATCTCGTATATTTTCCCCAATGTAAGCATCCCGCCACCCTAAAATACATAGATCAGTGCAATTCAGAGAGAAAAATCATGAAAAGGAGAAAAGTTCCTAAGTTGGAAGATACATAACCTTCAAGATCAGCGAACGGAGCTCCACTGTCCCAAACTTTAAAGCAGCACCTGCTTGCACCTTCCACTGGCTGAGTCCAAGTTCAAGACTACCCTGACTATCAGAAGCCTCAGAGCTTTCCCATGCGCGGGGAGAGCTTCCCGATGCCTCACTGCATGGGTAATCATAGAGCCTAAGCAATCAAATATATTGCAGCAAGAAAATTACTGGTTACCATTACTCGCAAGCCATGGATCTGTGTAGACATCAAAAGATCCAGGGTCCTAAAAGTAAGTTTAAGCCTTCAATGTGCAGCAAAAAATAATCAATGACAAGTAATAGCAGGAACTTTTCTCACTTTTGTGGTGAAATAAGTGTCATGGAAAAGGCAACAAACAAGGCAAAGCATTGCAATCACAGGCTGAAAAAGTAAGTTTTGACTCTTCCATATGCAACAGAAGGTAATTATTGATAATTATCAGCTATTTGTTTGACTCTTATTGGCAGCATTAGGAATCATTTGAGCCATTGGAAAGGCCAGCAAAATGTGGCCAATGCATCCCATCGATATTTTAAACAGATTAATATACCTGCAATAAAATAAAAACAAAAGCAAGAACTTCTGCTCATTCCAGATATCAGCAACTGCAGAACATTAAGAGAATTGGAGAGCTGATGTGCAATGCTGTTTCAGACGCTTTCTTAGAGTTAAATTCTTCTACCCAAGGAGAGTTGGTGTAGCTTATGATTACAGTGTAGTAAGTTGTAAATGTAGCATCCAACTTTTTGATGTCGTTCCATTATGTGTCATCAATTACTGAGTTGAAGTACCAAGTCCTTCACTTGTAACAACCTAAATGTCTTAACAGAACGTGTATGCCGATTTAAAAGGACTTAAAGATCTCATTTCCTGGACAAAAATCTGCAGACATAAAACTTGAAACCTGACCTATGTACATGGCTTATGACATGTAACGACCTCAATGTCTTAATAGAAATGTGCATGCCAATCTAAAAGGTTTAAACATCTCATTTCCTGGACAAAAATCTGCAGACGTAAAACTTGAAACCTGACCTATGTACATGGCTTATGACCACTTTTTGCCTTCTCATTGGGATTTAACAGATTCAAGACCTGTTTAGGTGTGAATCATACCTACGGATTCATTGAGACTAATAATTTGAAATGTGTAGTACATCAGGTTTGCTATTTATCTGACTTTACTTGAATACCTATTCTTCCTATTGATTTGCACAGCCGCAAATTATCTGGTATGCCCGCTTTATTTCTCAGTGTGGTTCAAAGCTGACTAATAGTAGGCCAGCATCAATACAAGCAAAGTAGCAACGCCACGTAATGCTTACTCAACAGGTGGGGGAGGAAAACATATGCATTCCTTGTGGTCGTGCATGTGTGCATGTGTCCAGAGTCGAGGGCTGGAATGTTCTTAAGGTTCGTGAGAAGTGATAATTACAAAAGATTGTCCCAATTATTATACATCATCTTTTTGTACTGTGAAGGAGAAGATAAGAAGTATCAGTTTTCCATCTGCTGATGTTGCACTTGTCTTACTATTTACCAGTACATATTGCATACTTTGCCCACACTCTAAGCGCAATGACGATTCCCCCATGTCCCAGACATGTATTTATTCTTAGTATTACAACAGCCATATGGAAAGAAGTAACAAGACTAGCTTGCTTTGAAAGCCCCAATGACAAGAATGTCAACAAAACCAACGAAGCTTATTACAACCAAGGACTCAGCCTTATGAATATTTATACCCCAAGTCACAAGAATTACATCCTTTTGGCGCAATGGTAAGATAGCTTTATTTGTCACAAAAGTGAGGGTAAGGGTGAGTACATCAATCGTCACCAGTCTTCGAAGTGGCAAGTGGCAAGTGCCTCGTGCAGTGTGTCGCCCTTTTGGCTGCCTATCTATTTTTGAAGCAGCTTGAACTCAAACCAAGCCATTTATTTACTACGATGAATATGACCCT
The DNA here is from genome assembly GCA_033065855.1 of Escallonia rubra. Classification (NCBI taxonomy): domain Eukaryota; kingdom Viridiplantae; phylum Streptophyta; class Magnoliopsida; order Escalloniales; family Escalloniaceae; genus Escallonia; species Escallonia rubra. Next base: position 41,111 of record JAVXUO010001799.1, on the reverse strand, counting down.
CCCATCTCATGAACTCTCATACACTAAAAAACTGACGGTACCCAATACTTTTCAACAATGCACTCATATCTCGTGTTAGCTACAATTCCATACCTATAAGGCCTCTCATGTGCCAATCTCAATCAACAAACTATTTACTTCCGTACTGTCGGCACTGCTAAATACAGTGGGCAACTTTACATCCTTAAAAATTGCCAAAATAAATATTTAAACCAATTCGATAGGACAGTTAATTGTTCAAGTACAGTACCTTGAGTAGTCTTGCAAGAGATGAAGAAAGATTTCCACTTCCAGATCTTCAGTAGGCAATTTGGTTGAACAAGGTACCTTCAGCTCCTTTCTCACACTAAGCAAGACGTTTCTATATGATGGCCTCCAGCCCCTACCACAATTACCAAAAGAAACGAGTTCAAAATCAGGTCTCCCAGAAATGCCAGCAAAAACAACTAGAAATCGTAACTTTTGCTAATAGCTAGTCCATGAATAGTCAACCTCAGCGTAGAGCGTGCATCAGCAGCAAGGAAGAAGAATCTGGACTCGAGAATGGTTAGAAAATCGTCCCTCTCATAAGGGTCCTCTTGAATCATGACATAGTCAATATCTGCCGGTTTTGTTAATGACTTCAATAAAGGACTGAAGTAACTGTAACAAGTAACCCAAATTTCAACATCCCAATTCGACAACAAGAAATTACTTGAACAACAACACTATTCATATGTGATTTAGAAATTAGAGTGGGCTTGGAACATTGAATACATGCCTTGGGCCGAAGAGAATCCTCTCGATATCGTGTAACTCAGAGGCAGTTGCGAGTTCAAGTACAGATCGAAGCTCGGGATCAGATGCTGTGCGGGGTAGAAACCAGAGTTAGTGAAATACTCGTAGCGTAAAAAAACTTGCTTCTCAAAAGTGCGCGTCCTCCCCGTAGAGAGTTGTATACCTTGGCCTTGGCCTTGGCCTTGCAGTGAAATTGAAGCATGAAGCCGGATACCGTTATTATGACGCCAGGGAGACCTGATAGTCTGCAAGATTTACCAAACGAAGTCATTATTAAGATTAATTACAGGCGAAAAAACCAAGGTATTTGCAGAGAGAGAGAGAGAGAGAGAGGAATACTGGGTAATTTGTGGTGAAGGGAGGGAAAGGGAAGGAAATGTGAGGGTGTAAATGGGTAGCAACCGCGGACATCTCTGGATTGGAACTTAGAATGAAGCCTGCACCAGTGACCAGTGTAAGCAGCTACTGATTACTTTACAAACTTTGCTACTTCTTCAGTCGGCTCCGTCGTTTTTACTCTTGACCTCTCCTCTTCTTCTGGTACTAGTACTAGTATCTCTTTTATGTCTACTACTAAGGCCCCACGCGCCAACGCGCTCCCGGGGAACGCGCTCCCGCACGTGCCTTACTTTAAGCAGACACATATGCTCCCGTGTATGCTAAAAATTTAAAAACTTTAAAGGTAACAAGACTATACAGTCATATTTAAATGTGTTACAGCTAGTCTATTAGTTATTACATCGCATATATAAAATAGGTGTCAAATTTATAGAATCTACATTGTCGTTTGTTGTGTTTACTGCTGAGCAACTTTGGAGTCAAACATCCTCAAGTTCTCTTACGTTCCATTTGGTTGGAAAGCATGTTGATGAATTATACATAGGTGGAGCTAGTTGGAGAAGATGTACAGATCGGAAGTTGATGCTTGCAAGAATTTCATTGCGTTCTTTTGCGTCCATTTCAACCACTTGTTCAGCTGTTTTACCAATCACCTTTTTCTGCGTTGTTTCCAAAGATGGTTTGTTGTATAGACCGTCACTACTGTCTATGATTTCACACTTGATTCTACATATGTGTACAAAAAAAAACAGTGAGCGAAAAGTGAATACATGTAGGAAGTATGATAAGAACTGATATTAATTTGATGATAACTTACTTGGGTACAGCAATGGAGTCCTCGAATGTGCACCTACAATTGAAAAGTCTTCCAATTGGTTCATTGGTTGCACAACTGCATTTATTGCATGCAATATACCATATGCGTCGGGAAAGAATAGTTGCCTTTATTTTGGCTCTCACCCATGTTGCATTTTTATGTTGTTTGACAATGGCAATAATTTAGATGAGATGAAAATGGTATGAGAAGATAACAACGATAGTGAGAAGCAATTACAATCAGAATAACAGTAGATAAGTAAGCAAAAGATGGTTTGGCTCATACTCTACATGGTTGTCTTTACAATAGAGCGTAACATAAGATTCTACGTTCGCAAAATTATGGAGTATAAATATGACAAGTTATTACAACAAGTTTATTATAAAGATGGATACGAATAGGAATTTGAAAATTAAAAAAAAAATTTATTTGACCAATGATATTCACCAATGAACAATACATGACAAAGAAACAAATATATATATATTTTTTTGCAAATATGCGGGAATCACTCGATCGATTACCCTCAAATAAGCTCAATCTTTGACTCAGTTCATTTCACATAAGTTTGAGTAACATGGTCAGTTACATATACATGTCTAGGCGAGAATATAATAGTAAGATAGTCAATTACATACACGTCTATATAGTTTAGGCTAAACTTTTTTGTTGTGAAAATGCTCTTTCATTTCATTCAAAATCTCAAGAATGCCATTATTGACATCTCAGTGAACGGCACTACATGTGCATAATGGATGCTAATTAGGCGCATGATCCAATTTCCCATGTAAAGACACCACTGCTTTGTGCAGCAGTTCCACTTTCAAAGCTACGAATAGTGTAAGCATCATGTGAAAGAGAATTTATAACGTATGGTCATTGACTAAAAGCATTAACTTGGGAAGTTCAAAGCTTAACATCACCATCTTGTGAGGATACAGATACAAACCATCACTACAAACCCATGAGCTTCCAGTTCCAAGATAAAAATCTATGAAATCAAGTCTCAAAGACGAAATTAAAGATGTCATGAGTGGATAACTTTAATACAATAGAAGGTAGGAAAAAGAAAAAGAGAAATTAGTTGGGCTTAATGGAGTTGTAATTAGCCGATGAAGATGAATGGAGAAGTTTAAATCAAAAATGGCTGCAAGCATACTATGTGTTCTTCGCTTGCAATAGTATGTTGATCAGCGCATAACTTAGCACACACTCCTATTCCAAAATCATTGTAAACATCCAAGAGGCCATCTTTGAGCATGGCATCAATTACAGTTTCATGTCCTAGCCGAGATCCCTTTTTTCTTAGTGTTTGCTGGTTGCGCCTTTGACTGCTTATCCAATTATGTAGAGCCAAAATCTATGTCGCATTCAGGGATGCTAAATTAGCGCATAATCCAGTTAATTCTTGCTCAACTTTGGTCGCCTACTTATAGCCTCTGTTTTGATAACATGAAAAGATTTCCAAAGATCTATGAACTATGTACCCTTTAGTACCTATAGATTTACTTGTGAATGCTATCTAATCTACCGAAAATGGTTGCAATTATTAGATGAGATGAAAGGAAAAGTTTAATTCAGTAATGGTTGCAACCATACTGCATGTTCTTCTCTTGCTGCAGTATAGTGCTAGAAAATGCCCCCAAAATCATTGTAAATATCCCAGAAGCCATCTTTGAGCATGGCATCAATTACAGTTTCATGTCCTTGGATAAAGTTGAGCCAAAAGATCCCGATTCAAGATAAATTCATGAGGAAGTGGTATCTCTTTAGGATCTACGCCAGCGTTTAGAAATTGGTTAATCGCCGAGATCCCTTTTTTCTTAGTGTTTGCAGGTTGAGTAGTCATGCATGACAAGGATCTAAACTTGTTCACAAACTCAATATTTGATAAGAGTAAGTGGAGAACCCACAATCTGCTAATTGAGCATCTGCTCACAAAACTCCTTTGTTGCTGATTTGTTGTGCCTTTGACTGCTTATCCAAATATGTTGAGCCGGAATCTATGTCAAACTTAGGGATGCTAAATTGGCACATAATCCAAATAATTCTTCCCCAACTTCGGTCGCTTACTTATAGCCTATATAGGGATAGGGGTCAACCAAAGTCAGTATCCTTCATCACCATCCCTCCTCTTTGGCTCCATCTTAATGTCTACAGCCTGAGTATTCTTGAATGACAAGGATCTAAAATATGTTTAGTGAATCATACATGCTCACATGTAACAATATGCACTTGATAAGTTTCAACTCCACAGTTGAAAGAAGATTAGTTTGAGCATGAATTCTAAAAATGAGTTGTCTCATGTTCTCAGACCTTGCTCTTGTATTAGACAACGCTATTAACTAATGTTGAGTATGCAACTAACTTAAGTAGTGTTTAGACTCCAATAAGTAACTTGTTTATCAAAGTAGTGGTGCGAATAATAAGCAGAGAATTGCTTTCAATTTTGGTGCCAGTAATTACTTTCAATTGCACCAGTAACTTGTTTAGCAGAGAATTGCTCTCAATTTTGGTGCCAATAACTTGTTTAGCAGAGAATTCCTTTCAATTGCACCAGCAACCTGTTCAACAGAGAATTGCTTTCAATTTTGGTGTCAATAATATGCTCAACCTCTTGTTACTGGTGCAAAAATATTGTTATTGATGTTATTATAATCCCAAAATTTGAAGAATGCCATGACTAACCTCTCAACTGTTCACAGCAGTACACGTGCATGGTATCTTGGACACCGTATGTTTCTCTTCTTCTTTCCTGCTTTCTGATGACCTTCTCTTGTGTAGTAAATTCTCTATGCTTTTCTTAGTACTTTTTGCTAAACAAAAGTTACTATTTTTCGGTTAGTTCTCCTTTTTTCTTGCTTCCTACACTTTTTTTTAGTGGTTGTTATAAAATATTCTATCTTTAATCTCCTTAATTTATACTACCGTGTTTTAATTCCCCTTACCTAATTTTCAGTTTGTGTACAACGACATCGAAATGAGGCAGGCCGATTTCCTTAATTTGTGCTATTGTGTTCAGATTCCTGTTATTGTATTTTAATTATTTAGTTATTGTAGCATTCTTACTTCTTAGATTTTTCTTATTTTAAGGACACAGCTTTTCCGAAGGATTTTTTTTCTAGCTTCTCAGGTTCATATCTGAACTTGTTCTATACCTGTAATTTTGTTGCTTCAATTTCTTTGAACTTCTCCTTATGCCTTTCAACCATTTGCGATAGATTGGGTAGTTTTTGCAAGTAAATCTATAGGTACTAAAAGGTACGTATTTTGAATTGTCATCAAATGTAACATTTCAAATGACAAACGCTAAAAATGATACGGAAAGTGGTTCATATAGTTCAAGAGGCAAGAATAAGTCGACATAGCGTAAGAGAAACTCGAATTTAGGCCCATCTTTGAATACTCTTTCTATCGATAAGAAAATGTTTCTTCTAATGTAGGCATAGTTTTAGTCTTTTACATCACAATTTTAGTCTTTTACAAGAAGTACACGGTTGTCGTTAATGTGATTATAAACTGTTTCGACATTAATTATGTTGATGTACTAACTGAAGGTGCAATGGTTTTGCAGTATAATTCAAACTAATTGGAACTCTTGCTCATTCTCTCTTTGGTCAAGTTCGGTCGGAAGGAGCGCTCTTGAGTAAGTAAACAACTTCCCTTTTTAAAAAAAAGTCAGTATTCTAAATTTATATGCGGACAACTTTCTCTCTCTAAACTTATCTCCTCCTTCTCTCTAAGAAACCCTACCGCCGCCCCTTCCTCCTTTAGCTCCCATGGCTGTGAGGATGAAAGGGGAGGTCCTCCCTGTACTCCTCCTCCTTTTCTTCCTCTTTATAGCATCCTCTCCTGCTTCCTCGGCACTCCATCTTTGTCGAATCGCACTGTCCATCATCGACTTCCTCCACGCTCCGATCATCAAGTCCCCCACAGATCGGAACTCTTTCGGCCTCAAGGTTTTTCCCCTCCTTCTGATTTCCCCAGATCTGAGATTTGTTCTCAGATTTGTCATCATTGTTGCTGGATCTTTGATCAGGTTGGTTTGGTTAGATACATCCGATGTAAATCAGAAATGAAGAACTTGTGGCTTGAAGATGCCGTATTTGCGAGAGTCGAAGGATGCACACTCCTTTTGAGCTGCGGATCGCTTCAATCTGGACTTGGGAGGACCCCTTTCAGCTATTGGAGCTCCGATGAAAGCCGCGGTAGTAATGTAAACAGTCACCAAAAGCGGCCCATGGCTCTCGCCCCTGTTTCAGTGGGAGCTAGGGATCTGATGCAATTTTTTGCATCTTCCCGCCTCTGGCTACCCCTTAATTTGGTAATCCCAAATACGGGTAGCCCTTATGTTTTCTGCGCTTTCCTCCAAGGCCATGTGAGCCATTTTCCAAGATCATCCGTTTGGATGCGTTGTCTTAGTTGTTCCAGGGATACCCGTTCGGGTATCGCCTTAGGTTGTAATGGGTGATGTATTTTAATGAAATTTGCTTAGGAAAAAAAAAACAACAACTTCCCTTCTTGTTAGCAATTGAAGGAGCCCTTCTCTTTACACCTTTTTCCATGTACTTAATAGAGCCTAACTTAGGATCTAGTAGTCATATGAATGTAACCTAGATGGTTTCGATATGTACTTTTTAGTATCTAATAATTTACTTCAAAACACAACCTAATCACTGAAAATAGTTGCAAGGCATGGTGTTAGTTTTTTTAATGATAAAGCTGAAATGCAAGAGGAAGTAGAATGCGGCTACTGCTGAAGCTTTTTACCTTGTGTCATAATTGAGCTCGAGGACAACTGACCTATGGTAATATCTTTCTTTGGTCTTAGCATAATAGCATAATAAAATCAATCTCCTTAATAAAAATAAAAACAACTATATGCAGAGACCTAATATAGAAAGGAAGACAATGAGGGAGGAGATATCATGTTCCTAATGACCTCTGTAAGTGTATATATAGCTACACATGGTAGAAAATGATTGCGTTCAAATGATTTAATATATTTCCTGCCACTGTAGAAGTTCAGATTTTTTATACTCCACAATTGAAACGAAATTGAATGCACTCACATGAACTTAATGTGGATGGTTCTCATATTTTCCTCTTAGTACCTATAAAATTATTTGAAATGACAACCTATTTTACAAAAAATGGTTGAAAGGCATATGGAGAAGTCCAAAGAAAACCCAGGTTGACATCTTTTTGTAAGTTGAGGATGATAATCATTGTAACTTCTTTGTTGGTTATTAGCAAAATCACATGATTGAAATACATGAAAAGAGAAACGAAAACAGTTTAGTCAGCAAATAAATTTAATGACTAACCTTTTTAGATAATTTTGCAATTGGTGTGACGATAAACTGGCAGCTTGTTGCCTCATTGGTAAAATCATGAGTGTTGGCCTCTTGGGTGATTGGATCCACAAGATACTGTTTTGGAAGCCTAAATGTTGTGGATGATGTCTTTGTTTTCGTTTTGCCTGAATGACAATATAACAACACATGAAATTAACTAAGGTTTTACTCTTCATCTCAAATTGAAGGAATGTATGAAAAATATAATTTATGTGTGAGACTTGCCATGTTTGCAAGCATACGATCTCAAGTATGTCTTTGTTGATGTCAATTGTCGATGATGGAGTTGTTGACAATGTGTAACATCCCCGAAAATCCGGAGCTCCGCCGCCCCGAACTCTCGAGGCGTTAGCCTACCGGATCACATCAAACCTGTTGAAGCTGTTCACTAACACATATTCTAAATCATCTAATTCAACGTCAACTCAGATCTCTCAAAATACTAGATTACAACCCCTTAGCTTGACTATTACAACTTAGTCCCTTCACAATTCGAATTTCTAAGAACAAATTAATAGTACCGACTCGCGCAGGGGTCTTACTGTACAGTAGTGGTAGGCTCACCGGAATCTCACACGGACTCTAAACCCCATTCTCGAGCAATCTACTGTTGATCAAAACCCTGCAGAAAAGAATCAAACGAAGATTGAGCTTTTGAGAGTTCAGTAAGGTCGTACAAAGACTAACAAAAGGATTACAAAATGATTCCAAAGAATCCAACCTACGAAAATTTCCAGAATACTTCAAACGGTCAAAAACTCAATGATTTTCAAAAGGATCAAAATTCATCAGAAATAGATACCAAAATAAACAATAATAATCATGATGGATTCCAAAACGATCAATAAAAGATCATCTCCAAAGCCATCATTCCAAAATACGATGATGGTTTTCTAAAGGTTTTCAAAACGCACACAGATCATCGGAGACAGTCCTTTCCAAAACACAATGAAGATTTCTCAAGGGATTTCAACACGAGCACAAATTATTTCAGAATATACTTTCCAGTCATTTCCATAACAGTCACGACAATATACAGAACATATAAAATAAAAAATCAACATTGATCATGGGTGGTCGCGATGCCATTCAGGCAAAGTCGTGCACATGCATGATGTACCATAATATAATTACTAGCCCTCTTCATCGGTCAAGGAACTAGCCTGCTTCCCCGTAGGAAACAGTAACAATCCAGCCTTATACCGCCTCCCCACAGAACGGATAGCCAACACAGAAAAATCAACAATATCAATGAGCGTTAACATAAGCTCAAATCACCGAAATCAAATCGGATTTCAATAACAATAAACACACTGAGATCTGGCGCCATTCGAAATTCCAGAAGAAAAATCACAAATAACTAGCAAAAACGATTGCAAATAGTAATCGAGTTTAGGCACAACAATTCGGAAGAACGGATACAAACAATTGCCAGATTTGCTCAGCACCCAATAATCGGTGAGCATCACCATATTTCCAAATAATCGATCCAGGTTCAATATTAGGATTTTTCGGGCAATAACATTCTGATATCAATACATAATTCAAAGTTCGAGATTAATCATAAGTAGATCAAATGAGTACTTACGAGTAAGAGTTATCAAAATAAGGGTTCAGACATAGTCCTTACCCAGAGTTCAAATAGAATTCCTTACATGGATCCACAGTTGGATTATTCTAACCGGAAAGTCTTTAGCTTTACCCTAAACGGAATAATCGAATCATTAGAACACAGCCTACAGTACAATATTATAGCTTAATACGGACTCACACATACTCCCAAAATGAACCTCCTTCATCGCGTATATAAAATTACCAAAATGCCCTTAGGTGTAAAATTACCAAAATGCCCCTCACGGACTTAAATCACCAAAAATGGTCTTCTTGTAAGTAGAATCACTATAATAACCTTACCGTATGCAATTTTACCCAAAATACCTTTCTTAGATCAAATTACCAAAATACTCCTTTGGGATGGCAGATTACCAAATACCCCATGTTACATTTAAATCATCAAAATGACCTTTTCGTATGCCAAATCACTAAAATACCTTTACCGTATGCAAATTAACTGAAAATACCCTTTTAGGTAAAATTACCAAAATACCCCCCTCGGGGTGGCAAATTACTAAAATACCCATGGGGGTTTCCGGCACTGGAAAAATTCCAAAACATCTTAAAATGCTATTTTCATTATCCTGAAGTCATTTTTGGTCTAAAAACTATTTTAAAAAAAATTTCGCTCGAAAATTCCGAACCAGTGTCCGGACCGAGCGCTAAAAGGCCAGTTTCTAGAAAAATACCTATCGGCTTCGAAATGACACAAATTTTTAGATAATGAATCATATCAGTAAAATAATATTTTCCTAAAAATTTTAGATTATAATTAACTTCGTTTACTATGTTAAACAAATCCGGAATTTCCTCTAATCGATACCCTAATTTAACATCCTTCGTGGACACCAAAAAAATTTTCAAAAATTTAAGAGCGTAGTTCTTGTAAAAATCTTGGGGTTACAATTTTTCACTTTGTCCAATTTTGACCCCAGATATTTATAAAAAAAAATTCGGATTAAATTGCCTAAATTAATCTGTTTTTAGCGATGATTACACTTACCTTGCAGATTTGAAACACACACTACCACACCTTTTCTACACACAATGCCTTCTTCTTCACCTATCCCCTGCACTACCGAAGCACATGGCTCCTCCAAACTCACACATACACCCATCAATTCATCATTAACACACTAGACAACACCTACATATGATTAATTTCATCTAAAAATGCATCCTAACACAATCAAACACATAATTACGCAATTTGCACACATATATGAGTTGTGTTCCCAACCTATTCAGGTGGCACCCCAGGGCCCACTAGGGAACCCATTTTGCACGACACGTCGACACATTCAACGGTCAATTATTCAACGTTATCAACTGGTCAAAATGCATCTTACATCGAACATTTACGACAATTCATGACAAACATATTCTTGTCGCCAAAGTAGCGATGTCAGCGACACCAATACTTGGGAAAAGCTTGCAAGTGAGCGCGACTCCCACCTTGAGGGGGTCGGCCACCCCCTTTAAAGGGGGGTCGGCCACTTTCTTGAGAAGGGGGTCGGCCACCTCCTTAAAGAGGGGGTCGGCCACCCTCTTTAAGGAGGGGTCGGCCACCCTTGTCGCGGGGAGGGCTGCTGACACCACATTTTGCATTTCATTCGAGCACACTCTCTCTCCAATGCTCACCCGTCAAACGTGGCCGCATGATGATCGTTGTCACCCATGTACCATCGCCATGACGACAGTTGCTCGCAGCTGTGCACTATTGTCTGGGCACCGTCTCCGCAACGACCATCGCCCGCACGCTCTCTAACATTCTGCCTCGCCCGTGCGCCGCGCCACTTTCATAACATGTGCCCCCGGTACCAGGTATTGTCTCGCGACAGTCGTCGCCGCGCCCATCCGTCACAATCATATTACATCATTTCGGGGGGCTCCGCTCGTAGAGCTCCAGCATGAGGACCCTCCGCAGCGGGATGGGCTTGTTACCACAAAGCCATTGCTGACGAGGGATAGGTTTGTTACCACAAAGCTATTGTCGTCCTCATTTCGGGGGGCTCCGCTCGTAGTGCTCCGGCATGAGGACCCTCCGAGGCGGGATGGGCTCGTTACCACAAAGCCATCGCCGCCGCAGGATAGGCTCGTTACCACAAAGCTATCGCCGTCTTCATTCTGGGGGGCTCCGCTCGTAGTGCTCCGGCACGAGGACCATTCGCAGCGGGATGGGCTCGTTACCACAAAGCCATCGCCACCGCAGGATAGGCTCGTTAACACAAAGCTATCGCCGTCTTCATTCCGAGGGGCTCCGCTCGTAGTGCTCCGACACGAGGACCCTCTGCAGTGGGATGTGATCGTTACCGCAAAGCCATTGTCGCCTAAGGTGACTTGCATGATACTAGGCATTGAGCTGCGACCATGTCCGCTCATGTTGCCGGTGATCGTCGGCGCCCCCAGGACGATGACCCCCGGGTCACTCCGGGACGGGAGCAAGTCTTTGGAAGGCATCACGCCTAGTCTACCTAGCAGTTGGCTATAGGGGCAACCCTCACCGCTGTCAGGTTCTCTACGTGTCCCTTGACGCACCTTTGTGGGATTCAGTAAGGGCTTAGACTGATGGCTGGGGCAACGGGCTTACTCTGATCATGCCGTCATGTGTGGTCAGTCTTCTCAGATAGGTAGAGAGATGCTACGTGAGGCAGGGCAGTGCGAATTTGGGGACCGGCAGTCCGATGGAGAACCGGTATTTGTGGACCCCCTGGTGACGTGTCACTCCCAGGGGATGACACATGTCAGCTGATGACACATGCACATTTTTCCTTATAAATAGGGGACCTTGGGCTTCATTTTAGAGACGGCTCTCTCATTTGACATTTTCACTTTCTCTCTCTAAAAATCCATTCTCTCTGGAAATCTAGAGAGAGAAACACATTTGGACTTCTGACATCGGACCCTTGACGCTGCACCCCTGACTTGGACCCTAGCTTGGATTGTCGACTACCGGCCCTGTTCATAGCCGCCCTGCCTGCGCAGCGATGCCAGCCCTCATGGCCTGTCTGGGGAACCTTACTCTCTGCCCTTACTCCGCCCTCACTGTCTTTCACTTTGCATACTTAGAAGCTGACTCGGACTGCAGCCTTTGTGGCACCTCCACGTAGGTACGAACCCACTTTCCTTGGCATCATTTTGGCGACTCCGCTGGGGAGGTGAGCATCGTATTGCAGTCTGCCTACCTTCCACACTTACGCACCATGCCTATACAACGAAGAGTTACGAGGGCTACTAGCCAGGGCCTTATCCATACCGTGCAAGAGGAAGACCACTTGGGTGAACAAGAGGGGACTAGTGCCATGCGTCTCCAAGACTAGCCACTAACTACTGCGCCTGACGTACAAGTTGCAGTCAATGCGGCCATCCAACAGTTTACGCCCACTATAACCAACATACAAGACTCGCAGACCGCACTTATGACCGCCATCGTGGAAATGCAAAAATCCATACAGGCGATGGCCTCACAGCAGATTGTGCCACCGATCCACCCTACAGGACCTGGGCCGTTTCCTGACACTGCCCAGGCCCCAGTGTCGCGACCACCGCCGCCTCGAACGTTTAGACCCTTGGCGGTAGGACTTGCGACATCTTCCCTGCCTGTAGCTGATACACCGCATCCCGTGATGCCACCGCGCAGGCCACAAAAAGACTTGGGACCCTTGTTGCAGCAGGTCCTCCCTATTGTTGCGCCTCAGCACGTACCAGCCAGAAGCTTTTTCGAAACTCATGACTCCATTGAGATGGAGCCTAATCCCTACCCAACGGAACAACACCAAACAACCGGTCAAGTGGTGGATATGTCTCGCCCACCCACCCATGCCCCCATACACTTGCCATTGCCAGCACCTATCATATATCATCCCTCTGTTACTCCTGCTCATCAGGTTTCCCCGTCTGGGGGCTCGGGGGCTCGCGGCCCCCCAGCCAGCCATCATCCCTTGGCTGGCCCTGAAGCAACATATCCCCATTATGTCTCCAAGTCAGACTTCGACGCACTCTTCCACTGCCTGTCACAGACTTCTGCACCCAACTCATCAGCCCGACTGATATAGCCATCATACCATACCATATGCCAACGATATAGCCATCATACCATACCCGCTCAAATACAAGCAACCCACCTTCGTGCTTTTTAACGGACGTGAGGGCAACGCCCGTGAGCACTTAACAAGGTTCGCTGGCTCATTGGAGCAATATGGCCCGGGCGATAGTTTGAAGTTGCGGGAGTTTCATAAGTCCCTCACAGGCTTGGCATACACTTGGTATCACCAGATCCCCGCGGGGACTGTTCATTCTTGGAGTGAAATGGTCCAACTCTTCTTGGACAAATTCCACTACGAAGCTGAAAGGGTAACCATAGTGGATATCGCCGGTATCCGCCATAATCCTGGTGAAGACCTAACCAAATATGTGCACCACTTTCACCTTAAATGCCTCAAATGTACATATTTTAGTAAGGATGAGACTTTGGTTCCCATCTGTATAAAAAACATGAGTGACATCTACCGGGTGCATATCGAGAACCTGCAGTTGAGGTCATGGGACACCTAAAAGAAACAGCCTGCCGTACTTACGAGTCGGTCGGCCATGTCAAGTCGTGGAGGCCTCACCCGCAGAATGCACTGTTGGCCTTAGCAGACACATCTGGCACTCAGAGCAACACAAACACCACCAACAACAGAAACAACTACACTAGCTTCAAGCGTCAGTTCCAAGATAGGGACCCACGCTCCGACAAGCGAAGACAACGGGAGACTGCCCCCGACTATCCATGTGATTTGAATACGGTGAAAGAACTCTTGACGGAATGGGTGGCATATGACAACAACTTCCAACTGCCACCAATGCGGATCAACATCACGGACGCGGAAAAGGCCAGACCCAACTACTGCCCTTACCATCAAGCTCTTGGCCATCATCTCAAAGACTGCAACGGGCTGCGCGCTATCTTTGCAAGGAAGGTCGCGTCAGGCGACCTACAGCTACGGAAGAACAACGATGTGCGTAGGGACCCTTACCCACACCATGGCAACAACAATCGGGAGCATCACGTGCTCATGGCCATTACTGACCACATCGAACTTATTATCCCCGAAGCCCCTACGGAGGTCATTCCCACGGTCACCCCTTGTGTGCCTTCCGCTCCTCAGCCAGCATCCTTAGTCGGACAAATGACAAAGATTACTGGCTTTTTTATGAAATGGGGTTTTCACCCGCGGCACGGACCTACCTCTCAAACTGTGTGATCGAGGTCACCACAGGCCTTGGTCCCGAATGTTTCACCGCCCATGCCGAACTCAGACACATCCCTTCTACCGCATTCATTTTCTCGGATGAGGACTCGCCACCAATGGAACATCACAACCGACCCTTGTAACTCGAATGCACCATTAATGGCACGGGCTTTCACCGTGCCTTAATAGACTGTGACGCCTCCATCAACATCATGCCTCTCATCACCTTGCAACGGGCCGACATTCTCCTAAGAAAAATCATCTGCGACCCCGTTAAGATTTTTGGCTTTGGGCAGGGTCCCCAGTCGACCCTCGACCATATCACTGTCGACCTCATGGTAGGAACTATCCGTCGCGACACTACTTTTCACGTGATAGACAGCGAGTCTGCCTTCCACCTCCTGCTTGGCCGACCTTGGATTCATGTTAACAAGGTCGTTCCCTAAACGTACCACCAGTGTGTGAAATTGGTGGCCGGTCCTGCGGGACATGAGGTAGCGATGACAATCCCCGCAACCAAGGTCCCCTTCGAATGTGCCGAATCTTACTTCGCCGAGGCCTCCTTCTTCACTGAGCTTGCTGAGGATGGTGAGAATGCTACTCATATACATTCCACCAAATTGCCAAATTGGGATAAACTGTGTGGAAACAAGCCTCCCAAGTCCAAGACCAAGAAAAGCACCAAGAACAAAGGATCAACATCAGCGCCGCCGCCCGCTGTCACAACCAACTCCCCGCCTTCATCCCCCAAGTCCAAGAAACAAAAACCTGAACCAACCTTCCAACGCATTGTCAAAGACGGAAAAGTGATCTACCAATTATGACGGTGTGCGGGGGCTTCAGGTGGTCCGTCATCTGACCCCATCGATCCCGACCCGCCCACGGAGACCGAATGGTGTTGCGCGGCAGAGCACTGCCCGCCAGACCCCAAGCTTACCCCGGGCGCTGCCCCGCCCTGCTATGAAGACGGCCCTCGACCGCAGGCTGAAGATCTTGAAGAAATCAACCTGGCTAACCCAGGCGAGGAACCTTGATTAACATACATTGGCACAAAACTTGCCCCAGGCCGAAGAGAGGAATTGGTTACCCTCATTCGCGAATATCGCGATGTATTGGCATGGAGTTACAACGAGATGCCTAGATTGGATCCCGCCTTGGTGACGCACCATCTCAACATTGCTACCGGGTCCAGCCCTGTTCGACAGCACCCACGATCTTTCCACCCCGAGCTCGAATTAAAGATTAAACAAGAGATAGAGCGACTTCTGTAGGCTGGCTTTATTGAACCTATCACTCACCTCATATGGCTGGCTAATGGTGTCCCTGTACAAAAGAAGAACGGCCAAGTTCGCATTTGTATTGACTTTCAGGACTTGAACAAAGCATGCCCTAAAGATGAGTTTCCACTGCCCAATATCGACATGTTTACGGAGGCTGCCGCCGGACACGAGACCTTGTCTTTCATGGACGGTTTCGCCGGCTACAACCAAATTTGAATGAACCCGGCTGACTGTGCCAAGACCGCCTTCCGAATGCCCATGGGTAACTTTTGTTGGAAGGTGATGCCCTTCGGTCTCAAGAATGCGGGTGCTACCTATCAAAGGGCGATGACCGCCATCTTCCACGACATGATACACCGTACAGTGGAAAAATACGTCGACGATCTCATTATCAAGTCTAAGAAGAAAGTGATCACCTCGCTGACCTCTGAGCAGTCTTCGATCGTTGTCGCCAGTACAATATATGGATGAACTCGCTAAAATGTGCCTTTGGAGTCTCATCCAGCAAATTCCTCGGCTTCTTGGTCAATCGACAGGGCATCGACGTTGACCCTTCTAAGGCCGCCTCTATCCAAGAAATGCCCTCTCCCAAGAGCACCAAACAGTTGAAGACCTTCCTCGGTAAGGTTTCTTATCTCCGCCGATTCATCCCTGCCTTGGCCGAACTTATCACACCCTTCCAGCATTTGACGCGCAAGAGCACACCGTGGAGTTAGGATGCACCCCAACAACAAGCATTCGAACATATCAAGGCGGTCCTCATGTCCCCGCAGGCCATGGTCGTGCCAGAACGAGGTATACCACTATTGCTTTACTTGACCTCCACGCCCAGGTCCATAGGGGCATTGCTCACCCAAGAGGTGGATGGTGTGGAGCGTCTAGTTTATTATCTCAGTCGGTCAATCAGGGGACTCGAAGCCAATTACTCTGAGCTCGAGAAGCACTGCTTAGCCTTGGTTTACGCCTCGTAGAAATTCCAACACTACTTTTTGTCGCACCAGATCACACTTGTCACCAAGGCTGATCCACTACGATACATGCTCACACGCCCTGCCCTGTCTGGCCGGCTTACCCGTTGGTTGTTGCTCTTGGCCGAGTTTGGCTTATCCATCAAGAATCCTACAGCTCTACGGAGCCAAACACTTGTAGATCTCTTGGCCTTCTTCACACGCCAATAATATGAATTGACCTCAGATCAATTACTCGTGGATGAGACGGCCCTGATCACCGACATTGATGAATTATGGACGCTTGAGTTTGAGGGCTCAGCCACTAGCAAAGGTCCCCATGGAACTTCACTCCGGCAAGGGGGCGCCGGCATAGTCCTTCGAAATCCTGGGGGTGTTACCACATCCCTATCCTTCAAACTTGCATTCTCGGTATCCAACAATAAAGCTGAGGACGAGGCCTTTGTCATTGGCCTCATGCTGGCTACCAGTATGGAGGCTAAATCATTATGCATAAAAAGGGACTCAAACTTGATCATGAAGCAGGCTGACGGAGAGTTCGCAGTCAAGAAGCCAGCCTTGGCACCTTATCGCGCCCTGGTGCAATGTCCAATATGAACACCACAATAGACATGCTGACAGCTTGGCCACGATTGCGTCAAAGATCAAAATTGACGGTGAACAGCGCATGCTAACCATTATCAGGAGGAAAAACCATGCACAACATTGAACCTAGTCCTGAAGGACACTACTGCAGACGATTGTAGGCAACCGATCATCGACCAACTTAAGGCGACATCTCTTGCTTATGCCTCTACCCTTACAAACTTTTTGATGTTGGGAGATGTCTTGTACAGACAATGTCCCGGGGGAACTCTATCCAGGTGTTTGGCACCGGAAGAAGCAAAGCACAAACTACAGCTCGGCCATCAGAAGTGTTGTGGCCTCGACGGTCCCCCCCCTATACCGTCGCCTCCAGCGTATGGAGCTCTTTTGGCCATCCATGGCCAAGGATGCTTCCGATGTACAACGGGATTGTCCCGAATGCCTATATGCGCCATATAGCGCGGAAGAACTTGTAATCAACGTCGAGGGTGACTGGCGTCAGCCTTTCATCCAATATCTATCTCATGGGATTCTACCACCTGACCGTAGCTCGACACGATCCATCAAACCAAAATCGGTCAGATATTTTGTAACGGAACGCGAGTTGTTTCGCAAAGGGTTTTCAGGACGCACCCTCCGATGCTTGCAAGGTGCCCAAGCCGTGTAAGTGATTAATGAAGTGCACAATAGTGCCTGTGGGGAACATCAAGGATCTCAAAAGTTGTATGCAGAATTGCTAAGGTTGGTGTACTATTGGCCGACTATGGAATCCGATTCCATCTCTCATGTTCGACATTGCCAACCCTGCCAAAGACACGCTGACAGAATGCACACGCCGGCGTCCGACCTTTGAATGATCGTAGCCCCTTGGCCATTTCACTATTGGGCTCTCGACCTCATCAGCCCCATACACCCACCCTCGAAGGGTCACATATGGATCATGGTCGCGATGAAACGTTTCACAAAATAGGTCGAAGCCATACCTCTGCGAAGAGCCACGGGGGGCGCCATTGCCAACTTCTTGCGGGATCACATCATCTGTCGCTTCGGCATCCCCCGGTGCATCATCTTCGACAATGGCCCACCATTCATCAATAGGGATGTTCGGACTCTCATGGAAGCTGACGACATCAACCATGCCACATCATCCCCTTACTACCCACAAGGGAATGGTCAAGCTGAAGCTTCTAACAAAACTCTACTGCGGGTATTATCACGAATGGTCCATGAGGCGAGTGGTTCATGGTCCGAAAAGCTAAGGCTCGCCCTTTGGGCTTACAAAACTTCTAGGCATACAGCCACAAAGGCCACGCCCTTTTCCCTTGTCTACGGGGACGAGTATGTGGTACAGGCCGAGATTGCAGTCGCCTCGACTTGGCTCTCCCTAAGCAGTGGTCTCGGGGAGGAGGAAACCAGAATGGTGGCCCTTGAGGGCCTTGATGAAAGGAGAGCCAACGCCATGTGTCGAATGAAGAAATATCATGAACTACTTGTGAAAGCCTACGGGAAGACAGTCAAGCCTCGATCCTTTGTAGAAGGTGACCTTGTCCTCCAAGCCGCCAAGCATGTACGTGCTAACCTGTTAGCCCCTAAGTTCACACCCAACTGGGAAGAACCATTTGAAGTGCATACAACCAGAATCAACGGTTCCTGCCTCATGCTCAATCCAGATGACGGATAGATCATAGCCCCTATCAACGGCCGCTACCTGAAGAAATATTATGCATAACTAGCTGTGGATTGTTCCCCCCAGCCCTACCCGCCCACAGTTTAGAACATTTACACAACATTTTTTTTTTGTATATGCACACATGTTTATGACTTGTAACTTTTGTTGCTTATTACAAGTTCTTCCTTATGTAATGACATTTTGGTCCAAGTACTATCAATACACAGTCATTCTGCTACATACCCTTGTGTTTATCATACACTTATTTTCATATATGGTCACTAAGTCACTTGTTATCGGCGGGGAGGAGGGAACACCAGCAGGCAGCCATCATATGCAAGACATTTACCCATCGCAACAGAAAACAAGCACACCATGCATCAACCACACGAACCAACCACAAGACAACAAGCAGCCAGACTCATAACATCAACATATAAAATATACATTCGGAGTTTTGCTGGCCACTATCGGGCGCTCTTACTACATCAAAGTATCAGTCACCCTATGGAAAACTAGATAATAAAGCTACAGTCGGATGCGCGCTAAAAGCCTCTAATGTCTGACGCTAAGCTTGCAGCGCAGACCATCCAGCCTCAAACTCGGCATGCCGCCTTAGTCGCTCGGCCTCTCGAACCTCCACCTCGGCACGTCGCCTCTGTAAGTTGCCAAGCCTTCTCTGTAGGTCGGTCAACTGCCTCTCTATGTTTGCGACCTGCCCGTCAATCCCGGCCAGCTCCCCAGCAATCCCTGATCGCTCTACCTCCAACCCAGTTCGTCGCCTCTCCAGCAACGTCTCATCCATGCGCACAAGGGCCATCATCTCCCCCATAGCCCCCCCTCGCTCCTCGACCTAAAGAAGTTCGCCAACCAGTCCAACTGTAGGCCCAGTGATGTAAACGGAGAGAACTCTGACAGTGATCGACTGATGAACTCCGCTGTCCAACCTGTCGGTGGCACACTAGCAAATGGCAGCAACCACTCCACAAATCTCGCATACACCCACCTCTGCAGTACCGGGTTGCCCACAGTCACCCCCTCAAATGTCTGCGGGTACGCTGCCTTCACCAGCTCCAGTCGGCGTACTGTCTCAACAGGCAACTGAAGACTCTCCCACGATGCCACATCTGCCTGCCCACTTGAGGAGCCCCTAATGGCCTCTTCGACTGCTGCCCCACTCCCACCCACTATAGGCGTCTCCGACACTCCTCCTTCCATCTGCGCACCAACGGTCTCCTAGTGCATCACTAGTAGTGTCGCACCAGCCTCGATCGCCGACCCCGACGATGTGTCCTACTGACGCTCCAAAACAGGTTGTACCGGCATCTCCCGCTCATGCGCCGGGGCTGCAACCAGGGGCTCCAGCTCCGCCGAATCCTCATGCTCACCTACCGCGGCCTCCGTCTCAGTGCCCGTCCACCAGTAGCCACTGGCATCAAACATCATCGACTCGTCCACCGGTCCACCGTACAGGTCCTCCACTGTCTCCTCAGCCCCCGGCAATAGACTCACCCTCATACTCACCCCGGCCCTTGAAGTGCCGGCTGCCTCTGTCTCATCCATATCTGTTGGCCCACTCGCCTCGGCTGCCATCGCCTCCTCCGCCTCGGCAGTGGCACCCGCATCGCTGCCCCTCTCAACCGTCTGCTCCTCATGCTCCTGTCAAAGTCACCGTCAATCCATATACCTCTATTATCATGTGGAACCAATAGAAAAAATAAATAAAACTTAACCGAAACATCAACACAAAACATACCTCGGCCTCTGGCTCCTCTGATGCCTTGCGCGGCCTCTTCGACCCTCATAGGCGTGGGGCTGATGTCCCTGCACTAGCCTGACGAGCAGTCTCCATCATTCCCACTCAAAGTACCGACAGTGGACCCTTGCCATCCCCTGGCACCCTCGGCTCCTGCACCATCGGCTCCTCTCCATGGTCCTCCCCCGGGGCATCATCATCAGACCCTTCGGCCTCCTCCTCTACATCCCTCTCTGAGCTCACAGCAGCACTCTCGGACACTAACGCCAGCATGCCCGACTGTTTCACAGTTGTAGCCGATATCAAGCTCAATGCCAAGTCACATGTAAACACATAAACACACCAACATGTAGCCGACGGCCGTGCCAACCACTCAGCCCAGCTACCTTGTAGCCGCTCCCACCACCGTGCATACTCCACTGTCACTGCCCCTACTACCTCTGTACCCAGCCGCTTTCACTCTATCACCAGTGCCGGCCACTCACGGACTCTGTCATATCGCGTATACCCCAAGGCGGTTGTCACACTCTATGGGCTACGATACCCACACGGCGGCTCTAAGTCATATCCAAACGCTAGTGACAGCTAGTCCGGGCTATACCTCGCCACATGTCCGGGCTATACCTCGCCACATAGTACAAGTTCTCGGCGGGCTTCCCGCCATCATCTGTCATAACCGGAATCCAACCCGGAAAATAGTCCACCAGAAATACGAGCTGTGTCGGCCCCAGGTCTCCCCTCCTGGTCAGGTCTGTCGTCATCTCATGTCCGTGCAACCAGGGTGGTACTCCATATGACGCATGCATGCCTATATACGGCCGTGCCAAACATGCCTCTCGTGTATCTATGAGCCGCGCCAATGGACACTCCGAACTCCTGATGCCCGCCAATGCAAATGCCCGTGACCCGCTGCTCCACAACGCAACCTCCCGCGACCTGCCTGCCCGTGTCACTATCCTCATCGTCGGTATCAGATGCTCGAGCGAATATCCTGTCGGCCGATAGTCTGGGAAGCACTCGTACAAATATCTCTGCAGGAACATCCAATCCACGTATGTCGCCACCTGATACCGCCCATGTGACCGCTTGACATCATTCACGAACTGATCTAGCCGCGAGTACAGTGTGCCCAGATATACGGGAGCCAGCCCGAAACGCTTGCCATGCGCCATCCGAATAGCCAGGGGAAACACCCTCGAGGAAATACTGTCCTCTGGCGTCCCCTCAATCACAAATCTGCAAGCACACAACAACTCATTATACATGACAATACTAACATACCGCATATACACGCATACCGTAAATCGACAATACAACGTTTACCTCGATAGGAACATCGCCAAGAACGCCACCATCTCGTACCGCTCATTCTTGTGATACGGCCCCATCACAAAATGGGCGGCATTGCCCAGCTTCTGTCCTGACTTCTCATGCGGCGTCCCATAGAACAGTCGGAGCCACCCACCGTACGTCCTCTTCCGGTGTTGTCTCATCTCCGACAAGATATCTAGTAGTTGTGTCTGCAACAGTCGCTCCTCTCCACTCAGTCGCATCACCCGCGCATCCAACTCCCCGTGCATCGATAGCCCTGTCAGCATCAGCACATCAAGCAGCGTCGGCCCGATCTCTCCAAACTCGGTCACTAAGGTATGTGACTGTGTGCTCCACCACGACAGTAGTAGGGTCATCCCAGGCCTATCCCTATACAACTCCAGTCCCTTCCCGGTAATATCTATCGCTGGCAGTAATCCCAATGACTGCAACAGCCCCGGCAACCGCGGCGTCTCCACCATATGCTCGCACCAGAAGTCCCACCTTATCGACATCACACTATGGCCCTTGAAAACCACAGGCGACCAAGGTATATCCTCCCTCTCCACCAATAACCCCGGTACATATCTCGGCGACATCACAGGCGCCTTCTCCCAGCTCGGAGCCCGCAAATATGATGACGGCACCCGTGGCTCCTCTCCCATCGACAAACCACTCCACAGTACCATGAAAGCTCCATCAGCCACCCGGATGGCCAACTCCCTCCAAAGCTCCTGGTCAGGTACATAAGGTACCACTCCCTTCACCCCTAACAGTGTGTTCGTCTTATCTGCGTCCGGATCGTACGTCCTCACCAAGTCATCATCAAAGGTCAATGGCACTCCCTTCTCCCCACTAGACGGAGCTACGACATCATCTATCAGCGGCACCCTGACGGGCGCGGTCGTCATGACCCGCGGTGGTCGCGATGCGCTAACTGCCGCACCACGCGGCTTCGCCCACATCTTCTACTTCACTTTCTTCAGCACCGGCGTTGGCTTGGCATGCGTGGCCCTCTCTCTCTCACCACCGCCACCGACCCCCTACCCCCGCCGACCCTCTACCCCCGCTGACCCCCACGCGGGCCGAGGCACCTTCTCTTCTTTCCCCTCTTCTTCCCCTTCCCCGCTGCCAGCTACACCCACCGAGGCCTCATGGCTGGTCGACCCACCACAGGTGGCCGAGCCTCCTCGTTCCATTCCTCCTCCCCCACTCACAACTCCACCGATCCCTGCCTTCGACGACCCACCGTGACCGCTCGACCCCCCCTTCTTCCCCTCTCTCCTCCCTCCTTCCCCGTTTCCCTCTCTTTCCCCTGCACCGGCCAACCCCCCTGGGGTCACCGACCCTCCCCGAACAGCCAACCCTCCTCCCCTTTCCCCCCTCCCCTCCCTCCTTCCCCCCTCACCTCTTCCTTCTCTCTCCCCCCCCCCAGAGCCGACCCCTACCCACTGACCCCCTGAACCGGCCAACCCCTCGGCCACCTCTTTGCCTTCTCGGACCATCTTTTTTTTTGTTCTCTCTTTCTTCTCTCTTTTCTCTATTTTCTTGAAAGTTAGAATGAGTCTTGTGGAAGACTCACCCCTCTCTCTTTTTATATAGGGGTGGGCCAAGTTTCAATCTTGGAAACACATTTAAATTTCAAACCACAAAATTTCCCCCCAAGCTCCAACAATATATTTTCAAACGCATCAGCTTTTTAGCGCTTACTTTATTTTTTTTGCGATCTATGTTTCCACCAAAAAGATCGTCACAACATTTTTCAAAATTCATATTTTCCACTATCCGATTGCAAGCTACACCGTTTATGCGTGCGGCGCCCGCTCGGGTTGCCCCTCTGCGCACACCACAAGCAGGGGGCTTATGTTCCCAACCTATTTAGGTCGCACCCCAAGGCCCACTAGGGGACCCATTTTTCGCGACACGTCGACACATTCAACGGTCAATTATTCAACGCTATCAACTTGTCAAAATCCATCTTTCATCGAATATTTACAACAATTCATGGCAAACATATTCTTGTCGCCAAAGTAGCGACGTCAGCGACACCAACACTTGGAAATTTTTTGCAAGTGAGCGCGACTCCCACCTTGAGGGGGTCGGCCACCTCCTTGAGAAGGGGGTCGGCCACCTCCTTAAAAAGGGGGTTAGCCACCCCCTTAAATAGGGGGTCGGCCACCCTCTTTAAGGAGGGTCGGCCACCCTTGTCGCAGGGAGGGCTGCTGACACCTCCTTTTGCATTTCATTCGAGCACACTCTCTCTCCAACGCTCACCCATCAAACGTGGCCGCATGACGCTCGTTGTCACCCGCGTACCATCGCCATGACGACAGTCGCTCGTGGCCGCACACTATTGTCTGGGCATCGTCTCCACGATGACCATAGCCCGTACGCTCTCTAACATTCCACCGCGCCCGTGCGCCGCTCCACTTTCATAACATGTGCCCCCGATACCAAGTATTGTCTCGCGACGGTTGTCGTCGCGCCCATGCGTCACAATCATATTACATTATTCCGGGGGGCTCCGCTAGTAGTGCTCCGGCACGAGGACCCTCTACAGGGGGATGGGCTCGTTACCATAAAGCCTTCGCCGCCGTGGGATAGGCTCGTTACCACAAAGCTATCGCTGTCTTCATTCTGGGGGGCTCCGCTCGTAGTGCTCCGGCACGAGGACCCTCTGCAGCGGGATGGGCTCGTTACCACAAAGCCATCGCCACCGCGAGATAGGCTCGTTACCACAAACCCATCCTCGTCTTCATTCTGGGGGGCTCCGCTCATAGTGCTCCGGCACGAGGACCCTCCGTAGTGGGATGGGCTCGTTACCACAAAGCCATCGCCACCGCGAGATAGGCTCGTTACCACAAAGCTATCGACGTCTTCATTCCAGGGGGCTCCACTCGTAGTGCTTCGGTATGAGGACCCTCCGCAGCGGGATGGGCTCATTACCGCAAAGCCATCGCCGCCTGGGGTGACTTGCATGACACTAGGCACTGAGCTGCGACCATGTCCGCTCATGTTGCAGGTGATCGTCGGCGCCCCCAGGACGATGACCCCCAGGTCACTCCAGAACGAGAGCAGGTCTTTGGAAGGCATCGCGCCTAGTCCGTATGGCAATTGGCTACAGGGGCAACCCTCACCGCTATCAGGTTCTCTACGCGTCCGTTGACGCACCTCTGTGGGATTCAGTAAGGGCTTGGACCGGTGGCTGGGGCAACGGGCTTACTCTGATCATGCCATCGTGTGTGTTCAGTCTTCTCAGATAGGTAGAGAGATGCTGCGTGAGGCAGGGTAGTGCGAATTTAGGAACCGGCAATCCGACGGAGAACCGGTATTTGTGGACCCCCCTAGTGACGTGTCACTCCCAGGGGATAACACATGTTAGCTGATGACACATTGATGACACATGCACATTTTTTCCTATAAATAGGGGACCTTGGGCTTCATTTCAAAGACGGCTCTCTCATTTGACATTTTCACTTTCTCTCTCTAAAAACGCATTCTCTCTAGAATTCTATAGGGAGAAACACATTTGGACTTCTGACATCAGACCCTTGACGATGCACCCCTGACTTTGACCCTAGCTTGGATTGTCGACTGCTGGCCCTATTCATAGCCGCCCTGCCTGCGCAGCGCTGCCAGCCCTCACGGCATGTCTGGGGAACCTTGCTCTCTGCCCTTACTCCGCCCTCACTGTCTCTCACTTTGCATACTTGGAAGCTGACTCGGACTGCAACCTTTGTGGCACCTCCACGTAGGTACGAACCCACTTTCCTTGACATCAAGTTGAAACCCCAACATGAACACCCCCCACAGTCCAGAAGCTCAAACACACTCCCAAAATCTGAAATTGCACACTAGGAACGAGGGGGGTGGATTACCCTTGAGCTTTCTCTTCTCTACCGATTTTCGATTTTTCCCACCTGTTTTTCTTCTCTTTCCTGCTTGCGCTGTTTTCAGTTCATATTTACCGTTTCTTTTGTTTTCCTCCCCGAATTTTCTCTTCTCTTTTCTTTTGTTTTTCTTCTCTTTATTTATCCATCCATTTGTTTAATATTGAATTCCATTAGTCATCAGGCAAGATGGTAGGAGGTGACATCTCCTCACGCCAATTTTCTAAAAAATTGACACATAAGGCATAATTTTAAAAATTGCAAAATAGCCCCTCAAGTTTCTAAAATTTACAAAGTGGCCTCAAAATCGCAAAATTTACATTTTTGCCCCAAAACTCTCATAATCTTTATTAATTAAATAAAATGTCACTAAAACATACAATATCACCCATTGTATTATTTTTCGTCACTAAGATATTAATTTACAGTTATGTCCCCAAAGTTTTACAAAAATTACGAAAATGCCCCCAGAATTTCAAAATTTATTTTTTTGTCCAAAAATTCTTATAAGCTTCGATACTCTACTAGTACTCGAGCATTGCCCAAAATTAACGTCCGTCTATTTTTTGAAATATCGATGGTTATTTTAACCCGCTCCCAAAGTTTGCATTATTACATTCTCCCAACGTTATAAAAATTTCGTCCTCGAAATTTGCTGTCGGGTATCCTTTCACTTATCACATCTACGTATCACTCTTCAGTTGCAGAACTCTGATAACTATCTCATAGTAGCTAGGCTACCTCTGACTTCCACACCCAGATTCTTGTCTTGCGAATACCCAGACGCAACTGTTTAAATTCAAATCGTAATACTAAACTAAAACCATGTCGGATAATCACTTCACTCTGACTATTTCAGAACTTCACGAATGATGACTTAACGGGTACAGAACCCACTGAGCATAACCTACACCGCTCCGAATTAAGCGGATATAAAACAAATCAAGTCAAGCTCTAATACGACAGACTTTCCATATCTTATGCTGATACCGCAACAGAGATCCCATTATTTGCCCAATTTACGTATGACTGTAAGCTCAACTCTAAGATCCAAACATACCAAAATACTAAACGATGGTCACACATGACCTGCGCTTTACCAAGGCTAACATGGGTAGGGTAACTAATTCATATAAGCACTTACACCTCACAACAGACAACAAAACTGTAGCCACTAGACTTTCACTGCACACTCTAATACCTCAAAACAACGAGTCCAAATTATTGTTAAGTTCATCACTTAGAGGCGTGTTATCTTAACATAGCTATGTATTGCATGTTTATGGTTATGCGTACACTTCACAGAACGACAGAAAACTATAACCAATATAGTTTCGCTGCACACTCTGGTGCCTTATCTCAACGAGCTCAAACTGTTACCGAATTCGTCGTCTAGAGATGCGTTCTCCTAACATAGTGCAACATATGATTTCGGATACCTATGTAATCATTTTCACTAGAATGTAAGGCTCTATGCTATCACATCACTTCCCATTCACAGTTATATTATTTACAAAAGTCTCATAGCCTTATCCTTCAATCATCTGTGTCAATTAAAATTTACCACCCTTCTTCTTGCCGCTGGTGACCCCTCATTTCCCTTCTTTCCCTTTCTTCCTCTCTACTGACCACCCCCTTCCTTCTTAGCAAGTGTCACTGCCGCGCTGCTAATTCATCTCCCCACTCGCCCCACCTTCGTCCCGCGCCCAATCCCCCTACTCCCCCCCGCCAAAATAATGAATACTTCCTTACAAGAGGCTGCTGTAGAGCACTATCTTCAAGTCACCCCCGAAAAACGTGCGTCCAAGACTGCAGAGTTGCTCATGTGGCACCTGCATGGGATCAGATGGAGTACCCCATTCTACAATTCTTACAAGGGACTAGTGGGAGACAAAGGTCTGAGTATACTTATCAGATGTGTGAGGAATCCAAAACACATATGCGATTCACAGATTTGGTGTTTCTGTTTTAGCTCACTTATGTACTCTATTTGATTCGATTTAGGAAGGCCAAATGGCTGCAAGATATGTGATTTAGCCAAATTAATATAATGAAGGGAAGTGGGAATGCGAAACAGAAAAATGGAGCACTAATGATAGGGAGATGGAAGAATAAAAGAAAGAAAAACAATTAGATAACTTAATTCATAAAATTCTACCCATTACATATTGTTTGCAGTGCTTCTATAGGACAAAATGAAAACTTTAAATAGAAACATATAAATTACTCCTTCCTTTAAGGGATTGGACAACCATAGGTCAATCTTATGTTATTTCAGTACTTAAACATGAAATCTTCAATCAGGGCTTGAACTAGGGCCTCGAATATGGCACCTCTAAGATCCCATTATTTTATTGAAATTTTAATTTAGTAAAATAATAAAAATAAATAAATTAGTTATCTTTTCATAATTTTAGAAAATATTTGGTGCGTTTTGAATGAGTATCTAAAGTTGGGGAAGGTGGGTTAGTGTAATTTGCCAATTAGGGTTTCTTTAATTAGCTCCTACTTCTTTCCAGTAACAATTCTGCCGCCCAACTGATGCGTACTTGCTATTTTGTTGCTCTTGGCCATTTTTCTCTCCTCATTTTCATCCAAGGTAAGCTCCGAATCTAATTATGTATATATGAAAGCTGAAGCTGAGAGAATGTTGTCCAGTCATCGCTTACTTGGACACTCTCTTAATTCGACATATAGATTTTCCTACTTTGAAATTTTAAAATATTTTTAATTTACTTACCTTTGTAATAATGATTTGGATTCTCTCTCTCTCTCTCTCTCTTTCTCTCTCACATACACACACACACAAAATTTGATTTAAATTCCTTCGTTCCATTTGAAATTTAACAAATTATATAGCTTTTACATTTCTCTCTCTTCTATGTCAACATGTCCCACTCAAAAAATTTATTTATATCTTTACAATTCCATTAATTCCTAGATTTTGACAAAAGTAATTTTCTATATATTCTTTTTAATCTAATCTTTTTTATTGTTTAGAGAAAAACATTATTCTCCATCAGTTTTGCTATTAAACTACCATAATCTCCTTCCTTTTATTTCATTACAAGTTTTATATATAGCTTACACTCCCATTTTTTTAATCATTTATTATATACTGTTACTCTTTTCTTGGTGATCTTGAGTAATACAACCTCTAGACACGAGTTATTTTTGTTACAATTATTACTGCAATTGCTATTAGTTAGGAGAGACTATTTTTATTATTTCATACACTGTTTTTTATCTTCATTCGTCACTAAAAACAAACAATTATTGCTCAAGTTCATTTCTAACTAAAAATTGGTAAGAGAAACTCCTTTAAAAAGGTAAAAATAATTTTTAATTATCTTTTGTCACTACTAATTTTGTAATTGTTATTAGGCATACAAATACGAGATCCTTCAACAAGTATTTTGATAGTTGTTGTTCCCGTGTGCAACGCACGTGATCAAAACTACTAGTAATTTCCTCTAACTAGGTTTCTAATTGATTTTGTCGCTATAGGTCACAAAATTCAGAAAACATTATAGTCTATTTTTTTGATGTGGATGAAGCCTTAGAGTGTTTCTTTTTGGCTTTTGGTGTTAGGTTTGCAATAGTGCAATCACGCCACAGTTGTGTTGGGATTTAACATCTTGAATTGCTTGAATTGAGGTAAGGTTGTAGCTTTCTTGCTGTGGTAAAGGATTTTCTATAACTTTTTATGTGGTAAAGGATTTTCTATAATTTTTGTTGTGGTAAGAGTTTGTAAATTTCTGTGATATGGTTCTTCATCCAAATTAATATGTTGATCGTTAATTTATTTCTCGTTAGTTCTACTGTCCACTTTCGTAATCTGATACTTGTTTCACCAACATCAATAGCAGTTGTATGCTTCATTTGATTGAATCTGCTGTAGAAGTTTAAGCTCCGTTTGGTAACACTTTTAGTTTTCAGTTTTTTTAAAGAAAATTGGAAAGAGTTTTGGTTTTTTTTTTTCATCAGTTTAAAAAATTGGTGGACGTTTGACAGAATTTATGTTTTCAAAAAACAGAAAACCCCAAGCGTTTGACATGACAGCTCTTTGGTTTTTTTTAATATACATTTTCACATAATTAAACAAATATATTACAATGTCTTACAAATAATTAAACATAATTCTCCAAATATATTACAATGTCTTACAAATAATTAAACATAATTAAACATAATTAAACAAATATATTAGAATGTTTTACATCCCTAGTCCTTGATTCAAGTGATAGAGGCGGCAGCGGCGCTGCGAGATGGATGCAGTGGAGGTCGGAAACTCTGCACATAGAGAGATGACTTACCGATCTTGTCAATCATAATCCATTACAAGGAGGTCAGAAACTGAAAACAAGAAAAACAAGAAAAAGAATACTACCAG
Organism: Escallonia rubra; assembly: GCA_033065855.1. NCBI lineage: Eukaryota > Viridiplantae > Streptophyta > Magnoliopsida > Escalloniales > Escalloniaceae > Escallonia > Escallonia rubra. Next base: position 11,118 of record JAVXUO010001799.1, on the reverse strand, counting down.
AGGACCACAACCCTGGTGTCCTACTTGTCAATCATAATCCATTACAAGGATCATTAACAATCCAAATCTTTTGAATCTTTACGAAGCAAGGGAAGAACAAGTAGAATCAACATTGTTCAATATTTATTAAAAGATATAAACAATGCTGCTAGTTGGCAAATTTCTGTACTTGGCTACTTGAATCTATACACTCCTGCTTCGCCTACACCAAAGTCCGGATGATGGACTATGTTGCAGTTAAAAACTGGATCGGGAATAGTACCAGAAATCAGGCCTGCAAAAGAGAACACGGAGTGACCGCCGGGTGGGGTTCCGGCGGGGGAACGCTCCGATGCTTAAGTCAGAGAAGGCTAACAAGGTAGAACTCTGAATAGCAGTATTACACAGTGTGTATTTGTGTGAACGTTTTTTTACCTGAGGGGCTTTACCCCTTTATATAGTGGTAGAAAGAGGAGTCCTAGTAGGACTGGACTTTGACCAACTCTAATCAGAATCTAATTAGGATCTTAGAGGATCTCATGTGAATCTGAGCTGGTAGAGTCAGAGTCTCTTTAAGATTATGTCCGGTGATTGATATGGTAAGTGCCATATCAGTAATGAGCCAGCATGTGTTGCGTGTCACAACTGCCACGTGTCGTCCGTAGATAGGAAGGATATTTTTAGTTATATCATATGCCCCATGCTTTTACCGGCGCTGATGAAGCGGGTGGAAGCACACTTTTTCCACTGGTGATAGTGAAATATGCCAAAACAGAATTGAATCTATTTGTCTGACATTTCAAATTTTCAAAGCGTATTCTGCTCGGACGAGATTCTGTTCGGACATGGATCTGTTCGGGCAGACTTCTGTTCGGATAGGATTCTGTTCGGGCATGAATCTGTTCGGATGGGATTCTGCTCGGACATGAATCTGTTCGGATGGGATTCTACTCGGGCATGAATCTGCTTGGACGGCATTCTGTTCGGGCACGGATCTGGTCGGTCAAGATCACTCTGTTCGGACAGAGTGTTCGGGCAGAGTTCTGCTTTGGCAGAATTCTGCTCGGACGACATTCTACTCGGGCATGAATCTGCTCGGCCGGGGCCACTCTGCTCGGGCAGAGTGCTCGGACATGGTTCTGCTCAGGCATGAATCTGCTCGGATGGCATTCTGCTCGGACATGAATCTGCTCGGACGGGGTTCTGCTCGGGCATGAATCTGCTCGGCCGAGATCACTCTGCTCGGGCAGAGTGTTCGAATGGAATTCTGCTTGGATGGGATTCTGCTCGGGAAGCATTCTGTTCGGATGGCATTTTGCTTGGGCAGAGTGTTCGGATGGAATTCTGCTCGGACAGTATTCTGCTCGGCCGTTTTCACTCTACTCGGGCAGAGTGTTCGGACGAGATTCTGCTTGGCCGTTGTTACCCTGCTCGGGAAGAGTGTTCGGACGGGATTCTGCTCGGACATGAATTCTATTCGGCCAAGATCACTTTGCTCGGGTAAAGTGTTCGGACGGGATTCTGCTCGGGCAGAATTCTACTCGGTCGTTGTCACTCTGCTCGGGAAGAGTGTTCGGACGGGATTCTGCTCGGACATGAATTCTGCTCGGCCAAGGTCTTGGTTCCTTCCACTTGTCTCATTATCTGTTTATTGCTTTCAAGCGAAATTTAGCTGATGGTTCCAATCTTCATTCCAGATGTACGCTAGCGGATCTGAGATGCTTTCTCGCTTTGAGATGGCAAGGCAGGTGGCGGCCGATGGAGGCTCAGCTGAAAAGGGAGGCCATTAAGGAGGCACAAGAGGCCACCCATCGTGCTGAAGAGCTGAGCAAGCAAGAGGAAGATCATCTTGCTCAGATTGTGACTCTGGAGAAGAGGCTGGAGTGAGTTAAAATGAGGGCTGCAGAAGAGGTGACCAAAGCTCGAGACCAAGGAATCCGCAACTTCTTGGATGGAAACGCTGGGGAAGAATGGTTGAAAAAGTGAATAGATGATGGCTTGGAGATCTATGAGATGGGCTTCATGAAGGCCAAGGAGATGTTCGTTGAGCGCTTCCCTGACATGCCGTTAGATGACTTTGTTATGCCTGCGGTAGTGTCTCCATCTGGAGAGACTACTATGCCTTCGGAGGCAGGGGATGCCGCAGCTTCTTATCTTTCAGGGGAAGGTCCTTCTGGTGATGCCCCCGAGGCTTAGATTTGTATCTAGGCTCTTTGCTTTATTTAGACAGAGAATTTTGATGCCCTCTTAAGGGCTTATTGTAAAACTCTATCTTTTATTTCATGGTATTTTGCTCTACTATGTGTTTCTCGTGGTTTGTGTTTACCATTCACACAGTATTATTCATTTTTACTTTGACTCAAACCATTTAGTCGTCACTTAAAGAGTTGGCAAAGAAGTCGAGCACCCTCGCTCGGCCGATATTTTGAAGAAGCAAAAGCTTTGGTGGAGTGACGATGCCCCCATTAACTTTTTTAACTTCACGGACTTAGATCTGTAGCTAATCCGTTTGGCCTACTCTTGTGTTTTTATGAAACCCAAGAGTGTTCGGCCATCACTCTGTTCGTACAGAATGTTTTGGCTAAGCTTATCACTCTGTTCGGGCAGAGTGTTCGGCCATCACTCTGTTCGGACATAATGTTTTGGCTAATTTGATCACTCTGTTCGGGCAGAGTGTTCGGCCATCACTTTGTTTACACATAATGTTTTGGCTAAGTTGATCACTCTGTTTGGGCAGAGTGTTCGGCCATCACTCTGTTTACACAGAATGTTTTGGCTAAGTTGACATTATACCAATGCTTAGAAAAATAACTTTATTGCTCGAGCAAAAGCTAAAGTTTATACTGAATTGCTTAACAACCCATTTATTCGAAAAATTATTCTAAAGACAATTTCTAAGAGATTGGGGTTTTGATAAGGTCTGAGCCCCTTATCCCCCAAAAAATAAAGTGTCTTGCCTCGGGGCAAGATGCTACTGCGTGACGCGTTGTTTTATAACAACGGATCGTTCATGGGCTTGAGTCCGAACCTTTTATATCAGGTCAAGATTTCCTTGGAGTCCAATTTCTTTGTCTTCTTTGGTTGGCACGAAGTAACATAACATTGTCGAGTTATAGTCTGGTCTCCTTTCACCTCTCCAATCCCGTGTTCCGTGGGGAACTTCATCTTGAGGTGATAAGTTGACACTACAACCTGTAACTGATTAAGTGTTGGTCGTCCCAATATAGCGTTGTATGCTGAGGGGACCTTTACCACCACAAAATCAAGCATGAAGTTGGCTTGTGTCGGAGGTGTTCCAGTCGCAACTGGGAGTGCGATAATACCTTCAACCTCAACTGGATGATTGGAGAATCCATACAACGGTGTATCCATCTTTCGAAGACGGTCCGTTGGAATGTTCATCTTCTTGAATGCATCGTAAAATAAAACTTCTACGGACCTTCCATTGTCGACCAGAACCCGCTTCACATCGAAGTTCCCAGCTTTGATCGTGATGACTAATGGGTCATCATGAGGAGTCTTGACATCTTTTAGACCATCTTCTGAGAAAGAGATAGTACGTAAGGGCACAGTCTTCGATTTCTTACTTGGGGGTTGGCTCATTATGCACACTTCCCTAGCATATGCTTTTCGAGCTTGTCCTGATGAGCCTCATGCGGCTAATCCCCCAGAGATAGTGTTGATTGTACCCGCATTCTCTTCCCGTTCTCTTTCTTCAGCGGCTGAAGGTGTTTCTTGTCGTCCTTCTTTGTGCGCCACCCACTTTCTCAACTGGCCACGCTTAATGAAAGCTTCGATTGTTCGTTTAAGTGATCTGTAATAATTAGTTGTGTGGCCATGATCGTTGTGAAAGTGGCACCATAAGTTTCTATTCCTTTCATTCGGGCGAGATGTCATCTTTTCTGGCCATTTGAGAGCTTTATTGTCTTTGATCTCGTGCAGTATCTCTGAAGGTCTGGCATTGAGCGGCATCAGATTTTCAGAAGCAAACGGGTCTTTCAGACGCCTTTCATCACACTTAGATTGTTTTGCTGACTTTCCTCCTTGAGGAGTTATTTCTCGAGATCGTTTCTTTTGTTCTTGTTTGCCTTTTTTGCGTCTTTCTCTGTGGGTCTCCAGGTATTCTTCAGCTTGAATATACTTGTTAGCCTTCTCGAGAAGGGCTTTCATATTACCCGGAGGACTTTTGTTTACAGAGAACACAAACTTGGATGTCGGACAGAGGCCTCGGAGGAAGGTAGTATACTTCACAGATTCGTCCAAGTTATCAATCTCCAAAGTAGCTGCGTTGAACCGTCCGAGGAAGCACGCCAAAGATTCGTTTTTCTCTTGCACAATGTTTAGCAGGCTCATCGAGTTCTTTCTTCGGGAGCGACTGCTTACAAAGTGCTTTTGGAAGAGATCCGATAATTGGCTGAAGGAATAGATTGATCTTGGTTGTAGAGATTTGAACCATGCATGTACAGCTTTTCTGAGAGTAGTGGGAAAGGCTCTGCACATGACATCATCTGAAACTTGGAGGAGTAACATGTTGGTTTCAAACTGATAAACATGTTCTCCTGGATCTCCAGTCCCGTCGTAGTGGTCACATTGAGGCATTCAAAAATTGGGAGGTAGCTTTGCTTTCTTAATGGTTTCGGATAACGGATATCCAGATTCTTCCCTTGGGAGAGATCGTTTTGGAGAGCGATATCTAGGTACCATTTTCCAGGAGTTTTGTTCTTGGGAACGAAACTCAGGCGTCTTCTTTCTGTGGACAGATCTTCGAGGGGTTTCAGCTCTTGCGACTCGTCTGGGAGATGAGTTGGTACTGCCTTCGACTGATGGATCCCATCGATAGCATGATCCACTCCTGGTCATGTGATCTCCGCTCTTTGCTCTGGGATCATAAGTTGGATCGACCGTTGATCTGTATTTGCGGCCGTAGCTTGATCTGGAGGTGAGATGAAGACGAAGGTCGTTAGGGTCAAGATGAGAATGGTGAGTGGACTGCGGGGCCACCGCCATGTCGAGCTTTTGTTGAAGAGTGTTTACAACATCCTTCGGTTCATGGATTTCCTTTGTAACGTTATCATGTGGTGTTTTGAATAGCTGACGGTTCAGGCGATGGCGAAGGTCACCGTTTTTCAGAGTAGACGTCAGAGATCGGTTTCTCTGAGGTCTAGTTTCTGATTTGGGAGTAGTAGATGTTACGTTGACGTAAACATCTTCAGCAGAACTGGCGCGATGGCGGCGTAGAGGGTTGAGTGTCGGTCATGAGAACGACCTGGTCGACGAGAGCTGCTAGTTCACGCATGATGGTTCTGGGAATGATTCTGTGAAGAGTCTTCAGAGGAAGAGTGATTGGCCATGTTCCCTGAGGGTCCCACGGATGACGCCAATCTGTTGCAGCTAAAAACTGGATCGGGAACAGCACCAGAAATCAGGCCTGCAAAAGAGAACACGGAGTGACCGCCGGGTGGGGTTCCGGCGGGGGAACGCTCCGATGCTTAAGTCAGAGAAGGCTAACAAGGTAGAACTCTGAATAGCAGTATTACACAATGTGTATGTGTGTGAACTTGTTTTTACCTGAGGGGCTTGGCCCCTTTATATAGTGGTAGAAAGAGGAGTCCTAGTAGGACTGGGCTTTGACCAACTCTAATCAGAATCTAATTAGGATCCTAGAGGATCTCATGTGAATCTGAGCTGGTAAAGTCAGAGTCTCTTTAGGATTCTATCCGGTGACTGATATGGTAAGTGCCATATTAGTAATGAGCCAGCATGTGTTGCGTGTCACAACTACCACGTGTCGTCAGTAGATAGGAGGGATATTTTTAGCTATATCAGAATATGTGAAGTGTCAGGGTTCCAAAAATGGGAGTTGCTAATTGAGCAAGAAAGAAAGAATGCAATGGAAACATGCCAGAGCTACTATATTACAATTCTGCCCAGTGATGAGATTGTAAGGAATCTCGTTATGAAAATGAATGATTATGCCAAATATTGCATGTTCAGATCTGACCAAATGATCAAACATTGTATATGTCAGCACAACTGCTGGGAAGCTCAGTCAAATTTGCAACATTTTCCAATTGGGCACAGAGATACCTAATTCTCGTTCCTTCCCCTCCCCCATACTTAGTACTCCGACATACTGGTATTCTAAATCTTGCAAACCAAAAATGTGTATACCAAATTTTGGTACAATTGTGTTTTGCCTAATTTTGAAGAAGTCAGATAACCAAATGCGACTGAAAAGATGAAAAGGGGAACCATACCTTTGCAATTTGTGGCTGCGTCGGAGATTGAAGACGGAGGCGGTGACCGGTGGCCGGTGGAGGCGATGAAGGTGGTGGGCTGTGGAGTCAGTTGGTGATAGATGCGGCTGATCGAGCAAGGTGATAAAAGAGATGAAGAAACGCTAATTTTTAGGTGGGTTTTACACCCAGCAAAGAAAAAATGCATCTACTGTTGCTAGTGAGGCTCGAAGCCTCGACCTCATTAATCCAGCCCTCAGCCCCCGCGTGAAAATGGGTTTCCAAAACCAGAGAAAAGAACAAATTGTTTTTTTAGAAACGAGCCTTGTTTTTAAACTCTTAGCCCCTTTTTAAATGCGGAAACCCAACCAAACACCCCAGTTTTGTTGGATTTTTGGAAAATTTTAAAAATGGAAAAAAAAAAAACAAAAAAAAAAAAAAATACATGTCAAATAGAGCCTTTAATTAGTATTTGGAATTCGTCCTTTTTTTTTCTAGTTATTATTCCCACTTCCAGAAGGACGCAATGCCATGTTACTTCTTGGCTGTTCTTTTTCCTACCAGTGTTGTGCATTATAGCACAGCACCCAAGCATTTGTGGCATCCTGTTTGGTTTGGAGTCCTTAAAGCAACTCCTCCTTTATTCTTTGCTGGTCATCACCATTTACATGCCTTGTCTTTAGTCTCTAACTTGAACATTTTGATGTACTTAGCTTCTTTTAGTCCACCCAGGATCATTAACCATGCCTCACATGGCTATGGCTCTCTTGGAGACTTGTTGGTTATATTAGTTTGGGTGTTGCTTTTTGTACTCCTATTTATTGGTATGAGTAACAAGTTCCTTTGCCAATTGAAATTCAACCCAACACCTTCTCTTATACAAAGGGGAAGTCTAGAAGACTTTTTGTAGTCACTCGGGTGACTTTTGTAGTTACATGGTAACTTTTGCAGCCACTTAGTGGCTTTAATAGTCACCTACGGACTTTTGTAGTCACTTTTAGTGACTTTTGGATAGCCCTCTTAATGACGGCTATTACGCTACAGCTATGCGTTCCGTTCCTTCGAGTTTTGTTTTCGATTTGGGGTCCTTTGAACCACTTAATGATCATTTCTCATAATTGTTTCGCCTTATTAGTATCGTTGTCATTTCTTATCGCTTGTTCGTTAAAGTTTTGGCTTTGTTTTGGACTACGGATTATTAGATTGCTTCCTATTTGGTTTCCCCCTTATTGGGCTATTCGAGCTCATCCCACTTTGTTTCCTTTGTCCCTTACCACATGTAGTAGACGTGATTAGAAGCTTTGGCACGCTTGAGAAATTAGAGCACTAACCTTATTAGTGTCTATGAACAATGTAATTCATTTTGAGAATTTTACTCGGATGTGGGTAATTATTTTATTATAGATTAGAATTTTGTAATGGCTATTAGCCTTGGTTGTTATTTGGTTTTAGTGGATTTTGAAGAGGCCGGATGGATTCTAATTAAGTTATTAATGGAGATATTTTTGTCACTAATGGATTAGATGTTCTACTTTATACCTTATTGGGGATTAAAAAATTGGATTAATTACAAAACTGTCCCCTGTGGTTTACACGTTTTTGCACTTTGCCCCTTGTGTTTTCAACTTTTGTAATAATGTCTCCTGAGGTTGACAAAACCATTGCAAACGGCTCCAAAATTGGATGGCCCTTCAATTTTCGGCGTTAAGTCCGCATGTGCGGTGCACATGCCATTTTGGCATGGGCAAATATGTCATTTCCCCTACACTCATCTTCTCTTCCCATTCTCACTCTTTTCCTCCTGTTCTCTCTCTCTCTCTCTCTCCCCCCTCCCTCCCCTAATCTCAATTGTGCAGGAATTCAATTGTCACAGGTGTGTCTCAACTAGTGATGCAGAAATCAAAGTCGATGGTGGAGTTTGAACCCGATGAATCAGATCTATACTGGTGTGGCTCAACTAGGACAACATCACCTGCTTGGTTGAGGTCATAGGAAAATGAGATTCTTGGACTTACCACATCAACTGCCATATTTTCCCAAGAATGTTTGTCACTCGCAACAATAGGAAACTGATTTAGAGGTGGAGATATACAAGGGTCTGATTGGTGACTCTCTGAAATGCTCTTTGCTTAGGGTAAAAAGCAAAAGCTGCATTCCTCTCTCATTTTTTGACTCCAAATCTTAAACTACCATTTGCTTTCACACCTTCTGAAGCAACGGCATGGAAAGGCTCGAATCCTACCCGGCTGCCGCCAACTTGAACCCAAACCCACCACTCATTTCTCTCGAATTGCGAAACCCAGATGGTTCGTAGCTTGAATTGGACGAATTCATGGGCCTTGATTGATTAACAGAATGAAACGTTGAAACTTAAAATGAGAAAGAGGTACAAATCTGACTGTTGCGGTTAGGGTTTATGTGTGCCAGAGGTTTGTTTATAAGCTATGACATCTAATCATTCTATTCCCCTTTTGTTGGTATTTTACAGAATCTTGGGAGCAATTTCGAATTAATGGAAGAGTTGAGATTAATTCCAGCTCCATCTTGTGCAGATTGAGATTAGGAGGGAGATAGATAGATAGATAGAGAGAGAGAGAACATGAGGAACATAGTGAGAAAGGGAAGGGAAGATGAGTGTAGGGGAAATGACATATTTGCCCATGCCAAAATGGCATGTGCACCGCACATGCGGACTTAACGCCAAAAATTGAACGACCATCCAATTTTGGAGCCGTTTGCAATGGTTTGTCAACCTCAGGGGACATTATTGCAAAAGTTAAAAACACGAGGGGCAAAGTGCCAAAACGTGTAAACCACATGGGTCAGTTCTGTAATTAACCCTAAAAAATTTAATGGAATGTAGAGGGTTTGAATTTTAGTAACAGCTTCCAAAGTCGGGGGCGTTACAACACGCTTGTCAAATATGAATTTAGGTCTATGAGGCCTATCAATATGTTACTCTCACTCTTTTATTTCCCTTGGTACGCTATCAAAGATAATTTTGAGACATACATTGATGAGTCTCTAACCTTTCAAAGCGGACAATATTTGTTGGACATCCAGAAAAGGACAGACGATCATGATGTTGGACGTTGACTCTGGACCTAAGCACTTGAATGTGATTGTCATTATTCACCCCCCACCTTCGTCTTCGCAGCACTGCCACTCCTCAGGTTATATCTGGGTCACATTTGTCGCTGCCCTTGTTTTGCCCTCGCGCTCTGTCCCACATTAGCATATTCGACATCTGACTCGAATTGCACTCATTGTGGCACATCCACGTCTACTACAAACCTACTTCCTTGACATCGAAGTGTACGGATCTTGTGACTTGTAATAGAAAGCTGGCGTTTTTGTGTTTTCTTCGGGTACGAGACACAGATTCCCATCCCACACCTCTTAATTTTGTTTGCTAAAATGAAGCTCCGACACTGATATATTATAAGTCTCTTATTAACATACCAAAGAAGGGTGCCTTTGATTCCAGCAACAATTATACCGTAGGGGCCCAAATTTTGGGAAATCATAGGGTAAAGAAATTCTTATTCCTGTAGACAAAACAAAAATATAAAATTATTTAAGCGCGCCTGTAACTCAACGAAGGTCAAGACCTCAACCTGCACATGTGGGCAATGAAGGAAGAGATGGTGGACTATCTTTATTGGTGAATGAATGATAAGACTGCGCGTAGTGCAGTTGCATGCATGCAGTAATTTTTTGTTCCCAACCTATCTTGGCTACACCTATAGGCCCACTGGGGGTCCCAATTTTCATGACACGTCGGCACATTCAACGGTCAACTTTTAACACTCACAGGCCGGTCAAAGCGACACATAATCAATTCACGTGCATTTTCCCTTTGTGAAGCAACCTTAGCGTGCCTTCCCCCTTAAAGGGGTCGGCCACCTTGGGGGGGGGGGGGGGTCAGCCACCTTAAGAGGTCGGCTACCCTAGGGGGTTAACCACCTCAGAGGGGGGGGTCGGCCGCCTACCTTGATGACCGATGACCGTTGTTCGCGGTTGCAAGCCGTAGTTGTGATGACCGTCGCTCGTCGTTGTGCTCCGTCGTCGCGATGACCGCGACTCCTGTCGCCCGCGCACCTTCTCTGCGACACCCATCTCCCACTCGCCAGCTCCGCGACTCCCGTCGCCCGTGCTCGCGTGTCGCCTCTGCGACCTTCGTTGCCCACGACGGCGTGATAACTCCGCGACTCCTGTCACCCACGCCCACGCGCCGTCTCTGTGTCCTTCGTCGTCTGCACCCAGGTGCTGTCTCCGCGACCCCCGTCGCCGGCGCCCGTGTACCGCACTCTAACACTCCACCGTGCCTATGCGCCGCGCCACTTTCATGACGTGCCCCAGGCACCAGACATCGTCTCGCGACACTCGTCGCCGTTCTCGTGCGCCATTCTCATGATACATGCCCTGGCACCAGGTATTGTCTCGCGACAGTAGTCACCGCGCCCATGCGCCACAATCATACTACATGCTTCCGGGGGGCTCCGTTCATAGTGCTCCAGCATAAGGACCCCTCGCAGCGGGATGGGCTCGTTACCACAAAGCCATCGCCGCCGTGGGATAGGCTCGTTACCACAAAGCTATCGCCATATTCATTCCGGAGGGCTCTGCTCGTAGTGCTTCGACACGAGGACCCGTCGCAGCGGGATGGGCTCGTTACCATAAAGCCATCGCCACCGCGGGATAGGCTCGTTACCACAAGTCATCGCCGTCTTCATTCCGGGGGGCTCCGCTCGCAGTGCTTTGGCACGAGGACCCCTCGCAGCGGGATGGGCTTGTTACCACAAAGCCATCGCCACCGCGGGATAGGCTCAGTACCACAAAGCTATCGCCGTCTTCATTCCGGGGAGCTCCGCTCGCAGTGCTCCGAAATGAGGATCCCTCG